>VZTI01005022.1:114608-207742 GCA_013397865.1 Struthidea cinerea | reverse complement strand
CGCGCCCCCCCCCCCCCGCCGTATCCCCTCAGTGTCCCGCCCTGTCGCCCGGTGTCCCCTCAGCCCGGGGCGGTGCCGCCGTGCCGTGCCGCCGTGCCCCCTCAGGGCCGGGCCGGGCGGTGCCGCCGTGCCCCCTCAGCGCGGGGCGGTGCCGCCGTGCCCCCTCAGCGCCGGGCCGGGCGGTGCCGCCCCGCTGATGAGATCCGGTGCGACGGCGGCCGCGCCCCTTCCTGGCGGCGGGAGCGGGGCGATGGCGGCGCAGGACGTGCTGGGCCAGACCGCCCGGCTGGCCTCGTCCAGCGCCCTGCTGCAGGTGCGGGGCCGCCCCTCCCTCCTTCCTCCTCATCCTCCTCCTGCTGCTGCTGCTCGGCGGGACCCCGCAGGTGCTTCCCGTGCGGCTTCTTTCACAGGTGCTGTTCCGGGTGGTCACCTTCGGGCTGAACGCCTTCACCCTGCGCTACCTTTCCCGGGAGCTCATCGGCGTGGTCAATGTCAGGTGAGGGGGAGGCGGCTCAGCGGGCACCTGGAGGCGTGGTGGGGCTGTGGGGCAGAGCTTGTGCTCGGTGCTGGTCTCGGCTCCGCCGTCTGTGCCGTGTCACTAGCTATGCTCTGATTAATGCTGTGAAATCTGCTATCGGGTGTGTCACAGTGTTTGGTCATTTCGTGCCTCCCCAGGTCTGTTTTGGCCTGAAACACCCGTAGCACTGGCCTGGTTTTTGTGTTTAAACCATCAGCTTGTAGAGGAAAAACTAGATATAACATGCTTCTCCTGTAGGATGTACTCTGTGTCGGCACGGTCTGTAGTGTGTATTCTTTCCATTTGAATTGTCACACGTAACTACTTTATCTCCATTTTTAGAAGATGGTAATAATTTCAGCTCATATCACCATGTTTGCACACCTGTAAGATTTGTCTGCCAGGCAGTCGTGTAAAAACTGTGATGCTATTGCATGAAGGATTTACAGTTTATAGAAAATAAATTGTTTTCTCTCTTTTTTTTTTTTTTTTTTGCCTTTTTGCCCTATTTAGGCTGACTCTGCTGTACTCAACAGTTGTCTTCCTCTCCAGGGAGGCATTTCGCAGAGCTTGTTTGAGTGGAAGTGCAAAGAGAAACTGGACGAAAACAATTAATCTGTTGTGGCTGACGTAAGATACCTTTAAAAATTTACTTCCTTAGAATTTCTGATTCTTGTCTGGGAGCTCGCAGAATGAGAGGAAGTGTTTATTTACTGAGGTAATTATTTCAGCATTTAGAAGTCTCAGTTGTGCTTCAGGACTGATGCAGGAAGCTGGTCAAGTCTGGTGCTTTAGCATTTATGGACTTGATTTCTTGTTGGAGCACATGAGGAAGTTCATTGCCAGAGATGTCACCTGGAGCCATTTCTTCTGTTGCTTGGGTTTCATTTAGGTTGTAGCTGTTGAAGGAAAACCCTGTTGCACAAATACACAGTCCTTTGTTTTTTCTTCCTCTTCCTGCTCAGTTTTGTTCTTTTATTACCTGATGTGTATTTGTGAACCTGCTTTAGGTCTTTTCTTTCCCTCTCAGACTAAGTTTTTAGTCTTGAGCCCTGATGTGGATTAATGGCCAGGCAACATAAATGTTTGGGTAGGAGAGATGTGAAAAGGTGAAAAAAGAGTTGGAGTTAAACAACAGGGAGGAAGTAGGGTTGCTTTTTTTCAGCTGTGGTGCTATTTATAGCAGAACAGCTTGAAGTCCACAGGACACTGTGACAAGAGAGTGCAATCACACACTGCAGTAAAGTGGATTTTATGACTTGTTTCTCCCTTCTGGTTCTCTCTTCTCTCTCCCTCTGTCAACTCTAGCTGCTATGCAGCCGCAATTAGGTGGATTGGGAAATAAATTTACCTGCCTGATATGGTGGAAAACTACCCCTGCACGATAAAATAGTATTCTGCCATTGGGGCACCTGGCTTTCACTGAAACTACCCAGCTTTTAATTGGATCTGGGCCAGGAATGGGGCTTTATGTGTGGTCATCTGCATCCAGGTAAAAAACAGAGCGATTGTCCCTGTCAGGGATAGGTCTAATACTAATATTTAAAATGTATTAGTTCTGTTCTCGTATCTGAATTATAGTCAGCTTTCTGCTGTGTGTAGCCTTTCAAGTGAGCATTAAGTGACAGAGAGAACATTAACTGTGTGCATCTTTTTTTGGTTTAAATTTTACTTGTAGAGAAGCATAACTTAAAATGAAGGTTAACTTTGCTGAAGCGTCTGAAATATGTCTGAGGACCTTGATGTCAAATATTTTAGGGCTCTGATAGTGTGAAGGTCAAAGAGATCTTGCTCCAGTGATGTAAAACTTGATGCACTCTGCCAGAAGCTCTGTGTTCCTGAAACAGCGTCAGCAGAAGGGGACGTGCAGGCTGATGTGGGATCAGAATGTTTGGTCCTAAGGCACAAAAATACTGGTATTTCACCTTATGTTAGGCTCAGGAGTAGAAAACGGACAACTCAAAAAAATGTTTTCTGATTTGTGCAAAGAGTGCCCTAAAGGTGTTCATTACAAAGGAAAATATTCATTCTTGGTATAGTAAGAACAGGAATTAATTCCTCAGGGCCTTTTTTTGTGTAATCATTGTGGCCATATGTGATATTGTAATCTAATTTTATTTGTTGTTTTTTTTCTTTTTCTGCTGAAGTATCATTTCCATTAATTAGTTTTTATGTTAACTTTTTAGAGTCCCTCTTGGTGTCTGTTGGTGTATTATCTTGGGCTTAGTCTGGCTACACTTGCTTGAAGTACCCGACCCTTCTGTGATTCCTCATTATCAGGCTGGTGTAGTGGCATTTGGTCTTTCTGCTATTATTGAACTCCTGGGAGAGCCATTCTGGGTTTTAGCACAAGCTCATTTGTTTGTGAGACTTAAGGTTAGTAAAGTCCATGGGGTGTGTGCGTGTGGGGGGAATCATCTTTTTACTGAAAAGAACAGATTACTGACTTAGATGTTTTTATATTCAAGCATATAAAAAAATCCCTGTGTGTACTGTTCAGCACTGCATGGCCTGGTTTGTAACATAACCAGGAATCTGTACCCATTAAAGCAAGCAAGTTGGTTTATTTAGGCATTATTACCTTCAAGATCATTAAATACTGAAACATAGATTTTAATTGGAGGGAGAGGCACACTGCTTCCACAGTTCTACATAAAATTGTGAAATGTATCTATTGAGAGCATGATAGTCTCAAGCAAAATTTTCTCCCTTATGTTTCATACAAAGGACTGGGAAAATGCAGTGGAGGAATTGTGAAATGCAAGAATAGAAAACTTACAGAGAAATGACAATCTAAGCTGGCCAGCTCAGCAGAAAGAAACTGTGATAAAGTCACACTGACTTTGAAAATCTTCCATTCCTACATAAATTCTGTGTATTAAACTTCGGTATTTTAAGCTTGTGTACGTGGTTAGGTTGCCAGAAAATAACCCTTCTATCTTTTGTGTTTCTTAAAGGTAATTGCTGAAAGCCTTTCAGTAGTGTCAAAATGCATTTTGACGGTTACTTTAGTAATCCTTTATCCTCAGTGGGGCCTTTACATTTTCTCCTTGGCTCAGGTAAGTTTCCTTTGTTCTCTCTCAGCTGAATTTTAATTTGCCTTTGACATTTAGCCTGCTTTGGGGAGCTGAGAGAAAAAGCTCCTGGGAGGTTTAAGATTTAGAATTTGTATTTAGTATTTTCCTGATACTCATTATTGACTTGGTACTTTGACATTGAGTTAAAGAGAGGTACAAGGAAACACTTTCTGTCTGTGAAGGCACATCTTGGAAATAAGGTTATGTTATTTTAATCACACAGAACTTTATCAGCCTGTGCCACCAACCTGCATTACCTTACCAGAAGGTGCTAATCAAGTGCAATGAATTCAGGTTAAAACTTTTTCTTGATGACAATGAAGGGATACATTTTCTCCTTCAGTTTTTGCCCTGGCTTTTGTAGATTGCTTATAACTGATGGAATTTGGAAAAGTTCTATGAATTAAGAGATGTAGGCAGTAGCTACTCTGTCAGCTTGACTTTTGATTGAGTAATTGCTTTATAATTGTATCTTTAACTTTCTAAAAATGCTAAATAAAACATGAAAATTACCAAAGGTCTATGATAATCTACAGGTTAAAAAAAAGATAAAAAGATCAACAGCATTCTGAAGAGCTGTTCAAATCCTTACCTGATTTTAATATTTGATAGGCACAAAGTCTACTTAAATTTTCTTCTCACTGTATTTTCGACTAGTATATAACTCTGCATTTCTGAGTTAATTTTGTTTCACTGTTTTTCTTCTCTCCTTCCTGATCCTTCCAGCTGTTATATGTCAGTGTTCTGGTAATGTGCTATGTAATTTATTTTGTGATGTTTTTGGGATCTCCTGAAGCCACAAAGAAGTCATTTCCAGTTGCTAGAGTGAAAGCTTTATTACCTAACTTCGTGGAAGATGAGGTAAGTTGCACAATTTATTTCTTGATTTTCTTCTTAAAATCTCACGTGAGGGCACTTTGAGTGTTGCTTCGAGACAGCGGAGTTAATTGGGTGATTTTGGGGAGATTTTTGCACTATAGAAGATATGATAGATTAAATAAAAAAAACATAAAAATTGTGTTTGAAGTATGTATTAGTAAAATTCTTGTCAGAAGAACATCATGGAACTTGAACTCTTTATGGTTATGGGTTTGTTGTTGCTGACTTGGTTTGTTCACAATATTAACAGACATTAACTGGAGATAGACCATGTGCACTGTGCAGGGGAATGACCAGGTATCACTGGATGTGAGGCAGATTTTGAACCAGAACCGTGTAACAGTGGATTTTGGTACTTTGACCTATTCACAAAATAACCATGATGTTCCACAGCATTCCAGAGACACTCAAATATCTCTCAGACAAAAATGAGGCAAAGAAAGAAATGAAAAGACTCATTGAGGAAGACAACATTCTGGATAAGATTTACAGGTTGAAAAGATAAAGGTGGTTCTTGGTTGCAAGTGTTGTAAGGACAGTTTGAAGAGCAAACAATTAGTATCTCCAGTGAGGGTGAAAGTTATATTGGCACGTTAAACACCGTGGGTGTTTTTTCCTAAATCTAACCTTGATTAGTATTTTCTGTAGAATGCTCCTATGGGTACTTTATCTGCAACAGCAGCACTTTTCAAGAAGGGAATCAGTTTCTGCCAGATCAATGGTGTTGGTGCTTGAATTCAGCAAGACTTTACAATAGTTGTTAGTAACTTTGGCATCGTGGGTTTCCTCACATCTACAGTTAGAGCTACCCTACAGTGTTGCTCTGCCTTGCTCTTTTCTATTTCTTCTCTGTAATTTCAATCATGTTTGTTACATTTCAGTATTTTTTTTGCAGACCTTTGTTAACTGGAGGGAAGCACGCTTGACTTGGAGTTTCTTCAAACAATCTTTCTTAAAACAGATTTTGACAGAGGGTGAGGCTTGACATAGAAGTGTGAGGGAAGAGGGCTCATGAAAACTGTTTACAAAATTGAATTAAAGCTTCTGAAAGCTTGGGTGGGGGAAGATGAGGCACACAATTGCCAACCTGAATGGAGTTTTTGAGGGTTTTCAGAACTAGATGCTGTCCCATTTGACTTTGTCTCTTGAATACTTAGTATTGGAAGTGCCTGAACAAGTATTGGAAAAGATTTAGGGACTTGTTCTGAAGTTCTTTATTTTGAACTTACAGGTGAACGATATGTGATGACCTTTTTGAACGTGTTAAATTTTGGAGATCAGGGTAAGTGTGATGGTACTGTGGAATGGTGACAGTTTTCTTAGTCACTGCTCTTCACATGCTTCTGAAAATGACTTAAAGTATTTGAAAATAGCTTGAAAATCTGAGAATATTTCAAAGCCTTTGTGACCTTTCAGATTCTTTTCAGAGGATGATTGATATGGATAATAATAATCAATTTAAGATAATAGAATTGTAGAATAGCTTGGATTGGAAGCAACCTTCAAGATTATCTAGTTCTAACCTCCCTGCCATGGGCAGGAACGTCTTTCACTAGGTGTATATCTTTCTCTTTTCCTGTATCAGTAGATCCTTACATTCCTCTTCTCATTCAGTGAACTTTATCAGGATCCTCTAAATTCCTCTGCAGCAAGAATTTTAAATATGGTTTGGTGCTGTTCTAGATTCAATTCTGTGTAGTTGGTGCTTTTGTCTTACCTTTGGCATGAGCAAACCTTGCAATTGTAAGCTGTAGTTGCTGTGACTGTCAGAATTTTTAGAGAACACTGCTTCAATGTTGGACTAAATCCCACTTACTTTCTCTTTTTTTTTTGGAGGAGATGTTAAATTACAATTCATGTTGTTATTAAAGACTTGGAATTAAAATGTGTC
The DNA here is from genome assembly GCA_013397865.1 of Struthidea cinerea. Taxonomy (NCBI): domain Eukaryota; kingdom Metazoa; phylum Chordata; class Aves; order Passeriformes; family Corcoracidae; genus Struthidea; species Struthidea cinerea. The sequence continues at coordinate 201,378 of VZTI01005022.1, read as the reverse complement.
TAAAATTCACAGATTGCTTTATTTTTTTAAGGTGTATATGATATTGTGAATAACCTTGGTTCGCTGGTGGCCAGGTTTATCTTTTCGCCTATTGAGGAGAGCTTTTATGTATTTTTTGCTAAAGTGTTGGAAAGAGGGAAGACTGTGAATGATCAGAAGCAGGTACGTGTGTGTTGGATTAATTTCATGTCAAATGCTCGGTTTTTATTACAGATAGGTTGCATCACAGAAGTGCAATGGACAGAAATGTGTGTTTAAATTTGAGTATTGAGGCAGTTAAAATTGAAAAGTGGAGAACAAAAATGACAAGTGAGGCTGGACCAAAAAGAAAAGAGAATAGGTAAAAGGCTAATGAAATAGAAATTAAAATATGCAGTGGCATAGTGCTGCCTTGCATCAATGAAGTTAACATCAGCTGCTCCAAACAGTGTGATGTAAGGCCTACTCTACTGTGTATTTCCAGATATAGCAAGCCGTTAGTTAAATCATGAAATCTATTAAATAAATGCTATCTGGGAGTACTTTATTTACTTAAATGTATCAATAGGTGTTAAATTTTGTTTCTGAGGAGTGCACCTTTGGGAAGAAAAGGATTGTATTTTTCTTGTGCGAGTTGTATGAGGAGGATTAATGAATAAGAGCTTTGTTCCACAGAGTAATATTCTTGGTCACTCATGAAGGTCAGCCTGTAGCAGTCCTGCTAATTGCACGTCAGCACACAATTCAGTCCTCTGCTTCAGGTCCTCGGTGGGCTAAGGGAGGTGTCTGTGTGTATATACTTTATATAAAATCTACTTGGTGTGTAGAACTGGTAAAATGGTGGAATAATAAATATATGAAAGATGGTAAGAACACGTGCATGGATAATTCAATAACAAAGGATAAGTTTCACACCTTTTTACGCTATGCAAACTAATTTATTTGTTCCTGTGAAGTAGCATTTCTGCCTGAGGGTGGCTATTATTACATTGATTCTGGTTCATGTAATTTACTACATTTTTTTTCAGGATGACGTTGCTATGGCTGCAAATGTATTGGAATTGCTGCTGAAACTTATGCTCCTGATTGGTCTCACCATAACCGTTTTTGGCTATGCCTATTCTCAGCTGGCTCTGGATATTTATGGAGGCTCAATGCTCAGTTCTGGGACAGGTAAAGATTTACAGACCTGGCAAAAAACCACCACTCTTTAAAAAAAAAACCCTACAGCTATTACGAATTTTTCGTAAATCATCAGTTTGGGTTTTTGTCCTGTGAAACTGCTACTGAAATCTGTGACTTAGTTCATCAAAATCCTTTGCCGTGTTTATTTGTGTTCTTGTCAAGATACCTGGACAGGAAACTTGTTCAAATGAACTTAAGTTTCCAATTATTAGTATCAACGCTATAACTTTTATCTCTTACTATCAGTGTCTGTAAAAACAATGTGATTTGATAAAAGAAATCATTACCTATTTGTCTTTCTAATGTGGTTTTTAGGTCCAGATCTCCTCCGGTGTTACTCGTTATATGTCCTGTTTCTTGCTGTCAATGGAGTAACAGAATGTTTTACATCTGCCTTAATGTGTAAAGAAGAAGTGGACAGGTAGGGAACAGTGGCTCCAAAATATTCCTGTAAATTTATTTGTGCTGACCTTATAAAGAGATTGGTGCTTTTGAAATTCACATAATAATATCCTGCCCCACTGAAAAGCAACTCCTTGTTAGGCTGTGTCTGCATTTAGATTTAGATGTAGAAGCTTTAGCAAAAGTTGAAAAGTTTGGGTAAAAAGGTCAGAAACTAAGAAATGTTAATTTAGCTTTTGGTACATCACTAACTGGGAAAGTAATTTAAATGTGATATTTCTGCACAGATGAGCTTGGAGCTTGAAGTTATACTTTTAAGACAATCACTTGACTCATTAAAAGTTTGCAACTCTTAACATTTTTCATGTACAGTTACTGTACATACACTTAGGAATGATCTAAACTGTGCAGGTGAATCCAGGGGTTCACTACTGTGTAGGAAGCTGGACTAGGTGATCTCCTGAGATCCCTTCCAGCCTGGGTTATTTCCTGATTCTGCGTTTAGGCTGTCCCTGATGTGGCCCTTTCAAATGAATTTCAGTGAGGTCTATTTTCCACAATCGAAGTGGGATTGGTTTTGACTTAACAAGGGCTGCTTTCACAACCCCTTTAAAATGTGAACTAGTTTTCCAAGTCACTGTTTATAACAGAAACGAATAAAGTGTCGATTTGTTCTTGAACATTCATTTTCTTTAATATATTCCTGACATAACATAGCAAAAAATGCACAAGTTTTTACATTACTAATAATTGTTATTAAATTTGATTTTCTGCAATGAGTGCACAACCGATTAGTGTAATACAATTTCATTCACATAATGTAGTTCTTGGTTTGATTTGGTTGATGTATTTTCTATTCTTTCAAATTATTTTTTTATCATCTCATTTCTCAAATTTATTTTCACTAGAAGATGGTAAGAGAAATTCTGTTACTCATGTTAGAAAATAAAAGATCCTTAGTAAATGAATGCTGTAACTGCATGTATTGTTAAACTATTTCTTCTTTCTTTTTTTTTTTTTCCCTAGGTACAATTTTGTTATGTTGGCCTTGTCTTTCATCTTTCTGTGCATCTCTTATTTCCTGACCCACTGGTATGGCAGTGTGGGCTTTATCCTTGCCAACTGCTTCAACATGGGCATCAGAATAGCTCACAGCACCCACTACATCTATGACTACTTCAAAGGGAGCACCCACAGACCTCTCACAGGCCTGCTCCCCTCACCAGCTCTGCTGCTGGTTTACATGATCAGTGCAGCGATCACTGCTTTCTCAGAGGTGAGCTGCTTCCTCTCTGCTCTCACTGTCAGTGCTGCTGTTAGGTGACTTTTCTGTCCACAAGAGGAGGAATGCCATTAGGAAAAAAGGCCTTTGAGGATAGGCTGGGAGATTTCCATTACAGAAAGGCAGGATGTTAAGGGATTCTTTGTATCAAAGTTCTCTGCCACCTATGCAAGGTGGATCTGACTAGTTAAATAAAACTTCACACATTTCTGTGGGTAGATAATCCATGTGCTCAGTTGTTAATAACTGAAATTTTGCAGTGGCACCAAGAAACTGCTATTAAAAATGCTGTAATAAAAAGAAGTAATAACCAAAACTAGAAGAGAATAAAAAATTTCTAAGAGCATGTTTAATACATTTATTCAGTACGAGATGGTAATTGTGCAGGCTCATTATTAAGGAGATGGTAGCTTTTCTATGTACAAAAATTTGACAGCTTGAAAATCCATTATGCCTGAGAAAGGGAGAGTTTTCTATTTTGAAATGGGAGATTTCCAGTTTCATTAGAAAGTAGCCTGATATGTTGCTGTACAGTAGCAGACTTGCATGATGGCACCAGTGAAGTTTTGTGTCATCTCAATTAACATGTGTCTGCATGCCAGATAACAGCAGCTTCCTCATTTACCAGATATCTACAGACTGGTTACTTTTGCTGACAGAATTTTCGTAAGAAAGCAAATGTTGTGACTCCGAAAGAAGATTTATTGTAGGGCCAGTGCATGTGGCAAAACCATGCTTGGTTTGATGATGCTGTTGACGTGTTGGACAGAGGTGCTGGACCTTATTTCTTGGTGAGACAGTAAATGCACTTTTTGATGACTGGTTTTCCTGCAATCCTTTGTTTTCTTTGTTGTAGGTGTTGTTCTGCTGTGACAAGGGCTGGATGGCCAGGCTGATCCACATCAGCACGGGCGCCCTGTGCTTCGCAGCAACCCTCGTTACGATGTTCTGCACAGAGACCAAGCTCATCCACTTTGTCAGGAACCAGTTCCTCTCCCGCTATTTGAAGAAAGGAACATGACCTGCTCCTGTGCAGAACACTTCTTGTACGTGCTTGCAGTAAAGGGCTGTGTTTTTTCCATAAGATCTGTGTGGAAAGAAGGTTTCCACATGTGTTTGGAAGCGTTGATAATGGAGTGGCAATGTAGACAATTGCCAGGTGAATATTATTTTGTTTTCTGAACTGGTCAGCACAGCAAACGAGAGACGAATAATTTTCTCTTTATGCACCATTCTTTTCTAAGCTTTTCTTCAAACAGCCTCTTACGTAATGAATGAAGATCTAAGCTGCACCCTCTGACACAACCTGGTTGACAGACTGTATGTAGAGAGCTCCCCTTCCTGCCACTGGGCAGTATGGGAAGGCCTGATGTGGTTTAGAAGGCCTTTATTTGGCATGGGTGCTGCTTAACTGGGGAGGAAATGGTCAGGAAAAAAGCCCCCCAAACCAACCACAACAATAAATGCCATAGAAATACCTAAAAGCTGAGGAGAACACTAGAGCAAGGACCAACACCAGTGTGAATGTTGTGGAGCAGAACACAGTGTGGTGCAGAGGGATTGAGCTGTCACTGTTTGAAGTGCAAAGCAGGGAACAGAAAATCCTGACGTTTACAAGTAAATTATTGGAATACACAGCGTGTGTCCCTGCTGGCTCTGTGAGATTATTTCATTCAGCAGATCCTTCATGTCTGAGGGCATTGATTAACTTGTCAGAAATACTCTGAAGCCTTAGCTGGAAGAGGTTTTGAGCATTGTCTGCAGAAGGTGTTGAGTACAATCACTGATGGTGCAGTTCATAAGGTTACTCATAAAACTTCTTACTTTCATTCCATTATTTTTTGGGTTTGTCTGAGATTTTAAACGCCAGCATGAACAAACTTGTCTCAATAAAAATTAATTTGTCTGTGCGATTGAATGTTAAATATATTTAATAAGATTTTTTAAAAGGATTTATGCATGTTGAAGATTGCCTTATTGGATAGTAAATACTTCCTTTTGTTCCAATGTTTTCTTCAATCTTGTTTCTTTACTTGTTCAATCTTAACCTCTGGATTGGTATTTTTTTTGAATTGTTGAAAATTGGGACATTCAGAATTTCTAAAATTCCATGTTAGGCTGCTGGTTTGGGTGTACTGATGGTGTATTGTATTGCTGGTCTAAGATCTGAACTGGGCAGTTTCAGAATGTACAAGTGGCAGGTTTATAATGATCGGCGTTCCCTTTGCAATGTTTGGATGGACCAAAAATGTCAAGGGATGAAAAATGCATGCTCAGACGTGTGCAGTTGAAAGCTTTTAGTTTAATTATGTAGCAACTCTGCAGATCCTCAGACTGCTTAAAAGAAGTCACTGCAGTGGCATTGTGGGGTTCATTCTGGTGACCACAGTGCCCAGGCTGAAATGCTTTTTAGTGTCAGGGCCTTCAGCTTGTAGTCAGAAATATTTTCTAAACTCTGGTAATTCGCACTTGGAAAACATTGCCAAAGATACTTTTTATGAGAATTTGGTGATTGAAAAATGATCATAGAGAAGCCAGAATGTGACAGTGAAGGGAGAGGAGTGGTCTTGCTCAGCCAAGGGCAGTTGTCTCCATTGCCTGGCTGGAAGGAGTAGATACAGACTTGCTGATGATTCTTACGCTGTTTTGAAATCTGTCAGAACAAAATAAACTCTATATTGTTCTGTCCTCTTAATTGAATTCAGTTGTTCTTTGCCTTTTAAATTTTTCTCTTCTGAGTGGTCCTACAGCTTTTTTTCTCTTTTCTGTCAGGTGTGGAGTTTGTTAGGAGTACAGCTTCAAATACTGCAGAAACTTTATTATAAATTGTCAATGCCTACAACAGTTGCTTTTCCTTTACTTGCTTGTAATACAAAAAAATCAAGATAATTGAACCTATGGACTGTGTTTTAGGGTCTGTCTTTTTCTGTGTGTCTTTGGGATCCTACTGTGGCAATATCTCAATCTGTACAGTGAATTTTTATAACTCCTTGGAATGAGAAATTTTGTACAGCCCTGCACCTAAAGTGCTTTGGAGATGGAAGAACTTCTCATACCAAATGAGCTTGAAGTCATTCTGCCTTGTCTGCTCTTACAGCCCCAGCTGTACACTGATATTACTTCTGCTACTTGTAATGTCATAAGTGGGGTGATGTGAGATCTCCCTCTTGAAATAGCGACCTGTGTAGTCTCATAACTACTTTTATCATAAATGCAGTGAATGCATTTAAATTTACACTAATTTGTGTTATTTCATATTGGAAAGGCTGACAAATCTCTCTTGCATCTCAGATGCAATTTTATATGAATCAGGAAGACATTTAAGGTGACAGTGATTGCTTATTAGCAAATTAGGGGTGCGTTCCTCAGTTAAACATCATCTGTAAGTAGCTCAGTGGTTGGCTGGTTTTTGTGATGTGGGATGTTTTATTTTTAATATGCCTTATGTGGCAGGAAACTGCAAGGAGGCACAGAAGTAGAGACCTATGAAACTGTCTGCTGCTTTCTTATTTATCAGTGGGATCTTTAATGTTAGAGCTGTTAATTGCTTTATTGCTAAAGCAGCAAACTCTCAAACTCAGGGACAAAGTTGAGATTGAACTTGATCATGTTGCCCTTTCATTTTAGCCCTGTTAATCTGTCAAAGGCACAACTGTCTAAAATTTCATGAAGCTGTTTTGCAGTGTTCTGAAATCTTTTAGTTTAGGCCAAAGGTGAATGAAACAGTTTCTTTGGTGGAAAAGGTTATGATTTCATGCTTTGTGGTGTGTTATTTGTTGGATGAATGACTTTCAAGGTAACGCTAAATAAAGTTTATTTCCTTTGTGTTTTGTTTTTGTCTTCTAGTTGATGATTGTTGGAGTTTTATTTTTATCATTGGTACAGCTGATGCTTAAACTTGTTTGGATTTTCTAGGATATTTTATGTATAAATTCAATTATCAACCTAAACATACACACCATTTCCTAACACACACACAGAGATAAAATTTGCTGTAGTAGTTTTGTGAGAAGTGGCACCATTATAGTCAATTTTTTCCTCTTTGTTTCTGTCAAATTGTTTGTATGGACTGGAATGGCCAAATCCTTTGTTTGCTCTTACAATGCATTGTTGTGGTAAAAACTGATTCAGTGGCCAGCAATAAATCTGATAGGCAGGAAAGTTTTTTAGCTGAATTGGGTTTTGACTGGCAATACTGCTATTGGGAACTAACCAATTAATCAATTGTTCAACTGTTTGGTTTTTCTCTAATACTGTAAAATATTTTATTTGTAAAGGAGAAGAGCGGGGGGAGCCCCTTTTTAGGCAGAAATTAAGAAATTAAATTAAGGAGTTAGAGCTTTGCCTAAATGGTTAATCTGCTTTAGCAGGCACAAAAGGTATTATATACAAGCTTGAACGTTGACCACAACTGAGCACCCATAAGGGGTATTGACTTCTTAGTTCATGTGAAAGATTGTGTGAGAGCCTTGAGGTCAGTCCTAATTCCCTGGTTCCTGGATAGTCCTTCTATCTAAACTTTGAAATTCTTTTGGTGGAGTTCATATTTCTTGCTGTCTGAACATCATACTATTTTTTTTGCGGTTTAATTACCTGATTTTAAAGATAATGCCAAAGAGAGAGGATCTGAGGCTTTTTGAACCGTATCCGTGCTTCAGTAGATCTGCTGAGCTGTAATGGTTTTGTTCAGCACAAAATGCGTAACTCATCTGCATTCTGCGAGTGCGAGGAAATGGAGCTCGTTTTCAATATAAGCTGCAAATGAAGTCTGAAGCTGTGCACATGTGATGTACAGCTGGGCCCCTGGAAACTGAGCAGGGCCTGCTCAAAAGCGTGAGCAGCTGGACATCTAAAGAAAACTGATAGGAAGTGCTTATCTCTGTTTCCCTTTGGATTGCTTCCATGGAAGGATGTGTGTTCTCTCTAGTTTCAGGATGTGAGTTGTGTTTCATGCACCACCGTGCTGGGATCTGGAAGGGGGAGTGAACCCTTTTCAGTGGATGTCACTGCACATCCCTGTAGTGAGCTCTGTTCACGGAATGTGATGAGTGTGTGCCCCCCGTGCAGCTAAGGCAGGATTTTCTGGTGATTGTGGGGAAAGGTAAAACAGCTCTGGGTTTTCCTTTGCCAGACTTCCTGGTTAGATGTGGTAAGTGAGCCTCTGACAGAGCTCTGTGTGTTGGTTTGCTGGCAAGGTTTTGTGATTCATGGCTGATGTGTTTGGCATAACTGATTTCCAAAGTTCTGTGCCATCCCACTGAACTGACAAACTGGCAAGGAACATATCCAAGAGGGCAGATGTTTTATATCCATGGCCTATTTAATAAGACTGAAATAATTAAAGCTGTGTCAAGAGGAAAAAAAAAAAAAACAACTGAGGGAGATAGCAGTCCTTAAACACACATTGGGTATATGAGTAGCTCTGATCCATTAGTAAACAAGAATCATGTTTTGTTCTTCGTTACACACTTTTGCTCCAAAAAGGGAAGAACGTAACGGAGCTTGGAAGAAGACTGCAAGGTTTAGCTCTTCACATTTTCAAATGCAGGAATATTCCAGACTCACATCCTTGTGGCCCCCTTTGGGAGAGAGGAGTATGAAACAGGGCACTGATGCTGTTCTGAGGGGATGTGCTTGTGTCTCTGGGAGCAAGTGAGGCAGAGTCATGCACTGTGTGTGAGAAACTGCCTTGTCATCATTTGGGAATATCTCCAACGCCTTCTTTTTTTGTTTTGATTCCTGTTTTATTCATGTGTTGTCAAACCATTCATAACCATCTGCTGTATGTAGGTATGTCCCTTATTGGCTGTAAGAAGTCAGCCTAGCCAGTCTCATTGCAAAAATCTCAAGAGCCGTGCCCTGGGCTGGATTGAGGAAGATGTTGGTCAGTTTGCTGAAGGTTGTTTTGTGGCCTGTTTGCCAGCCCTGACAGCAAGGAGTAAGGAAGGGAGCAAATTAAGTTTGCACAGAAGCATCTAATTGTGGCTTCTTTTTGGTTCTGGATGCTTGACTTGGCAGTGCTGTTTTCCTAATGGAGGGGGTTTTTGGGAGTAATTTTATAAAACGGGTACCATGAAGTGCACTCATATGCCTTCTCTTATTTGTGTACTGCTTTTTAGCAGTTTCTCAGCGTGGGTGAGGAGGTGTTATGGGGTGAGGAAAGGGAAACGTGGCAAAATACAGTACATGTGCAAGGAACAGTGTCCCTCTGAGGGGAGGCCTTTAGTCTGGGAGTTACTTCCATCTCTGAATGCATTTCTGTCACTGCAGATAAAACTTCTAAGTATGTCTCTGCTCAAGTGCTTCTCTAGGCAACTAGGAGAACCTTTTTGGACGAAGCAGAGTATGCCCATGAAGTAGAGTATGCTTTGCCATGGGCTGCTTGGCATTCTGCTTTGCTGGTCAAGTAGGTTTATTGAAAATACGGGCAATAGTGTGTGACAGTACTCTATTTAACTCTCACTAATAGTCCTCCTGTTTGAAGTTGGCTGTGTATTAACCGGTGGAAATGGTGGGTTTTTTTCTGTGGTTCCTTCAGAATTGTGCTGATCAGTTTTAGTTTGGTTTTTTTTTTTTTTTACTCCCTCAGCTGAGTTTATTACCCAGTAGCTTCACACATGTTCATCTGGGAGCTCTGCAGAAGCACAGGACGAGGACTGGGGAAGTGCTGGGGCATCACTCAAATCCTGCTCAGCACAGCCTGGTTGGAGGAGGGCTGTGGAGAACCTCCCCTGCTCAACAGGGGTAAGTGTCAGGACTCATGGCCTGAGTCTTGGCTGCACAGCTGTGAGCACCTTGCCTCAGATTCCTAAGGAAAAGTTGTGAGAGCTGTGGAAAACGTCTGTAATAAAGCTGGGCAGGATAAAAAAACTAGGACTGTTTTCTTGAGCCAGCAGTGCCAGGATTCAGGAGGAAAACCACCTCCAAGCAGACATTCCTGACTGTAAATACAGAGTTGGAAGGGGGCAGCTCATGAGCCCTGAAGGTCCATTTCAGGGAGCTGCAGAGTTTCCCTGCCAAACCATCTGCTGGTGGAGATGCTCAGAGTGTTGTATGTGTGCAGTGCTTCATAGCTCTCTAGTTTTCACTGGTTTTGTGCATCTAAACCAATACATGAGTTATCTTTTTGGAGTTGAATATATCACAGAATCATAAATGGTTTGGGTTGGGAGGGACATTTAAAGATAATCTAGTCCAGCCCCCTGTCATGAGCAGGGACATCATATCCTGCTTGTGGAGTCTATTTGCAGTTGGCCAAAGTTGCCTGAATCAAACAGCTCAGAGGAAGAATTACAAAATTGTGGAGTGCAGGTGAGCCAGGTCTTTTGGGGTGAAAGCCACAACTGAAGCAGAAAAGCAGAATAAGATCAGAAACTGAAAACAAACACACAGTGTTGAGGTTTTTGGTAACTGGGCATTCAAGGTGCTCAGTATTCCACTGGGGCTGATTGCTCACCAGATGAGAACAGGGATTTCTCCCCATCCAGTGGAAAGTATAATGATGTAGGTCATCTGAAAGATATTCTGGTGTGGGAGCAGGAAGCTTTCATGGCTGAAGATGCCTTGAGGAAGGCTGAAAAGGCATTTGCAATCTGTCAGGGGAGCAGTACATCTAAGGCAACGTTAAGGTTGCTGCAGTATGGGCCTTGAGGTGAGCTGCAACCAATTTGACTTAATCTATTGCAGTTAGGAAAAGGAAAATTAGTCTCTGTAGGGTAAGAAAAGGTGGACTTGAAAGCGGAGGTTGAATTATTAAAGGAACAGGAACAGAATCGAAGTGGAAGAACAGAAGAGAGGTAGTGCGGAGTGGTGCGTGCTGCAAGAAGCCTGTGTTCGGCATCTGTGATGAGTGCATGTGATGAAGGACCTACAAAAGGCTGGACAATAAAACCTCCAGCTGTGCAGTTACTTGGAAAAAAGCTTAAGCAGCTTCAGGGCTGCTTGAGGAGGGGAAACTTCAGCCATTGAAAAAGTAACGGAAGATTCTGGGAAATCCTGGTTTCCCAAGAAAGGTGTGTGCTGAGGGAGTGGTGAAGTACAAACACCATTTAGGGGTGTGTGGCTCAGTCCCCAAGGATTATACAGGACTACATTTGTGTGAAAAGGTACCACCAGCTATAAGTGTAGAAAGAGCTCGTGGTGCTGTGTATCAGAAAAAAGTAATAGGATTAAGAGTAGGCCAAAATACAAAGACCAATATTGGAAGAAGTGCTTTAATTGATTTAGATAAAACTTTGAAAGAGTGAATTAAAAACATAGGAAGTCAATATCCATTGTTAAGTTCTTATGGTTTATTTTACAGAATGATGTTTGGCTTGGAGCATTATTGTCTTGGAGAGAAGCAGCTCAGTGTAGCGAGGATGATGTTGATTTCAAGCAGGCGTGTAACTCTAGAGGGATTCCAGAAGAGGTGAATAAAACAGAAGGGAAAAGGTCTGAAACAAAAGAACATTAAATACCGACAGTACTTGAGTAAGGAGTTTGGAGAATCGTGGAATTTAATATGTATGTGAAAGAAAAATTACTAATGAAATAGTGCAATCCAAGTGGGATAGAGGTAACATGAAAGGAAGATTGTACAGGTGAGTGTTAGAGGAGGCTTGTGTGCGTGTGCTAATCAAAGCTTCCTCCCTCCTTCCCTCCCCTAAGTGTGTATCTGTAATATTTTCAATGTTAACCATTATTTCAGTTGCTTATGATTACTATTTATAAAACTGACTGTAAAAGGAATAGCTCTCACTAGAATAAAGGACAAAATGGTAGAGGCATCTGTAGTCTAATCACAGTATCAGACATCTTAACCATGAAAGGCATTTTTTCTCTACAAGCTGTAAGAGTTCAGAGCAAAGACTTCTGTGACGAGTGTGTGCCAAGGAAACAGGATGATTCTTGGTAGTTATTGTTCTTTCCTGCCTATATTAGAACACTACTGTAACAATTATTTGTACTAAATACAAAGTTAGCTGCTTCTTGAAGGGGAAAAGTGGAAGCAATGGGTATTGAGCAAATAAAGAGCAGACATAAGCAGATCATAGCATTATTTGAGCTTTACTGGCTAAAATATTGGCAAAAAAAAGAGCAAGAACTTTGTGCCTGGATACAATTAATGCCTGACAAAGGTGGGAGGTTTGCTTAGTGAATAGCTTCATCAAATTAAAAAATAATACTAGTAGTGATACTGTAATTTTTCTTCAATGATAACCAAGTATTTCTCTGTCATTAGAAATGATAAGCAACAGTGATGACATATGAATTTACAAAGAATGCCACTGCCATGGAATATTAACTGAAGACATCCCTTGATTACAAAAAAAGCTTTGTGAAGGAAAAAAGTTAAATGAGCCTTACAGTCCAAAGTAGAAAGCAAGCATAAATGTAAGTGAAAGCTGCTCATGCAGAACTTGAGCAAGTCATTACATGCAGTTCCTCTAATCTTTGGCCCTGCAATTAATAACAGTTTTGATGACATATCTCACTTATCAATGAATAGCCTGGCCACTAACAGGAATAACGGTATCAACGTATCAAAACCTTGATGGATTTCTGTGCCATTTGTTGCCACCACAAAGTGCTGATGTTTGTTTGGGTTATGACAGTCTGCACTGGCTGCCAAATGCATTCACCCAGGTAAATATAAGTGTGTGTGTCAAACAAATCTGTACCTGTGTTAGAAGATCACAGACCAAAGAAAACGTTTCTGTTACTACACAGCAAGCATTAGACATCAGTGGGATCCAGTTTGTACTGATGTATTCATAAATACTTATTAAAGTTGCAGTTCTTGGGGACCATTTCTTATGGAATGCCAGAGGTAGCTTGCAAATTCACCCTTGAAATAATTTGTAAAACTGTTTGTTTTGGGGTTTGTTTCCTTATTGTTTATGTTGTAGCAGGGTGCACAGGATCTTGGTGGCTGTGACAACTTACACAAAGTCAGGATGAGATAAAGGGATTGTGATAACCTTTGGCCAAGGGGATGGTGCCCTGCTGCTCCTGATGGGCAGCAGGTACGCTGGTTATATGTCAAAATGTGTTGTTTCTTGGATATGTATGTGGAGTGACTGAACTTTCCCCTTCTTTTTTAGAAGATCCCTTGAGAAATTGTATGGAGTCATCTGCTGAACAGTATTGTTTTTGTCAAACCAAGACTGATTTTTATAAAATGCTTCAGGTTTCTCAATTTCTGCATGAGGGAAATAATTTGTTGCACGTCCTTCCCCCCTCCCCTCCTGACTGTCTCCAGAGTGGTGCACACTGGTTCTTTCATGCCCTGACTGCCAGCTACTGCCAACAGCATCATCTTGGCAAAAAGAACAACACAAAGAATTGCCCCCCTGTATGTTGTGTGTCCTTGTTCCCCTCTCTGCTCTCTCTTGGTGCCATCTATGTTTTCCTTCTTGTTCCTTTGCTGTAGCAGCCATGGGACCCCAAGGAGATACTTCTTGTGTGTTTAACTGTGAAATGTTTGCATGCGTGTTTCAGCTGATCCTTCAGCTCAGTCCTGAATTATTTGAGCAAAGTCCGTGTGTAGCATTTCAGAAAAGGTTCAGACACCATCAGTTACTTCACTACCTAACTCTGGGTTTAAATGTTTATGTTCAAGGTAAGAATATGTTCATCTGATCACAGCAAATAAAAAGCACATCTCAGTTCTTTTAAAAATACCTCCCTGTTTTGGGCATGAATTTAAGTTTTAGAAATCATCTGTTGCTAAAGTAAAGCCTGGGAAAAAAAGGATCAAAGCCATTTGTTAAGCAAATATAATTTTCCAATAGTAAATGGATTCTGTCACCTGAATTGAGATATACTACCTGAAACTAGTTCCCTGATTACTTTTAACAGTTTATGAGGGGTTCTGACCGGTTATTTTGATTTTTTTTTCCCTGCAGCTGTGTATTAGATGAAAAAATACTGCAGCTGAACATAACATTGTTTTCTCACTAGGAAATTCACTGCTGGCATTGAATTCAGCCTGGAAAAGTAAAGAGGTCATGACACAACATCTGTTTTGTGGAGAGCATAGTTATTACCACCAGTAATACTGCAAACGCTGGAGTGGAAAAAATAACTCCAGAGCAAAGATGCTGCAAAGTTGCCTTTTTGACCATTGTTTTATGGGCTGTGTTAACTGGATTTCCCCTCACATGTGTGTTTGGAAGGTAAGTTTGAGCAAAATGCTCGTGCTGCTCAAACATAAGGTGGAGCTGTTTCTTTGTGATAGAATTTCTACCTCATGTCCTCCATGTCTTCCTTTTTTTTTTTTTTTTCCCTCTCCTTACCACATTTTCAGCGCTGCCAGTGATTTTACAGGCAGTGTGCTGGAGGCATGTGACTGAGGTTTGTTAAACTCCTGTAACGATTTACATTTGCTCTTAGGTTTCATTATTAGCTAACACAATCCATATGAGATGTTAGGGGATCTCACCCTGCACTAACCACTTAGCTGTGGTTAATCCTCCTCACCCTGTTGCTAATCTGAACTGACTTGGATTCCCATACTGTGCTCCCTTGGGCTGATTGTAACTGGGGTAGCATCTTTACCTCTTCCTTGGGGTGATGGCCTTTGTGTGTCAGTGACAAAAATAATTTTGTACATAAATATTAAGTATTATTTGTCCACTTCATGTCGTCATTTCTATATTTTTACTAATAATTTCAAGTTGTAGTTTCTAATGAACATTTTCTGAGGGCTGGAAGTGTTGTGACATCCTTGGAGGCAAGTTTCAGAGTTAAGAGTTAATGTTTTACAATGGCTGCATTGGCACCTGTGGCTCTCTGAGCTACGGACCCTACTGAAGGTATCACAGTGTTGTATTTCTCTGCTTTGGAGGAATGATTGGAAGTATGGATGCAGTGCTCCCTGGGGACAGTCAGGGACTGCAGTTGCAGGCAGCTTCCAGGAATGAGCACCCTTCCCCTGGGCCTGTAAAACCTCTCTCGTGCCTGGTTTGCTTTAACTTTGCAGTTGCTTTCTCCAGGTCCTGATGTGCAGAGATTCAGACTCTTACCCTTCTTGCTAAAAGCCAACTCCTCAATCCTTTTATTATCTGGCTCACTTGAAAGTCTCAGTTGTGGAGTTCAAAGCTCCTCTGTGAACTGGATATGTCTGTGATTTAACTGGGAGATAGCCAGCAGCTCCAAATGTGAAATTCACTTTCTGTGTATAGCAGATAGCGTTACACAGCCCTGAGAAAAACCCATCACACACGCGCAAAACAAACTGTGGCAACCCCTTGGGATAACGAAGGTTTCTTTATCCTCAGGTTTTGCAAACACTCTAGGTATTAATAATCTAGTAATAATCTTCTATCTGCTCTTAGAAGTAGCCCCCACCTCAGTTCACCTGCAGCCAGTGAGACAAAACCCTTTTTATGAGGTCATTCTTCACTCATTCAGTTCTGTAATGGAAAGGTTGACTCACCAACCCCAGCCCTGGAGAGGTAGATAGGATATCTACTGTGTCATTTCACTTTTTCAGCCCTGTTATGCCACATATTAGTCAGAGTTCATTTATTTCATTAGTTTACTTTGTAAAGCAATTATATAACTGTTACCACAATAGGACTAGAATGGTGTTTTACATTTACTAAAATAACTTGGCAATTAATTTCAAATGATCTCTGTGCAGTAATCTCCTACATATAATAGAATTATTCAAATGTCTATGAACATTTTACATGCAGTATTAGAGAGTTAGATCAATCAAAAATTAATTGCATCCAAGGCATCAGTGTAGCCTTCTGGGATCAGCTGAATGCCAGTATGTCACAATAAAGTCATAATAATTGATGCAGCATTGAATCGTGCCTTTGCTTCTTCCTTATAATGGCAATTTTATTAGCTGAACAGGCTAGGTGGAAAAATGAAAAGAAAAGAGAAATGAAAGTAAGTTAAATACCAGCTAGTGGCCATTAACTTTGATTTAATTCTGTGCTTATATGGTTTATCATCCTGACACTTTCTGTATGCTTAAAAAAGCTTGTTTTGCACAATTTTACTTCCCCTGTGCTTCCTATTTGTATATGTAGAGAAGAGTGGAATATATGGCTGAGCATTCAATTCAAGCTGTCAACCCAAAATATTTCTTCTGAACTTTGATTTGATGACTTGGGCATTGAACATGAAAAGTATCTCTCCTGGTAAGTATTTGGTTTTTCTTGGGCTTCTTTCTTTCGCAGGGTGTGACTCTTGGACGATTTATGTTGTAGAAGTAGAGAGCAAATATCAAAATATTTAATAATTCCTCTTCTCACTAGCAGATTTCTTCTGTTTAATGTTATTTAAAATTCATTAACCAGGACTATTGCTGTATCAGAACTACTGAAGAGATGTTGAACTGACTTAATACTTTGGCTTCTTTCTCTATGCGTATTAGGGAACAAAGAAAATCCTTAACTTCAAATTCAACTACAAACTTTTTCATGTTTTCAGAGAATCTGTGAACTAGACAAGAGTTTGTTTTCTTTATTTGAAAAGCTGTGTTGACAGTCAGCAGGTATAGAAAGATAGTGAAGGCAAGCAGGTGTGGTAAGGGGCAAAATTGAACAAGAAAACCACACTGTTGCCTTGAGTTAGGGGGAGGTGGGTGGCAGCTGTTCTTTTGTCTTGTTTTATGGCACAGGGACTTGAAAACAGATGGTGAAAATAGTTAAACACACTCAACTTGGTAGAGCTGCAGCTGGGTATTCAGGTGGGGAAAACATTCAAACACGAGATGAAAATCCAGAGCTACAAAATTCTGAGCTGTCAGGCTTCATGAGTAATGCAAGAAAGTGATGTAAGAGTCTGGAAGACACATTGGTGCCTGAGAGCTGGTAAAGGGAGCAATGGAGATTAAGGTAGGACTAGAGGAAGTCTTGTGAGTCCACGTAAAGTGACTTTTTCCCTGTGAGTTTGCCTGTGTTAACAATGCTGTTGTATCTTGTTCTCTTCAGTGCTTCATCGATCCAGTCTTCTTTCCTTATTTCATTTTACTGCTACATTCTTAAAAGCAAGAGCAGAATCAAACCTGCAAAGCTGTGGTGCTTGTGGACAGGCAGGAAAACTGAGTGTTTCCTCTGAGTGACCCCCAGATTGAGTGGACTCAACTTGCTAATGGTGGAAGGTTGAAGACAAATGTGCAAGTCTTTGGACTTCGTTCACAAGAAGTGCTCAGATCCTGATAGATCTATTTAAAAGCACCTGAATTTCAGCAGAGAAACTGTTACCAATCCATTCCTGAAGGGCAAACCCAAGGCAGTAAGTGGGGAGGTGGTGTGACTCCAAGTGATTGAGCTATTGCAGCATGTGGGTGACTTTGCAGATAAAGCAACTACAACCTGACCTCTAATCGGGGCATTTCATCACTACAGAGTTGACAAAATTACCTTATCATAGAAGTGAGTAAAGCATGGAAAGGGGCTGAGGAGGAAAAAAAGCCTTGAAAGTTTAAAAACCTGAATTTTTCAGCCTGCGTCTAAACAGCAGAGTTTGAGTTGTGAAAACAGCCAAACTAAAGCCAGTGTAGCTGGCCCAGTCCTGGTACCAGCTCAGCTGTCAGTGGGCTGGATTCGTTCTGGTTTTCAGGCACCTGACCTGGTAGAGCTGGGCTGAGACCTGTGCACCTGCAAACAACTTGCTACTTAGCCTAATTTTGCACACTGGCTCTGGAATGCCTGCCTTGGTTCCGTGTGCTTGGACTGCAGCGTGCTTAGATTTGCCCAGCAGTTGGTGACACAGCGACAGATGATTGTGCAGACAGATATTTGCTAAATATGTGCAAGAATGGGAAGGGATTGTGACTGTTTATGGGAATCTGAAAGGCAGGAAAAAGGAGGAAGAGGTGAGATAGGTCAGCAGTGTATGGTTCGCATATGGTAAAAATGCAACAGTTGACAGGAATTGTTCCTAAATAAGAGCTTTATAATTTGCTCCTCATTTAAATTTATCTAGAGCAGATAATATCTCTGTGGAAGTGACAGCAAAGCCCTCATGTTTGAGAGGTAGTAAAATTAGCCAACATAAAGATGCAGAACATACTGCAGATTATATAGCTGCAACTCTGTGATGGAAAAAATCTGTTCCCTTTTCCATTTACTGATTATGGGTCATAACATGCTATAGATATTATCCAAATTGTTTTAATGCTTAAACCCAAATTAAAAGGGACAGGGATAATTCACTGGCATCATAAGGATGTATTGTCTTGGTAGATGTTGCCAGTCAGACTTTCTGATTAAACTTGCCCCTCAGAGCTCCTGATTTGAAATGAAATGCAAAGTTAAGGCATGACAGAAATATTTCTCACAGTCAACAGAGCAGCTTTCTGATTCTGAGCAGAATTTCCTCTCACTGTTTCCTTTTAACCCAAGTAACCTGCAAAAAGGCTTTGTGAAGTACATGGCATCAACAAGTGGCACTGGATACTGAAGAGCCAGCTCAGCCTTTTTAATAAAAATCCATGTTTCCTAGGAGTAAAAACTGAGCAACACTTGTGTGTGTGTGTGTGTGTGTCTGGCTTTCCCTTGGACATCTGCACGCTTTGAAATTGTGTTGATCTTTCCCTAACTGGAGGCATTTCGCTTCTCTGATGGGGAATTTGAGAATATCTCCTTGCCTTTTTGTGCATCTCTGGGTCATTTGTCACAACCGCTGTGTTTCAGCACAGCTGAGGTGTTTCAATGGCTTTAACCTGATTACCCTGCAGACAGTTTATTATTTTCTGTTATTTTCCCCCCTTTCCCCTTCTGTACCTCTCCCCTCCTCTCTCCCTGAGTACTGCCCTTTCAGTAGCTGGTTTGCTTAGCACTGAGCCATTGGATTCCCTTGTTCTCTGGATGTTTCTCTGCCAGGTTCTGTGACCTCTTTTACTCCTGTTGTACAAGATTTTACTGGTTGTATCCTCCAACACAAAAAAGTGAAATTAATTTTGTTAATTAATGCTTGACTTCTTATAGTAATGAAGAGTTTATTAAGTTGCTTGTAATTATCTCATTTATTTCTTAGTGTGAAGAGACAATTTTTAAAATTTGACTCAAAATTTAATCATATTTAAGTGATTTAATTAAGCTATTATTTGTGACCTTCATTTGTACAAGTATGGTTTGCTCTTTACTGGCAATACCTGTGAGGCTCTGCATTTTTTTTCCCCTCTTTCTGTGATCCGATCTATAGTTGTGAAGTACAAAGTGTTTCTTCTCCCCTAAGATGTGCTTGTATAAACAGTTTTCAGTCAATTAGGAATTTCTCTACAGAATTTTGGTTTTTTTCTTAAAATGACAGGTAAAGCCTAGTGATATTCTGGGCTCCCCAAATTCACTCCCTGTCAGGAGTGTAAGGTGCAGTCCAGGGATCAAGCTGGCATTGGAGTTCAGTTGATTGATGTGCCTTCTGCTCCTCTCCTGAGTATTCCTGTCCCAGGTGTTTGTGTTGCAAATTTAAGGCTACTTTGAGAGAAACAGGCGTTCTGAGAACACCCCAAAAATTTAGCTTCCTACTGGAACATTCATTTTTTTGTATTTCCATAAATGGATTTGTGAATAAGACTCTCTTAATGTTTTTGTCTTACAGTAACTGGGGAAAAAAAAAAAAAAAAAGAAAAAAGAAGTGTTTTAGTGTTTTTTAAATGAGGAATACTGGGAAATAGCTCCATGTGAGCCCATTTATCTGCTTCCTGTAATCATGGGTTACATTACTACACATAATGCTCATATGCCTGAAGCAGTGCCTTGTTACAGCAGCAAAAATAATATGTCATTATGTCATTTTAATAGTTATATGGAAGTATTTCCCATAACAGAGAAGTTATTCTTACCTTAGGTGGTTTTTTTTTTTGTCTTCTGTGTTTCTCCAGAGCAGAGCTTTTGTGATCTTCATAGAGCTGGGTATTGCCTACATGTTTTAAAGCTGTTCATAAGCAGGTATTCAAAATGCTGTCATAATTGTTTACTTGTTCTGGCAGCCTTCTACTTATTTTCTACAGCTAAAAAAGCACCACTACATGTTTAATTGTGATAATTCTGTGGGTTTGACTGTTGTTTTGGATTTTTATGGCTGTTACTGAAGAACCTGGTAGGAAGGAAATATTATCAGTGATTAATGAATGAGGCTGCCCTTCATCTGCAATAATATTTTTGTGCTTCTCCAAGTGTTTCTTCAGTTACGTTTCTTTTCAAGGTGCTTTAAAGATGTTCTGACTTTTTAATTTTTGGTATGGATCTTTTTATTCAAATTAATTAAGTAGCAATAACTTTTGGCAACTTCAGTGAGAACAGAGACCTTTTGGGCCTGGAAACTTCCAGTCTCTACCAGCTCACTATTGCATAAAGATCTTAGCTGAGACTTGGTGCTTTTAAGCAGCATCATGTTATGCAAGGCATCACTATTTGGCATCTAGTTTTACTTTCTGAATGAAAGATATTCAGTGATGAGCTTTCCCTTGTGGGAAGAGCAATGCCAGGAGGCCTTTCGTATCTACAGCACTCTGAGTTGCCAGCACTTGGTGGAGTGGAAGAGGGAACCCAATTGCATTGCACTCCTTCGTTCTGCCAAAAGATGGAGTAAATGATCTACTGAACAGCCTGTGCTGCTAATTGATTTTCTAGGCAACTTTTTCACAAGGAAGGAAGGTTTTCTGTTGGCTTAAAGTGTTAAAGCTTCATACTTCTCATAATCTGTGCGAAATGTAATGAGGCAGTTCTTCTTAATGAATTGACCAAATTGGTTGGTAACATATGGGTTGATGACAAATGGGTTAATTAGTAGTCTTATCTAATCAGTTTTTATTTCAATTATTTTGTCTACTTATGTGTGAAAGGGTTATTTTAAAACAGTCCTTTCACCTCTTGCAGAGAAAAGTATTTGGTCAAAGCATCCCCTTGTACAAATACAGGGATCCTCATCAAATCAAACTAAAAATAGTAATGGTGTGCCACGATTACAAGTGGAAAAGCTGTCATTTTCTGTGATGCAAGCTTATTTTAGACAGTTGCTATGGAACACTAAATTTCTTTGGCAAATAAACTCGTGTGCTGTAAGCGTAGCTGGGTATATATTGTCTTTTTTTGCAGATTTTCACTGTCTATGCTGAAATTACCTGTTGGATTCTAGTGATTGAGCTTCTGCCATCAATTACACTGGCATGAAAGCAATAGGCTTTGTTTTTTCCCTGTACCTTTGCCACTGTATTTACTTCACTCAGTGTCTGCCTTTGTGCCAAAGGACTCTGTCTAATTGTTTCTCTTAGGTACGCACCGAGTGACTCGACACTATTACCAACCCCTCGAGTTAGCGGCTGCCAATCTGCACCATTAAATAAGAAGTGCTGGGAAGTCTAATCAGGATAAGTTGAAGGAGGCTGAAATCACAGGAGACAGACTGTGCAATTTAGATTCATCAGGTAAATGAACTACAGACGTGTATTGTGGATAAAACTGGTCCCAGAGTGGCCTTTTTTGCGTGGTAACACCATGGTGACTTTCCAAAGGTGCAGCATGGTGAGCTGCTGTTTTTACAGCAGTCTTTAGTACATGTGTTGCATCTAATGTCTTGTGTCTTCCTTTGCTTAGATTTTATTTTCCCCCAGCAACCTCATTTATGTGTAGAAATCTCACCTGTAGAAGTGGTCTCGTTTGACTGCTTCCAGAAAATCCCTTTTTCAGTCCTGACTTTGTAGCTCTTCAGAGAATTGAAAGATGGAGGACTACTTTTAACTTTGAACATTTCCAGTAATGCAGATTTTTTCCCTTTAAATGTCAGTAACTTGCAGCATTAGAACAGAAGTGAAATGCCTGATGGGTGGCATAAATGGGGCAGAAAGGTTAAATGACTTATTGGGATGTATTGGGAAGTCTGTGTCAGAGTGCAGTCCAGAGTAGGGTTTGGATTTTGTATCTATTTCAGGTTGCAGATGATTCTATTATCAGCCTCCCAGTATGAAATTTTAGACATAACTCCTTGATTCCCTCATGTCCTAAAAAACCCCCACAAAAGTAAGCACTTAATAGACTATAATGTGAAATGCAGTGTGGGAAGGTGAAGGAATAACGTCACCAAATTGGAAGGTCGTTTTGATGATTCAATGAATTTTGTACATTTTGGGCATTACAAACACTGGCAGCTCTAATTGTGTCTTACAAGACTTTATTCAGCTTTCAAGTGCATTTATATAACTTTCACCCATTATTGTAAAAAAATGCACGATATTCTAGCTAGATCACAGGTTCACATGAAGAATGCTCATACTGAGAGGATAAGGAGGAGAAAAGCTTTGATTTGACACATGGTGATGAGTTTTTACTGAAATGGAGTCCTTTGCAGTGCCATATTTGCATATTGCACTGTTCTCAAAATAAAAAGGACTCTTGGGCTTGCAGCAGTTCGTATTTGAAATACTCTGACTTTGTTGCCTATTCTATATAAGGCATAACTATCTGGAAGAACAAACTTAAATGTTAATGAATTCAACTGCTTTATCCATTCTATATGTATTCATTTTAGGAGAATTGGAAGGTGTGAGCTGAAAGGAAAGGGAGGTAAGGGAGGAAAAGAGATGCTTTGTGTGAAACAGTAACTTCTAGAAGTAGATTTTTCTCTGCAGGTCTAAGTACTATTTCAAAGGGAGTCCATATGTGTAATGCACAGGTTTGCTCCTGTATTGCTTAAAAAATATCAGTAAATCATCTAAAATCTGATACTGTTGAGGTGGGGAAGGTAAGGTATGTTTAAATTTACAGCACACAAAGCAAACGTTTGTGAACTGTGGCACAGTTGTGAAGAGTGGTCGCCAATCCCGTGGTGCTGGGAGGTTGGCCTGATGTTAACTCTAATTGCCATTGCCTTGTGTGTTTGGGATGTTGTGCTGCATGGGAAAGGTCTTCCAATGTGGAGATGACCAATGCAGGTCAAGCTTCAAAGTCACAGTTGCTGTAGATGTTGGAAATGTACTTTTTCCCTGACATCCCAAATGACCTCTGGCTCCTGTGGGCCACAGGTGCAGTGATATCAATTTAAACAGTGAGGAGCAGATTTAATTCACTGAGGTAGACCAGAGTGTGGGAAACTCTCTCTGAAATCCCATTGTTTTATTTCTGCTCTGTGCTTGTTCTAGCTGTGCCAGAAGTTCTGTACAAGCTCTGTACATCATTTTATCTATGCTGGGATGCAGGGATGCTTCTGAAATGCTTGCTGTGGAAATGGGCACTGAGCAAGAAATAAGCACCTGTCGTGTCTGCTTGTGTGGGCACAAGGACTTGATTTAGAAGTTATCTGTGGCTGTCTTGGTGGTACAGGCAAAATAGGAGTGGTCTCACCTCAGTAGCTGTTTACACCACACACATAAAATGTTCATTTCTTCACACACAGTGGCATAAGGCACTGGGCAATGATAAGTGTTGGTATAAATATTTTTCTTTCAAAGCATTTAATGCCCTTAAGTATATTGACTTGAGATACAGGATTAGTCTGCAGTCTGAGCACACAGAAGTTAGTTAGACACTCAAATTAAAGAGTCTCTGACCTCTTCACAGCGAAAACTGCAAATATAAGTCTCTTGGTTTTAGTTTGATTGCTGGATGTCCTTTTCTTTGGGCTGCTGAGAACAAGCAGAGTCACACTGTAGCTTTGGTTCTAGAGTGTGTTAAAGGGGATTGTTTCATCTCTCACTGTAGCATAAATCTACAGCTGGAAAGAAGCACTAAGGGGTGTAATCACACACACCTTGATTATATGCTAGTTTTATCTGCTCTTGCTCCTATTGAAGTCACAAAACTGTCTTTGAATTAAAGTGGACGTGAACTTTAAAATCCTGTATATGTATATATAAATGTATCTCAGAGATCAAAAAGTTATCCTGTTGGTGGGCTGCTTTTTAAAAGCAGTATTGCAGTGTTGACAGTGCAGTTTAAATTGAGGTATGTGTTTGTGGCAAGGTTGAGTGAGCTCCCACCTCTGTCTTTTAAACCCAAAATGTTGACAGTAATGTAATCAAAGTTCTGACTTTTTATAGGAGGTTTCCTGAGGCTGTCTGTTAGAAACCTATTAAATCTGGAAAGGAAACAAAACCATGCTCTGCTAAGGCTGACTTAAGTGATTCAGGAAAATCCAGATCTCCACTGAATCTCTCTCTTATTCTTAACATGAGACTAGCATGGACTTTGTGAGCATTTTCATGTTTCTTTCCATGTGCTTATTTTTCAGCATTTTTAGAGGAGAATGTGCTGGAAGACCCTAGAGCTGTTAATGGCTCCCCCCCCCCACCCACCCCACTCTTTCTCTGTGTTCTGTTTAAAACCATCCTGCCAGGGCCTTATCTATTTAAATCTTTAACATTCCTGAAGTAAAGATCCACTTTTCCTAATGAACTGACTTTTTACACATATGAGTTTGTTTAAAAAGAATTCAAAAGGAGCAATCTGAAGTTTTTTTTAAAAGTATATTACCTTAATTCCTAGCTGCAGTGTGTACTTAATGATGGGACTCGGGACATTGATGAGCATGTCTTCCAGTTAGCTGACCCATGACCCTTCATGTGCTACTTTTATTCTAGCCTGGCATACATCTTAACCTCCAAAGTGTCTGATATGCTCATCACAGAAAATTGTGCTATTCTTTTAACTTTCTGTCAATTTTTTTAGGGAGAAGCCTCCATTTGCAGGAGTGTCTGCAAATAAATAATAAATGTTTATAAATAGTCTTCTATTTGCTCAGTTGTGGCTTCTAATTTAAAAGATATTTCTAGCTGAAAGCCATCTTACAGTTGGCTGCTCAAATTAATTGCAGAAAGTGCTTTTAAAAAAAAAAAAAATACATCCAGTGGGGTGGCTCCTACTTCATATGTCTCTGACTTGCTACTCATGACATCTCAAACACACTAAAAGGAGTGTCCATTCTACTCACAGGCAAAGTTCTCAGAGGTGCCTTGTGTTAATGTCTCCTTAGGTTTGTGAAGGTAGGACTGGATGCTGACCTTTCCCAAATAATTAAAACTCTCCACTGTGTTCTTTGTGTTAAAATAAGAAGTTAGTTGGCCATGAGTACACCAACTCTGCTCCACCTTCTCCCTACCTGTCCTGCAAATGCCTCAATCTTGGCGCTTGCTAATCTTGTTTTCTTCTGTACTGTGATCTGTCCTGAGAGCATCCCGTATCCCCCTGCAGAAAAGGGGAGCTGAATTGGTAGTGAATTACTGGTTTTCTTTCAGAGGCACTTATTTAGCCCAGGTGTTTCAGGAGGGGGAGAGAATTCAAGGAGTGTGCAGTGACCTTCGCACTCACCCTGCCACGTGGTTTAGTGTTGGCAGAACAGTTTGTGCTTCCAGTTGGACCTGCCTGGTAACACCCCGGTGGTGACACAACCATCCAGATTTCCTCTGTGGGGTATTTTTGGACAGTCTTTCTCCTGCAGGTGGGATGTTTTATCTGTGTCAGGAACATTCCACATGGGTAACTGAAGAGGATTTTTTTGTTTACCTTTACTCCCTGGCCCATTACCTTATTTTACTCCCTCTGCAAACATGAAGGGGTCCTCTCATGTCCTACTTGTCCTGGACAGGGGCCAAAGGGCTTTCGCAGCACCAGAGACCCAGCTGTGGGAAGTAGTGGTGCTGCAGAATGTGAAAACCCAATCCTTGACCCAGCAGAGCTTACAGCCCACTGAGGGGCATGTAGAGCCAAAGGACGGGACATGATGTTCAGCTGGGTGAGGTGAAATTAACGCTCAAGGCAAAGCAGCAGGGCAGCGGTGGAAGTAGAAATAAATCACAAATTGTCTGAATCACTGGTTTTATTGCTCCGTGCCCTTGCCTTTGGCGTACATAATCCAACTTGACCAACTCAAAGCATCAAATCCAGAAGAAAGGGGCCTTTTCCTGTGGCTGGGAAGCTATGTGGCTGCTTTGCAGAGAGTAACGTTTGCTATTAAATACAGAAATAAAGTTATATTACTCATTCTGCCACTCTTGTTATGAGTCAGAAACCAAATACTTGTTCTCTTGCCTTAGTTTCCCTAACTGTGAAGTAGTGACATTGGACCACCTGGCTCTGGACACTTTTCTTTTGTAGGCATATTGTTACTTTGAGTTGATTTGATTTCACTGGAATATAATATAAATGAAACATAAATGGCATAAACAAGATGTTATGAGTTCATAACAATATCTCCTATAGACTTCTGTGGTGTCAAAGCTGCTGGTACTATTTCTGGCTCCAGAGTTGAAGTAAGGCTGAGAACATGTTTGTTGATTCAGTATTAATCCTGGAAAAGTAGTCATCTAGTAATTCAACAGCAGCATTTTTCTATATATTAAAAAAGCAATAAATACAAATAAAACAAGGAATGTTCTTAGTACGTGGTAAAAGGAAAAATCTGATGTGGAAAATCGTAAACCCTGGAGCTGATGGGCTATTTTCTCCTAGGTTTAGATCTCTAATGTTTCTGGACTGAGATAAAGTTTCTTGCTCTTACCTTTATTGTTCTGTTTTCATTATAGTTAATATCTTAATCTGCTTTCCTAAAACTAGAGGAAACCATTACAGCTTCTATGTGCACATTGGTTCTCTGGGAGTTTGTGGCTGTGTGATTTAGAGTTGGGCAGGGTCTGCTGAGTAATTTTCTTCTTACTGTTCTTGTGGTGCAAAATATGAAAACAACATTGTGTTATGAAGAATGCTGAAAACTGTGTTGTCTAGGCTTGTTTTCTGATTTCCTGTAAACTGCTCAGAGTATCCTGTAGTGCTTCATGTGAGTTAAGGCCCTTGCAGAATGCAATTCCCACATGTTGTGAAGGGGGATGTAGTGTGCTTGTTTGGCCCAGTATAGCCCAATTCAGACTGTTTTCCATACCTGGGTCCTCTTTGTAGCAAGGTTGGGCAAGTGCCTAGGAAAATGCTTAAGAGCAGGAGAAGCACATAATAACACTTCCCTCACTATTCCAGTGATCCACTTCATTTCTGAACCTTTGTAAATTTTTATATCCTAAGGGAATGAGTTCTACAATGCAATTACATATTGCAATTTCATTTGACATCCTATAGCTCTTGTATTATGAGAGTTATTGAACACTTTTTTCCTATCTAACTTTCCCTGTCTTCTAATATCTTAAAAATCTTCATCATACTCTTATCTGCCTCTTTTCCAGATGTAGTACTGATGTATTTAGTTTAGAGCATGCTTATTCCTTTGTTAATAACTCCTAGTATTTGATTTGATTTTTTTAAACTGCTAATGAAGTCTGAGTCAAGGTGTTTACAGAAGTGTAGACTGTGGCTTCAAAATCTCATTCCCAGGTAATAGCTTCCAAGTCAATCACTCTGTGTATAAAGTTAGGATCATCTTTCTCTGCATGCACTACTTTGAATTTGTAAGTGTAGTTTTGTCTGCTCTTCTATCAGTCAGCACTGTCAGAACCCTCCACAACTCTCTGTAGACAAGTTATATTTTTATTATTATAGGTGCTTTCTCAGCAGAGGCAGACTTTCTCATCTTGGTATTCACCCCTTTTGCAGATGATTTATGAATATGTTGAACAGTTTAGCCTTTAGCAGAAATCTACGCGATGTATGATCTCCACATGATTGCTGCTTGAGCAGTGGGGCCACACTGGAGGCTTCCTTGGTTGGATGGTGAATTTATTTTTGTATTAGCTGATGGATTTATTTTTGTATCATTCATTTGTGAACATTTAACCAATTTAACTTGCATACTTCTGTCCCGCACAGATTATTTAATGAGAAATTTCACTGGTATGTGTGATCAGAAGCCTTATGGAAAGCCAACAATGCTATATCAGGCAGATATATCTTGTCCATATGCCTGTGATTCTTTCCAAGAACTCTCGTAGCTCACGAGTCGTGATTTTCTTCTAGAAACGTTGTGTTGCCTCTTCCTCCATATGTTCTGTTTATACATGTGTCCTCAAATTTTCCTTCACTTGTGGCAGTTCTCCTGCAGCATAAGCCTGAGGTTCTGGTCTGTATTTCTTTAAATTCTTTAAATCTGAGTGTTCTTAAAAATTGACACTGCAGTTTGCTACCTTCAGTTTCTCTGGCATCAAGAGCACCTTACATCCAAGCTATTCCATTCATTTCCCTTAGTACCCAGCTGTTTGATTTCTGACACTACCCTTCTTTTGCTTGCTTCTACACAAATAAAAGGAAGAGAAAATAACTTCAGTTTTATATTATTGTAATGTGAACTGGATCAATACCACCAGGCAAGTGGTCCTGGGCTGTTGTGAGAGCACTGGGATAGAAATAATTGATGTGAGCAGCTAGTTGGGACAAAAAGGGAAAAGCCCCTTATTGTTACTGGAAACCTATCCCTTCCCACAGAAGACATCTTAAAATTCAATAATCTGTATTGTCTCTGTGATTTAACAAGGATTTTAGTGGGCTGAGTGAATCCAGTGTCTTGGCACAGCCAGTGGATTTTTGGGCAGGTATGAGCTCTGTTCTGTGACAGTAATTAGGTGTCATTAAGAGGGAGAAAGAAGGAATTGTTTTAAGCGGCTTGTGTGGGATCCGAGGGAGAGAGGCCAACTTCTCAGCTGTTTCTAGGACATCGAGAGATTGTGTAGATTTGTGGGGAACTTAATCCAGCTGCTTAATACATGACTTCACCCTTGTGCTGCAGGTGTGATTTTGGGGTGCGTGGCAGGACATTTTAGTTGTTTGGAGTAGCTGGGGGACCATGCTGACTTCCTCAGTGTCATGTTTGTACCATGTTATTCCTGATGAAATTTCTTACCTGTCTGTGCCAATGCTACTGTAACAGCAAAGTTTTTCCCAACCAGCAGATATGCAGAGAGGAGTTAATTGTTTGCTGTGTCTGCAGCTACCTGTGCCAGTAGAGAATTGGATTTGCTAGAAAACAAATACGTGCTTTCCAAAGTCAATTCATAATAATTTTGGCCTCATTTTCCTTTACATTGGTAACTACTGTAATTTTTCTCCTGTTCACAACAGTGGCAATGAGCAAAAATTAGGCCTTCCTTTATATCCGTTTTCATTAAAAAATTGCATGCATTACTCTCTTTATTTATTCTGTTTGTGCTGCAGACAGAATAAGTACTTGTGGTAAGCTATCAGAGGTCTAGATTCAAGTCACAAAGATGGAAAGAGAGTGTTGTGCAATGTGAGATATGGGCAATTGGTTCATATAATTTGGTGTATGTGTGGCTATTTTAGAGACAGATTGTGTATGTTTCTATTTGAGCTCTCTCTCAAAATACATAGTATATAGGCACTTTAAAGCAACAGAGTATTCAGGTAATATTTTGTCTATAGTACGCACCAGGGAGTCAAAAAAATACTTGTATTTGTTTGAGAAGAAGTTGGATATTTTTGGACACAGCTGAATTGGATTTTTTTTGCTTGGTAAAGTTTCGAGTTCTTTTTAGACCTCTTTCTTTTTGTCCTGTTTGCCCTTATCAGGACTTTGTTGACTGCTGAAATGTAATGCTAACACCTTTATAGTCTACGGATCCCATTTACAAACCCCTTTCCAGTTACAGAAAAGGACAGAATCATCAGGGGAAGAATTGCACACATTTAAAAAAACATACTGCTGGAAAAAAAAAACCCTGTGCCCTTAATTAATTCTTTCTCAGCCTTATAATATGTTATAATTTGTAAGTCTGATACTTGCATCGTGACAGAGAATGGTTTAGGGTCTGCTTGCCCTATCTGCATGAGCTGTTCCTATTTTCTTTCACGTGCCTGATAGCGTTTATATTTTATGCAGTTAAAATGACAATTTACGGTTTGCTCAAGGCAAAATTGTACAGTCATGTTTTGAATATATTCAAGGACAGAGGCTCCACAGGGGGTGTGTAGGTGTACAAATGGATGTGGGGTTCACAGGAACTCAGCTGCAGTAGAGATGTGCGCAGTGTGATTATGATGTGAACTAATTAGCATTATGTCATCGTGTGTCTCCAAGTTTGAAGCTGCTGTTTTGAGTGTTGCCAGACCTCTCTCCTCACCTGAGTCCATCTGCTTCTGCTGGAATACATTTTAGGATGGCAATTACCTACAATAACTCTAAAATATATTTGTTTCTAGAAAATGGGATCGTGTTGGTGCACGTTACTTATTATATGGTGTTGTTATTGCAGCCCCCAGCAACAAGTCTCTTACTTGCTTTGTACTGTAGCTGCCTCTTCTCATCCAATTCACTGTAACATTTTGGCCATCCACTAATACAGGGTTGTTTATGTTCCAATCTGGGTAAATTTCAAGATACACATTTACCGTGTAAAAAGCTTAATTTTGTGTGATCAGTCTAGTAGGAAACAATCTATAGATACATTTGGTACTTTCTTTTGAGCATAGATCTCTCCAAGTAGCACACACGCTGAAACTTGATATTGCGTGAGAGTGTACACAGTGAGACATTCATGCTTATTAGGATTGCATATTTCACAGAGGAATTTTCATAGTCAATATAAAAAATTCAATCTCAGCTAATTGTGCTGTCATATGTGCTTTTACCGTTACATTGATTTTTAAAAAGCTGGTGGTTATGTTTTCTGTTACACAACCCCTTTTATCTAGTTTCTGTGCTTAATGAATTTGAGATACACAAGCGTTTAGAAGCGTTATATTTAGTTTGCAATTCGTTGCCTGACAACACAGCATCAAGCTTGTCCTACCCCACCAGAGATATGGTAATGTTCTTGCTAGTCTTCAGAATAGTTGTGCACTTACACTGAGAAAAAGGATCTGTCAGCAGCATATTACAGGTTTCCATCTGGTATTTTCAGGTACCTTGTTAAGGTGTACTTATTACTTTATTAATAAAAATGAAGGTTTCAAAGTGGAGCATTCAAATGTTAGGGAAGAGCAGGTTTACAGCTGTGTGGTGCTTGTGATGTACAGAATGAGGAGGGAGCCCTGTAGAAAATAAGTCTACAGTTGTGCAAGTGAAGGCTATTAAAGCTTGGGAATGTATAAAGAGAGAGAACTGACCCTATTCAGTGAGGCTCTGGCCTGGTGTTCCGTAACTTGAAAGCTTGATTTAGCTTGATTTTGATATTAATTCACTCTCTCAGCAACTCACTGCTCTCCATTCTCACACACACACAAAAAAGGGTGAAAAATGCTGTCTTCTGTAAAGTATTGTAAAGCCCTGCCCCGTCAGGGACATTCTTGTGCTTTGAACATGCAGTGGAGATCTTTACCAGGCTGATATAGCTGGTGGCAGTTGCCTGGAGGTCTGTTAGGGCCAGGGGCCAAGAGCTTATGGGAGACGGGAAGAGCCTCACCCAGGAGCACTTCCAGCTCCCAGTGATGCCATGGATGCAGACGTTGGTGCTCAGGCATTTCCAGGCCCAGCACTGCAGCGTTTGTAACACTGGCTCTAATTTCAGCTCTCACAGAGTTTATGGGATGAAAAAAAGCCAGTTCTCCTGCTTGAAGGTCTGGCCTTTCCTGCCTTGCAAAGGCTTCCTGTAAATAATGGCTTTCCATTCATCAGGAAAGGTTGTTCAGTAGGTGGTAATAATGCTCAGTTTTCTTGCAGGAAAAAAAAAAGTTTTTGTTAAGTTTGTGGGGAGCCTCAGCTACTGTTGGATTGGTGAAGTGATGAACAAGATGGTGTTTTATACTTGACACACAAAAGAATGAATAAAAATGGAACTTCTTTTCATAAACACTACTCCAGTTGAATTTCTCTTTCCTTAATTTAAAATTTCTATGCCTTTCCTCACCCCTTAAAGTGCACGAGTGAAGGAAAGGTTTTAATACCCTTCTGAAGAAAATAGAACTAGAACTGAACTTTCAATTACCTTCATGCAATGTTTTTCTGCCATTGAGAAAATATGGCAAACCTTTTGTTAACAAAAATAAAAAAGGTTTTTTTAATTAAATCAAATTCCTCAGTGGTAATATCTGTGTTGAGAGGTTTACCAGCGTTATTAAGAATTCTGATTGTACTGTGTTGTTGACTTCTCACTCTAATATATGTAATGTGAGGGTATCTTCCCTTACAGTGCCCACCGCTCTGCTGCTTATTCATATCCAGAGACTGTGCTGGCTTTGACACTTCCAGGACTTGTATCACCAAGGATCTCCTGTTTCTCAGTAAGTCACAGTCTGAAAATTGAGAGTGGATACTGGTTTATTTCAGCACATCTAGAGCTTTAGAAAAACTATTCCTTAAATCGGTCTCATTTTGATAATTGCTTTTTAAAATTGTAATACTGACAGCGCTGTAAATATTTCTGGTTTTGGTAAAGGTTCTTTGCCATGGGACTAATTTATTAAAGCAGTTGAAGGATAAGTACATTAGGAGAGTTTTCAATGAGTAGCTTATTCTGGAAATTGATACTTTCCTTGGGATTTGAACTCTCTGTTGGTAAAAGTTTGAATCCCAGACTTTTAAATTGCCTTCCAAAGTTATTACCATTTGAATGTGCTGTGAAAAAAGTTTATAGTCACAAACCTGGAGTAGCATCAACTTTTTCTTCAGGACTTCTGTGGAGATTGGGTTACAGACTCAAGAGGATTTCCTCAAACACAGAGATCGTCTGGCCTCTGTGTGGCTGGAAGAGACACAAATGAGATTGGCCTATTGTGCAGAATGTTTTCTCTTTAATAGTTAAGTGCTTTTTCCCCAGTGCTAAGTATTATTGAAACTACTGAAAAGGTGTTTAGGTATGAGTAGTAGCAATAGAAGTAACTTGAAGATCCGATCGTAATATCCATTCTTTACAAGTATACCAGAGGTAATTTGTGTGTGGGGATTCCTCAGGTGATCATTCTTTCCAGAAGTGTGAGGTAAGTATTTGTGTAATGGAAATAATGTTTCTCTTTAAACTATTATTGTTCATATGCTGCTTGAAAACTTAGTTTGCAGTAGCTTGGTTGGCAACAAGTTCTGAATTGTTAAAGCAAAGAACATCCTGGTGGCCAGTTTACTCTCTGTAGCTTTAGGCTTCAGCTTCATGGTGTGCAATGCTAAATATTGAACTGATTTGAATAAAAAGCAATGCAAGTCCATCTTACTTAGCCAGTGATTATATGGTAAGTGGATAAAAAGGTACCTGAGTGAATCTCCGTAAATGCAGAAATGAACTGTAGGTATACATCCGATATTCCAGGTTGTACTTTGGACCTGTAAGGCTGACTAGAAACAGGCAAAATGATCTTTTTCAGGAGACTTGATTCTTCCCTTTCAAGTGCATATTGAATACCCCAGAGGAATAGCTGCTCTTTAATGTGAAAAATGGTAACCCCGAAAGGGGAAAGTGATAATTCTAATTGCATTTTTGGTCATGACTGAAGCTGGGCGAGCAGCAGAGTTGGCCTAAGTTTCTGTGTATGGACTGTTTTGTAGATGATTGTCAATATATGCACAGATACAATATATATGTCATAGTTGCATGTAGTTGTGTCTATGGAAACATACGTGAGTTACTCTGTATGTGTGAGCTGTGGATTTTTTTATGTGAGGGCTCAGTTAAGAATCTGAATATCATTGCAGGACCTGACACTCTAGATATAAACAATAGCACCTACATCTTTGTGCTAACCTAGTGTGATGAAAATGGTTCTTTCCAAGAGAAACTTGTTTAGCTTGTCTTGTAAATATCAGCTGGACCTTTCTTCTCTGCTCTAAATAAGTCCTCTGGAAAAGATTAAATTTGAAATCTAAAAAGCAAGTAATCTCTCAGTAATAAAGCACAGTCTGTAAAATATATCCCTTTATTGTTAAGTGTAGTACTAAAACTTGTTATTATACACTGGTCTATTTTTAGGAAAAGAGGATTGATAATAAACCCCTGATGTCAGTAGTTTCTGTGAAACCCGGGAGAAGACTTTGTTTATTCTGTCCCTTTCACTGGCAGCTCCTGCAGAGAATGCTGTTGTCTCCTACTGGAAAGTGCTCTGAGCTTGTGGACAGTTTTCCTCCTATCTCCTCTTATGAGGAGGACTTGACAGAGAGGAAATAATTTCAAAAGAACATGGAACATTTACATGTTTGACATTTTCCTTTGGATCTTCAGTGATTTGACAGAGCCTAGGAAATAATTTGATCCTCCTGTAGATTTACAGAATGGTTTAAAAGCATAATAAAACCAACACCCTTCTCCACACAATACTGAGTATGTTCATGAGTGCAAGAAACAGATCTTTGGAGGGGCATGTGTCAAGTTTTTCCTTGCTGCTGTGCCTTAATCTGAAAATAGGGAGCCTCAAGAGGGAGTTGACCCGTGTGCAGCTGACTCTGCTCACCCTGTCTCAGTCATGAGCTGGGAAGAGCTTGGTACTGCTGTCAGTGCCACTGAGAACACACTCATGCTCAAAGATTGGTGTGAAAGGTGTGTAAGGAAAACAACAAGGTCTCAGGGATATGGAAAGAACTTATCGATATATTTCACTTTAGTAACTTCAGGTTTCAGCAGACAATATTGCTCTTTATTTAAGGCCAGAGTGAGCCCTAACCTAGAAACAGTCACAGACAGAAGGTTGAAATGAAGTCAAGAGAATGACTAGAAGAGGCAAAGCTTGGGCACGGGCAGAGTAGTATTACAGGGCATTGCTAAAATGGAGTTTAATCTGCTTATATGACTCCAGAGACTGTCACCAGCCATTTCTGTTGTGTGGTGTGTCTGCACAAGCTAATTGGAGAGAGGTGGCCTTATGAGAGCGAGCTGTGAGTTGCCTCTTGAAGGCCAGCAGCAGTGAAGAACAGTTTCAGATAAGGAAGGCAATTAATTTGACATCTCTGGTCATGACCTTATTTTCTTCTTTAGCATGCAGTGTTCAGAAAAAGGGGAAGGTTTGCTAGAATTGCTTGAGGAGGGCTGTTTATAGGCTTCTCAAGTTTGCAGCCAAACATCATTTTTAAATCCATCAGTGAGATGACATTCTGTACAGTGCAGCTGCCCCTGAACAGCAGCATTGCTAACCTATCTTTTCTAAAAAAGTATAGCTACCCAAGCAGATCTCTAGGATAGCTAATGCCACATTTGTTCAGGAATCCGGTGAGCAAAGGCCGGAAGAAATACTGAGTGGATGAATATTGTGCTGTGCAGTTTTGGAACTCCAGACAAAGTTTTTCTGTAAGATGTAAAGTATTAGCAAGAATTCTGCAAAATTTCAAGAATGGAGATCTTCAGAAGTTCGCAGTTGCTGTCCAATACATTATTTAGGCAAAAGAATACCTCGCTCTTTAAACTTTAAAATAATAATGTCCTTCACTGTAAGTGATAGATGTAATAATGAAGTCACTTTGTTGTAACACAAGAAAGAGTTAACTGATTTCGTGGTGTTCATAAAAAAACCATGTCATAAGTTTCCCACATAAGCTTTAAAATTTGGTCTTGATGAGAAAATCTGGTTTGCAGCAACTAAGCTCCTTCATACTCTAGGACTGTCGGAATGGGTGTGGGTTTAGGGCAGACTTTCAAATACATGGATATCTACTTTTTCTTTAAGACAGCTTTGCATGGTCCAAGGAACCAGTACCTGGTTATAATGCATTTAGTCAAAGTATTTTTTCTGTATTAAAAAAGCCACATACTTTGCAGGTGCAGGTTTTGACTGTGTGTGTGTTCTCGGTTTGGGGGGTTTTCTCTTTGAGTTACACAGAATTTAGTGGCTTCTTCTATAAGAATCTAAGAGACTTGTGTTTGTTTTAAATAAAAATTCATAATGCTGTTAACAAATTTAACACAGCTGGGGTGCACTCTAGACCTAGGCTCCAATGACAAAAGAAAATCCCCACCTCTTCCTTCTTAGCTGTTCTTTGGGGTTTTTTTTCCTTTTGTGTGGGATGGACAGACGCTCTCCAGTGGAAATGATGGGGTGACTTTGCTTGTGGCCAGTCTGGGTCAGATTTGGACTGACAAGCCCTGGGCTGCAGAGCTGCTGAATGCCCCAGTGAGCCAGGCAGCCCTCAGGGTGCTGGTCAGAAGTGCTGATGCACTCTGATTTCCTGCCATTTGCTATTTCACTGGGCAATCATTGATCTATTTGAGTTTTTTTTTTTTTAATATTGGATTAACGCTTTCAGATAAACTGTGATTTATGCCTAGTTGAGACGTTGTTAAATGGTTTATGATGATTGTGGGTTTATTCTTCGTTGCTTATGTCAAGATAGTTTAGGATCATTTTGAAAATGCTGTGCCTTGACATTAATATGCTAAACACGTAGAGGAATTTTTTTTATCAGCAGTAGAAATGTTAAAGATGGCATGTCAATATTGGTTGCTATTAAAAGGACTGTCTATATATTAAATGAAGCACTAGGCTTTCTGGTTGCCATTGGTAATGAAGAAAGAATCATAGAGCATTCTGAGTTGGAGGGGACCCACAAGGATCATCAAAGTCCAGTTTCTGACCCTGCACAGGACAACCTCTGGAATGCCACCATGTCCCTGAGAGTATTGCCCAAACGCTGCTTGAGCTGTGTCTGGCTGGTGCTGTGACCACTGCTCTGGAGAGCCTGTTCCAGTGCTCAATCACCCTCTGGGTGAAAAACTTCTTTCTAATACCCAACCTAAACCTCTGTGAGAAAAACCAAAGCTATTACTGCAGCAGCTGAACATTTGTGTGTCTCCTCTGCTGTTCCCCTTGACCACCTTGCAGCACATTGTGGTTGTGGATCACGGCTCTGATGAAAACATTGGGTCATTTTGCTGTTTTAAACACGGCCAGGAACTGATCAGCTGGGGGAGCCTTGAGGTCACAGGTGGCACTGAGAGACCTGCTGTGAGAGGAAGGGAGAGTGTCCCCTGTGACAAATGTCCCTGCTGCCAGAAAACTGAGCTCCATCAGCCAACATGTGAGTTGGCAGAATGAGATTGGATGTAGTGGAGTGAGTTAGTTTGTGTGGTCCTTGGCTGCTCGGCTTTTGAGGTCGATTAGTTTTCTGGAAGTAAGAGGCCAACAAATACAAAATTCAGCCTTGTCAAAAGTTATTTCTCTTTGGTAAAATGGGCAGCTACATCAGTTGCCCTGTGTAGTCCAAGTGACCAGGCTCCCATGATGATAAGGAAGGTGGGTTCTGACTTCACTTCTGTGTAAAGTAATGTCAAACTTAGTGGTGTGATTTTCTCATATACCCAATGCTGGCCTATTGCCTGAAGAAAACAAGCCAGGCTGGTCTCCTCTGACCCCACGGGAGCCAGTGACAAATGACATTGAACTTCATTTCCCATTTTGCTTGGGCAAAATCATCCTTATAAAAGTATCCTCTAAAGTTCTTTCAACTTTGAATGAACTCGTTGATGCTGGGGTAGCAATAGACTTGAACTGATAGATGTAGTAAATCTTACTGCCTGTAGAAAATGTATCTTTTGCCTCAGATGCTGTTGCATGGTGGTAACTCATTTGATTTCTCAGCCCTTGTCTTCATCATTTGTGCCTGTTCACCAGATTCATTTGCTTGCTCTTTATAGGCAGTTTTGATTGGCAGTTTATACACCAGTGTAATTTAAGAACTCAGTAAAAGTGCTTTTTACACAAATAATATTCTATAAAAGAGGCACATTTCTTCAGGGTAATTCCTCAGATTCTTAATGAGCCACGTAGATCCTGTATTAGATCATGGCTCCTTGTAAAGGGTTTATAACTACGCTCAGATGCTTTGTTTGGTGTGTAATCAGCTTTAATAACAGCTGTGTAACCATTCAGGGATGACAACAAATCCTATGGAAGGAACTAGAAGGGACTATAGAAACTTAATTAGAGTATATAAACATTTTTCTAAATACCTATAAACACATAAAAATCTGAATTGCTTTATAACTCTTTCCAGTCATAGCTGAGACAGTGGAAGATTCTATTTAACCTGAAGGCTTTTCCCATAAGCAGCTCTGCAGGACTCTGAGCTGCTGACCCATGTGTGGCTGAGGATTTGTGCTTCTGTGGCCCATGACTCGCTCTGTGCCTCTGTGGGCAGGGGATGCCAGGGATGAATCAAGCACACAGACACCCCTGTGGCAGCCCTGGTGTCCTCAAGGGACATGGGTGTGTGTAAGGGCGTTTGGAGCAGGAGCCAGTCTCAGATCACTCACAGAAAATGTTCTTGAAATAATAGACTTCTTTTAATTTTTTTTTTTTTTTAGAGTATTGGGTTGGTGGTTTTTTTCCACTTTTCAATGATTTTAGTATTTCAGTGTGATGTCTTAATGTTCTCTATGGTACTATATTAATTCCTTAAGGTTATGCCCTCAACGTATTCAGTATAAGCAGGAGTGTGTCCACTTGAGGGTTTTTTGTATTGAAAAATTAATCTTCAAGTGCTTATAGCTTTGACAATTTAGTAACTTAGGCTCAAGGTAAATGCTAGTATTTTGTGTGCCTAGTGTTTTGTTTTTTAATAAATGATAGATTTGGAGATTAGGAAAAATGAAAACAATCTAAAGTGGTTGAAATTTCTGGCACTGATAAAAGGCAAGAATATGTTGATTTTTTCCCTCCTTTAAAACTTCTTCGAGGCTTAATTTGAGGTGCTAAAGTGTGTTTCTAATCTGAAGTGGGGACATGAAATCTGTAGAAGAGGAACTTTGCTATCTGCAGACTTGTGTTTTTTGTGTAAATTTGTAAATCCAGCCACAAGCAACCAAAATGTAAACCTCCAGTTTCACAGACTACTGCCAGGGTGTGATGATAAATGCTCTGAAGCTGCTCTCAAAGTGATCCCTTCCATCTGCAGCTCCTGCCTGCTGAGCAGGCTGGGGAAGTGCTGGATACAGTCCATGCTGAGGGATTTTTGCACCAGCTTGTGCTGCATTCAGTGCCTGGGACAGCGTGTGGTGACTGAAAGGGGCCCTTGCAAACTACTCAGGGAATGAGAGAAATTAAAGGCTGTTCTGAAAAGCTGGATTTTATCCTTTTTGATCCCACAGAATTCCTGACTGACTCTGGACAAGGCACAAAGCAGGAGCTTTGCAGGTGGCTGTGGTTTGCCTGGCTGTGCCTTGCAGGACTGCTGAGTGCTGGCTGTGACTTAAAAAATGAAAGAAAGTGAAAATCCAGATGACAAACTGAAATGCCAAGTCCACTGACAGTCTCTCACTCCTGGTTACAATGTGGGGTCTGCCAAAACAAGTGTCAGTGCTGTCTGGTTTGGTTTTCTTGTGTGCGAAATGATATCAGCGTTGTTCATATCAATGCTGTAAAAGGGAATGAAGTCTGTAGTGATGAAAGTCTGTAGGGAAACTGACTTTTCTGTCCACTCTAAGATGGAAAGTACACACTGTGTGTGACCATGCAGGACAAGCGCCAGGTGCTAATGTTGTCTGTGCAGCATTTTGCAGCACTTGCTTGTTTAAATGTTTGATTCTGTGTTTCCTTTTCTGATACGTGTTATTTTTTGGATTACTTTGAGGTAGCCTGTGAGCATGTGGCAGAGAAAAGTTCTACCTGTCCAAGGAGCAGGGTATGAGTTGACATCAGGGGTTGAGGGAGCTGTGCTTGCTCAGTGAAGAGAAGCTCCCTGGCAAAGAGGAGAATAAAGTGTGACCCAGAGGCAGCTTTGCAGCTGCCCTCCAAAAAATAATCAGGGATGGAAAGTTCCTCTCAGTACTGGTACAAGGGACAGCGCCCACAAGTCCAGTCTTGGGGGGGTCAGATTGTGCCATAGGAAAAAATCTTCATGTGGACGGTGCCACCCTGGGCAGGTCACCCAGAAAGGACTCTCCAATCTTAACTGTCTCTTATAAAGGGCGATTCGTTCCTGCCTGGTGATGGGAGCTGAGGGTACTGACAATTAATCTCTTTCAGTAGCAGCTCTTTAGTGCCCAGTTCTCAGGGCTTCTTACTTCCTAGACAAGGCTTAGGAAAGAAAATGAGGCAAGAGTTTACAGAAATGGGTATGATAATTGGGGGAGGAGGGGAGTGCTGGAGTTTGTCATAATTTATGAATGCAGCAGGTTTAACTTCTATTAGTGTCAGGTTTTATTAACAGCTCTTTCACTCTCCTTGCATTCCTTCTGTTTTCCAGGAACAAGAACGTGCTGTGTCTTCTCTGTGGTTCTTTTTTCACTAAAGGGCCTTCCTGGTTCCAAGGCAGAAATGTCACGAAGAGGTAGGTACAAGTAAAGAGATTATTTCTCACTGTTTCATTTGCTGACAAATGTAGAACAGAACACAGTTCTGTTCACAGCTACCAAGGACAGAAAACTGAATTGCCTCTAGGCATTCACTTCATTGTGAATTTATGGTGTGACTGTAATATTTGCATTAATCCCATCAGCACAAAGCATACATAAATGCATTCAGAATTATTTTGTCTTGCTCCTACAATTTACATTAAGATCCATATGCAGAATTTTATTTTCACAGCAAGTTTTACACATAATATTATATTTTTTCTCCTTTTTTCTCATCAATATGTTGCATATTTTTAAGTCTAGCTGGGCTCAATGCCAGAAAGGAACTACAAGGATCTATGGCAACTGCCACATTTGCACTTTTCATTTACAAATCAGCAACTAAACTCTCATTAAATATTCTTAACCAGCCTGTTCAACATATGTTTGCTTGGGTATTAGTACTTATAAGTTGAAACAAATTAGATCAGTAGCTAAATTTGCTTCCTAATAGCCAAAGATATTTGAGAAACAATAGGTTTTGGAATGTAGAAGTGGCAATGCCTCCTTTCTGCTTCGTTCTTTTAAAAATGAGACATTCAGCTCTGCTCAGCAAAGTAAGAAGATGGAAATTTGAACTCCCTCTCCACATCTTCCTTCTGTGGGGGGACTCGCACAGGAGGAGCTTTCAAATGAGGCCAGTAAACATCCACAAACTAATGTGGCTTACAAATTAGGCTTTGTTTTGAGATACGTTTTCTTCTATTTCATTCATGTTTCTGCCTTTCAAACATCTATTAAATAAATTTTCTTTTTGATACTAAGAGTCCTGCTTGTGGAGAAGCATTTTCATCTCTGACTTGTAGGAGCTCTGACACTAATTGCAGGAAGAACCACTTAACAAAAGAAAGTGCAAAATCATGGATGTCAGGTCATGTTATACCCTTAAAAAGGTTATTGCCTCTGCTTAAATAGCTATTTCATGCACTTGCAGAGATTGTTGATGATGAGCTTTTAGTTAGTTTCATTTTGTTATCAAAATCGCAGTGCAAGTCGTGTTTTTATGTTTCCAGCTTTGTGCTACTTCATTTAAAATCAACAGCAGCTCATCCAAAATGGATCAGAGACCACTCTGTATGGTGGGAGCTGCTCCCCCAAAGGCTGTTGGGGAGGTTGGGAGCATCCAGTGGTGCTCCCACCACTCCATCTGTCAGAGTTCTGGGGTTCTGCTCGTGGCCTCTCTCTGGCTGTGATGCAAAACTCTCATTGTCTTTGCCTTTCGTTCGAAATCTCTAAAATGGGATTCGTATTTGTGTATTTTAACAATATTCCACACAGGTTTATTTTCTGCTTGTAAAAGCTTGTATTTCCCTAAGTGGAGGTTGTCAGCAAGTAACAGCTTGGGCTTTTGGAGGAGTTTATGGGTTTTAGTTGTGTCTTTGTCCCACTAAGGAAGGTTAAAGTGTGACAAAGCCTCTGCATATTTCTGGAGCAAAATCCTTCAGGAAAAGGAGCCCTTACTTTTTGCCATATAACCCAGGACCCTGACAAGACTTTCATTTTTTCAGTAGTCTTGCCCCACCCCTGATCTTTCTTTTGATTTTCTAAGATAAGACAACCTTTTTCCCTGGAGAGACCCGGACACACAACTTTCTTAATTCAAAGCCAGAGGAATCGGTTGGGAAGCATGTGTCGGTAACAGACCCTACTGCAGGGAAATAGCTCTTTGTGTTAACTGGATGACAGTTGGGAGGCATAACTGAAAATATAATGTACAACAGCCTCGGATACCTAAAACGAAGGAGCAGCTAAATTCCTCCTTTTAAGAAGAAAAA
Organism: Struthidea cinerea; assembly: GCA_013397865.1. Classification (NCBI taxonomy): domain Eukaryota; kingdom Metazoa; phylum Chordata; class Aves; order Passeriformes; family Corcoracidae; genus Struthidea; species Struthidea cinerea. The sequence continues at coordinate 159,680 of VZTI01005022.1, read as the reverse complement.
GCCAGGCGTGCCTGTTAAGTGTGAATCTTAAGACACTGACATGCAAGTGTGCATGAACCAGTGGGAGGCATTTGGCCCCTAGTAAGAGACTTCTCCAAGTCACTGGAATTTAGAAAATCATTTTGATGCTTTCATTTTTGCTCAGGGCACAAACTGAACTGCAGGGAAGAGCAAATGCTTTCTTTTTGGCTTGTCTTTGGAAGCAGGTTTTTCTGTCTGCTGCTCTGACCCAGGCTTGCCTGGTGTGTTCTGTGTGTGACCTGCATACTGGGGCTGCACAGAACTGGATCAGCAGCTGAGCAGGTGGGGAAGAACAAAGCACCACGCAGGAAAATCTTAAAAGCATGTTTGAGACCACTGTAACTGCAGGAGGGGTTTGTTTGTTTGTTTTATAAGCACATTGGTGGTGAGAGGAAAGGAGAAAGCAGAAAGCAAAGCTCCAGAGCAGCAGTGCAGGCATTAACTGCCCTTCTCTGTGCTGAAATAGATTACTTGCAGTTCCTTCAGGTGAAAGGTTGATTTCAAGATTTGTTTTCCTTCTGTAGGCAAGATATAACCAATTATCACCGAAGAAACTGAAATAGACGAAGAATTAATTCTTATTTTTAGAATGGAGAAGTTTGGTTGTTTAATGATTATGTTTAAAAAAAAAAATTCTTGTCCTTTACAACTCTGTGGGGCCAAAGGAAATTTTGTCAAGTACTACTTCATTGTTTTAAGAATGCATTGAAAGCCTTGGGAAAGTATCTCTTCAAGCTCTATCTGCAGTGCTTCAGTGACACTAAGCTGTTTTTCTCACCAAGACTTACAGAGCAGAAGTGGCTTTTATTCTGATGACAGTTTGCATATTTAGTTTCTGCATTTTTCAATACTGGTTAAAGCTTGTAAATAAATCTGTGATGCAGTGCAAAAAAAAGTTCAAGGCCAACATGTTTTGGAAGAAGTGACAACTTGGGGTTTTTTTTGGGTTTTGTTGTTTTGGTTTTTTTTCAAGACTTGTAGAATTTTCTTTATAAATGCATTTAAATGTCAGTTGTTGACAAGCTCCAACACATATTGGATGTTATTTATCTGAAAATCAGAATAACAAAATGCAGCAGTTGGCCTAAACCATTTCCATTATTTCCAGCTGGCATAAATATTTTGTGATCTTCACCGAAGGTTCTTGCCTTGTTGATTTTATAGGTATTTATTACACAGACAACTCCCAAAATTGGCAATACTGTGTTTTAGGTAGTGATTCTGGATTATCAAACTTGTTGTTTGAGATATGAAAATCCGTGCTGCATGATTCATCTAAACTGCTTTCCTATATGCAGTTGGGCTGGAAATCTTGAGGACTGGACTTTAAAAAACCTTCAGGCTTTCCCTATTTCTGACCAGAACAGAAATATTTCTAAAAATGTTGTGTTTTGTGATTTATGAAGGTTTAACACAATGTTTTGTAAACACAGCTGAGTCTTGAGTACCTTCAGGTCACTTATTTCCATTGTCAGTATCCTTGCTTTTCCTGCCTCTTTACAACTACTTTTATCATACTGAAAAATGTGCCTTTGTGATGGGAGGGAGGAGCAGCAAAATGGAGCTGTTTTCTGGGTCTTCTAAAGAAGTCAAAACACAGATTTCCAGTCATCTCTCATCACCATCCATAGTTAGAGGAGAATTATTAATTTGGGCACTGGTTGAGAACCAGGTGACCTGTCATATTAGTGCAACATTAATTGCAAAGTCAAGTATTTTAAGAATTTTGCACTATTTCTGCGCAGTTGCGTTACTCTATAAAAAGCTTGCAGTATTTAAGGAGGTTAAAAAAAAAAAAGGCAAGCAGTCATCAGTTAATCTGTGCCTTTCTTGTTGCAGTAGGTTTGATAAACCTCTGCAGACTGTTACTGCCATTCCCATTGAGCTGCATGCAGAGAACTCGGGGGAAGTACCAGCACCAAGCTCCTCGATAAAACACCTTAGAAAAGCAGGCAGTTTGCAACTGCACGAGGATGTGCCTGCTAATGCTGCAGCAGGACTGTGGAGGTATCCCAAATGGAAAGTACTGGGGATTTCTGATGATAAAATCGTTTTGGTTTGGTTTTGTTTTGCTTTGTGGCTGTTTTGTTCTGTTTTGTGCTTCCCTGTAGACTGGCACACTTGCTGGAAGGAATAATAGTGGAGCACAAGTGTTTATTTAAACCTTGACAATAGCCCCACTGCCGTCAAGGAATGCAGTTCCATCTCTAGTGTATTTCTCAGTATTGCAGTGCCTCTGCACTGTTCATTCACAATATCAAATTGGGAATGGAAAGCTTCCAGGGAAAAGTCCCTCAGGAGTTACATGTATACAAATACACCAGTAAATAATAGGGAGCTGTGATGTGCAGCCCCACTACAAAAAATAGTTGTTGCTTATGCAAATGGTTGTGTTCCTTTCCTTATTCACTCTCTAGAACAAACCTTTCAAATTCATATGGGGCAGATTCACATCTTACAGGTTACAGATGCTTATTCAGTGTTGAAAGAGATGAAGCAACCTCTAACTTTGAAGTAAGTGTACCTAAAGTAGCTGTAGAAATCAAGAGGGTCTGTATAGTTATGTGTTACGTACATAAAATACCCAGCCCCACTCTGTGTTCTTAAAGTCTGAGACCCTGGTCTCCAGCTATTTGGAAAGTGATTCTGTGATCTAGATTTATTAAATTATCAGCTTTGCCTCCATAAACTGACTGAGGGCTGTGACATGTGTTGGAGTGGGCTGATTAAACTCCGTTCCTTGAGCCCTCCTCCTCCCTTCTCATGAATCGCTGCCAGTAACTGGGCATGCTGATAGCTGACTCTGAGCTCATCTTGGAACCTCTCTAATCTACCTGCTTGGATAAAGTGTGACTTGAACCTTTTGTTTTATTCCCTGGATAGTCTTAAACATGGCCCTGCTCCCAGAAAGAAATACTTTACAAAAATTCTTGGGATGTATTCCATGAGCCATTCTACTCCACAGCACTCACGGACCCTCCTTCTCTTCTGTCATGGGGCATAGAAGCACTTTACATCACTTACCAAACCCCAAGGAAAATATGCTCAAGTTTAAGCTAACTGTGAGAGATGTTGGATATTACATTTAAAATTGCCCGCCTTCAGTAAGGCACAAATGCTCAAAGTGGGATTTAGCCAGGAAAAGAACACAACGGGAATTCTTTATGTATGTATACAATAGATATATAAACCCAACACCATTCTTTTCTATTTATATGAGGTAAAAAGAAAGGCTGAAGTTGTACCTGCATAAAAAATTAACCATTGGACAACAGCCTTACTGGATAGAGGAGCTCCTTAACATTCTGCCAAGCATCAGAGATAATAGAAGGCTGATAAAGCTGAATGATCAAAGATTTACTAGAAATCTAGGAAAAAAAATCCTTGCCTGATTTGCAACTTGAGTGATACTGGCAGTGTCCTGATCAGTGTTAACACTCTTTAGGGAAAGGGATGTATTTGGGCTGTATTTGTTCCTATGAATAGGCAGAAAAGGAAAGCTGGCATCCATTCTTTCAGTTTGCAATCCCAAGTTTAGTAATAACTTGGAAAAGTGAGAGAATATAATTTTTAACAATTTAGCTTCTGCTAGAACTGATGAGTTCGTTCAGTAGAACTAATTCTGTTTGGTGTGGAAGCTCAGGGCACTGCAATGAATTAAGGAGTAAGCAAGCTGCATGTTTCTCCTTGAATGAAAATAGGGTAAGATAGTCTTTCTGACTAATCTAGGCTGAATATTGAACTCAACGAAATAGTGTACATGACCCCAAAAATTCCAGAGAGAATCACAGGACAATTTGACTTCTGCTCTACTCTCTGAAGGCCCAACTAACTGTGAACCAACCGTAGAGCCAGGAAAAGCTGCAGAGGAGACTACTCCTAGCTGGTATTCTGAATTCTTTTTTAGGCAGTTGTCCTGTGGGCGTTGGAGTCATTGTGGGGTTTTTATTTCATTTGTAATGACATGTAAGAGGGATTCCAGCCAGTTGCAGCAGTGTGTGTAGGCACAGGAATGTGCCTCCTTGCTGCCCTTGGAGTTATGGGTGAATTTTGTCCTTTCCCTGGTCTAGTTGTAACCTCAAAAATCGTACATGCAGCTGGTGGAGCAGTGCATACTTTGGAGTATCTGCTCTAGTTGGTTTGGACAATTAAAATCTTTCTGACAAAGCCCAAGAGAACACAGCGCAGTGCACTCTCCTTTTGGCAGCCTCTAGGCTGGCAACACAGAAAGACAAATAGAGGTTTTCATATTTTATCTTACTAATTACATGCTTCAGAGGCCACAGGACCATATTTAATGGCTTTAAGTACACTGTGGAAATAAGGAAGCGGAACATGGTGTTGGAAGAATTCCTAAACTGAAAAAGCTTTAGCCCACCTTTTAGCCTATCTATCTTTAATCTTATATTACCTTGTGCAACAAGAAGAAAGAGCTTGTCCAAACATCTCACAAAATTGTTCCTGCAGTTCTGAGATAGCCCTTCTGTTTACATACCAGAATTGAGTTTGTCTATTGTGGCAAAAGTAGTAAAATATGAAGCTAAACTAATAATGTGTATAATGGTAACCCACATATGTTCAGCTGCCACTGTGAATGTGTGTTGCCTCATTCTCCAGTCCATCAAATACGTGGGGCAACAGATGTTTTCTGTTCTTGATAATTTCTTGAAAGTAAGAGCTTTGACCATTCTATTTAAGGAAGATGTGAGATGATGTGTGCAGTCTTATATATGTGAGAGAATTGTGTTAAGTAGGTAAAGTGATTTCAAAATTGTGTTACTCAAATTAATGCAACAACATCTTACTGCAGACAAAGATGCTTAGTTTACAAGATCTTCTGTGGTTTTGCTCAGCTGATTTCAGATGTATTGTTTAAAGAGCAGTCATGCAGAAGGAATTTTAACTATACAGGTTTCTAAACAGACCGAATTCAGTTGCTTTCATATGCGTAGCAGATTTGACACATTTTGTTACTAGAGAGCATTTACTGCCTTATGAAAGAAAAAATTAACTCATTTTAACTAGGAGAGGAGATAAGTAGCTGGCAATTTATATATTGAAAACTTCAGTCTGTACCTGAGAAAAATGCATATGAATATGATAGTATATCTTGTGCTGGGATTAATCTCTTTTAACTGAGTCTCTCAGAATTAAAACCTGGAAGGCATAAGGTACTTTTAGAATGAGATGTGATTATAATCTCTAATACTGAGCTGAGTGATTTAGTAACAGCTTGAGATACTCTTTTTTGCCCTAAAACCTGGATATAAGAGCTTCTTTTGTAATGAAACCTGAAACTAGAAGATGCTTGTGTGTTTTGTGCTTCATTAACCTCTATAGCCTGTGGTAATTTTGGAAAATATCTCAAAACACTTTTCTAGTTTGGGTGAATTTCATTAAAGCTCACTCTTGATGGTTTACTAATGGGGATATATAGTTTTCTCTAATGATCAGCATCAGGGTTGTGTAGATTCATAACCTGGAATTTCGTCTAGAGCTGCTTATAGTAAGTCATTTACATAGTAAAGACAGTCACAATTTTGTTCTGCTGTCAGTCATTTACAGCAAGTGGCACAGTTTTTAATGTGGGCCTTGTTACCTTCTTGACAACTGTATTATCCTTCGAGGAAGGTCTGAAACCTTTTAAGCCCCTTGTAAGTGAATTTGCTTGGGAGGTGAGGGTCGTGTTGCTTTGCTGTCCTGTGAATGATAAAGCAGCACAGCACATTCATGTAGATAAGCACTTCACTTTGACAGACCTGATGTGGCAAGAAATTAGACAGCATCTCCCTGCAAGCTTGTGTGTATTTACTGGAGTACTGGAAGAGACCACCAAATGTTAGTAGTGCTAAAAATACAAGATTTGCCAAATTACAGTCTAACTGGAGTTTGGCTGCTTCCCACATTTCTCTGTCCTCCCTCACAACTCCCCCCTCTTTTGTTGGCATTCTCCTCACTCCTGTTCACCTCTTCTCACTTCATTAGTGGGCTGCTGTATTTTTTTGTTACTGAGCTGCTGGCCTGTGTAGTCACATTCCCTTTTCTTTAGCTTACTCCTAACCATTGCCATGGATACAAACTTAGTTGAATTAAATACTGACAACATGTTCACAAAGAATAATGACCCAGTGATGTACGAGACAAAGCATATTAGAAGTCAAAGTGATTGTCCTAATAGGTTTTATTGAATACTAAGCAGGGTATTGGAAGGTTCTTGGAGGGATGCCTTTCTAGTACACCAACAGAGTTGTGTTGCCATGCCCAAGTTTCTCTTACAAACTGCTGTGCTCAGCACCTTCATCTGACCTTGTCAAAGTATGTTTTGTTCTTAGTTCAGTGTCAAATACAAACCTAAATTACACATGTGAAGACTACTTAGCATTTTCAAAAAGCCACGTTTTGTCACCGTGCCTTAGAGATATTAGTTCATGTATCTAACAAGAAAATAGTTTGGGGATGAAAAAGGATGCTGAGCATACAGGCCTCATAATTAAACATTATTTTCTTGGAAAACAATTTTAAAACCAGTTTAGCAAAAACAAAGCCATATTTCTTTCCTGTCTGGTGCATTCAGTGTAATGTTTTGGCTTGGTTAGCTCAGGGTGGTGAGGGGTGAGTAGCTCTGGTGACCAGCACTGCCCTTGTGGAACTGCCTTTTCCAGAAGGATGCACTGTCCCATCCACCTTGCCGAGAGCTGAGGCAGCTCCTACGTGAGTGGAGGGAACACATTCAGCTTCTCATCTGGTGAGTTCTCTTCACCCTCACACTAATAGTGAGAAGATGGCAGGATTAGGGGTGATTTATTGCAAATCTTTGTGGGGCAAAGAGTAAACTACAGCTGTGCAAACTGCCTCAGCCAAAACTACGTGTCTTGGTTCTTCATTTCTGCCCTTTGTAGTTGGAGGAAACCTCGAACAGTCCTGTCTGCCCTTGGAAAACTTCTTTTGTCCCCCATGAAACTTGGCTGAGTTGCCTTTGGTTTCCTACTAAAGGGCTGCCAGCCCTGTGCTGAGAGGTGCATTTCTCTTGCTGTGCCCAGGACCTCCCCAGCAGGCTTGTGCTCCTGGGAGGTGGCACATCCTCTGTCTTCCCAGGGATCTGTGAGGTTCAGTGAGTCTTAGAGGGGCATAATCTATGGTTAAATGACAAATACCTGAGACACTACACTGTCTGCCGCACTCAAATTACAGGGTGAATGAAGATGTTATCCGTGTTGTGATGAAACTTGTTGTGGTTTCTAAGAGCCCAGGACTGTCAATAGAGCCTTGTTCCTCCTTGAAAATATAGTTTGTAATTACGTCAAAGATTCTGCATTCGGGAATGGCCATGGAGGATTAGAAAGAGCTGGTTGTGCTGATACTCAGAATTACAGCTGTTCCCTCTCCCTGGTGCTGCCGTTGCTCTGAGTGCTGTGTCCTGGTACATCACCATGGTTGAACCACATGATTGTGTTCTGTGTTTGGAACCTGATACAGCTCACTGATGGCATTTACTCTTTTAAGCCTTTCTAGCATCAAAACCCTGAGAACTGCGGATAAGATACAAAAATGGAGTGCAGAGATAATTTAAGGAAAAGAATATTAACTGTTCATATCAGCTTCAGCTATTTGCCAAAAAAAGCTGTTTCAAGACTAATTTATCTGTTTCCATCTTCAATGTGGTAAGTTAGGGTATAACATCTAATTTCAATTAACTTTTCCTTTTCTTCTCTCTCACCTCATTAAATAAAACTTCTTACCTGCTAGCACAATTTCCCACAGTACAGGAGAATGAGGAACTTTTTGTGGGGACCTGTTAGGCAGCCTAACAAATTCTCCAAAGATGCTGCTGTAAAATGTCATCAAATATGAATGTTATTTGGAAACTTTGTGACAAGTTGGGAAGTACCTGAATTAAAGTTATCAGTTCTTGAGAATGGATCCAAGGTTTGCTGTTTTCCAAGAGGAATCTCTAAGACATCCTGTGTTGTTTTACATCCAAAAATTTCCTTACTTACCAATAAAGGCAATTGTCTGAAAATGAAGGAGAGATGAACAGACTTTGAGAATTTGTAGGTAGTCAGGGAGTGGGATGTGCCCTGTAATTACTTACCCAGAACCACTCTCAGCACTGTGTTACTGTGGTGGTTTGGGTGGGTAACACAGAGCCCTGCAGAGCTGCCCACCACTAAACCAGGAACTGGTCTAAGGAAATTTAACTTGTAAATTTTTTGAGTGTGATTTATTCACGTGCAAACATTCCCTCAATGTTCTTTAGTGATTTTTACTGCTGTGTTAATCTCTTCAAGGGAAAAATTGCTTTCAGGTTTTGTGATTGAAAAAAAGTGCATTTGACCCTGCTTGTTTTGAGCGATGTGTGAGTGTTGGGCGCTGCAATGAGTCCTTATTCCCCTTGAGCCACTCAGAAGCCTGGTTAAGAATACACATCCATTAATCTTTCAGTCTGTATGGGACTGATCAGTTGATTGCCTGGCTATGTAAACATTTGCATATTGAGAATATTGAGTGCTCTTTATCAGTAACAAATCACGTATTGACATCAACTAGAGATGTATCAGTGTTGTCATCCAAGCAGACCACCCACTGCTTTGGCTTTTATGATTTTTTTGTCAGGTATTTGCATAGTAGAAGACATTATAATGAGAATCTACTTTGAAGGGAAGGAATTTCCCTATTTGTGCAAATCTCTGGAGCTTTGGTATACCCTTTATTAGATGTGGAATTTAAAACATCTGTGTTTAAACTGATCAACTGGCATTACTCCTGGGGGAATAAAGCTATTTTCTTATTCCTGATTTTAACCTTTCATGAGCCAGTTGAACATGCTGCTTGGAAATGGAACATGTGTGCCTTCCTCAACCCTTCTGTTCCAGACAGCCCAATTAAAGTGAAATGTGAGGGGTGATTGCTCCAGATGATGTGCTGATCCAATATTAAACAGCTAAAAATATGGAGTAGCTTCATTATAGCAGGGTCCCATATGCTTCTTGCAGCTAATAAGGGTTGGTTTAAATAACAAAATTCAGGAAATAATGAACTTGGTAAATGTTTTGAGGCACCCAGTGTGAGATTTCTCATGTCCCAGTAAGGCTGTTGTGTGAGACATGCAATGGCAGATCTTCACAGACCTCCGTGCAAACTCCAGCAGAGACAAATGACTGACTTCCAAAACACAGCAACTGCCTTCCCCAAACAAAGGAACTATGTGTCAGTTCTTTATTCTTTGACCTCGGGAGGATTTGGAGGAGTCACTTGAAGTTTCCCTGTTCCCCCAGGGCTTTTGTGCCTGTAGTTTTACTCTGAGCAGTGTTGTGGATGCTGGTTCAGGACGCGCTGCTTCCCTGTTGGCTCCCACTGCTGCCACTCTGCACTGGGAACACAACACAAGAGTAAGGGTGCTGTGTCAAGAGTCTTGGATTACCTCTGCAATGAGGAGCAAAATCTCAATCAATTTAAGTGTCTCTTCCCATGGCATTTATGTTGTAAAGGGAGACAAGGCTCTCTTACCTTGGAACTGTGAGCCAGCACAGGAAGGTTTCCTGCTGTGTGAAGGACTAATCAGTTAAGTACAGTCTGTGTGATAAATCTGTCTTCTCTGAACACTCCAGACTTACTTTTTCCATGGCTGGTTGTCTCCTTTTAAAACTAGATTTATTTGTTTGTAGTTGCAGACTGCTTGAGTTACAAAGCAAACGGAGGCTTAGGTTATGATGTGTCTGGCATTTTCCATCTGTGGTGCTGACCCACTTCCTTGGCTACTCATGTCATTATTCCACCCACTTCCAATCCACAGATACTTATGACAAATGAATAAATATAGGTCTTAAAAGGGAGCAGGAAATGCTGATTTTTGGTATTTTCCCCATGGTCCCCAGTATTCAGGTCATGGAATAATGTTGAAATCTTGGAGTTAAATTTTGTCCTATTGGTACAGGAGAAGGGGGTTGGAATGGGGTGTAGTGTAGCCATGAAAAGATTTAAGCAACCTTTATTTCAATTTAAGTTATTCCTGACTTCGGGCCAAAAATTTGAAGTGTTTATTGCAAATTTTGGATGTGGCCTTTAGAGCAATGTACTGCTAATTAGTTGTCTTCCTTTTCAAAGAAAGATCTTTTTACTTACAGTCTAAACTTCATCCTCAAAAGCGCTGAGCTCACATTGGTGGCAGCAGCTCTGCTCAGCTGGACGTGGCCTACTTGAAATTAATACTTGTGGTTAAGTACAAGCCTGAATTTAGTATCACAGTGCATCTCTCCAGATGTGTTTACGAATGTGTTTATGAGACTACAGCCTAGGGCAGGAGAGGATGCAGCTGCACCTCGAGCTGGAGAGACTCCTGTGAGCAACTCATGCGAAAGTTTTCTGTATTAACAACTCTCCTAAAATGCACCCGAAGCAGGGTCTAACAGTAATTCAGGTAATGTTTTTAAAGATGCTCAGCTGTGAAACAGCTGCAGTTCCTGAGGTGTTTGCTGATTACTTATTGATGCTCTGTCCTAATGTATATAAACAGCTCCACTGTTCTTTGAAGCACGCAAAGGAACAGAAACATGAGGTTTTCCAATTTGGCTCTATCAGGCAGCAGGTTTTAAGGATGAATAGGCACCAAAAAGAGGCATTTACAAGGACCTAAGCAGTGTTAAGTAGACTTACCAGCTTTATTAATTGTAAAGATAAAAGGGCAGTTAAAAATGGGCCAGCTGATTCAGTCAATGGAGTGGGAGATATGGGGAATAGGCAGTGAGAAGGAACATACCACTTTCTTTTCTTCCAGATGCCTTTTAATAGCTCCTTAGAGATGTGGCAGCATCCCAAGCCTTGCTTCAGCCACAAGACCTATTCATACAAAGTTACACTTTTCACAGTGTTCAGTTTAATGTGGTCTCCAGAAAAGCCAGAGATTATTGCTACTGCATGTTCCTTACCTGGGTTTTCAGGGAGATCGTGTGCTGTGTCCTGGGATAGACCTCTGCTTTTTCCCTTTACCTGGTATGTTAAAACCTCTCTGTCCCAAATGAAATGCAAGGCCCAAAGGTCCATGGGAATGAGATATGAAGGAAAGATCTTAGGAATGCTCTTTGTCCCTTGGCCACGTTCATTTCCAGCTGCTGTTTTTTCAAAAGTTTTTGTGAAGTTTGAGCTTGTCTTGTGCCTGTGCTCCAGCCACGGCACTCTTGCCTGGGAAGGAAGGGCAGTTGCTTCGCTTGCATCACTGTGCCCATTTCCATGCACAGTTTTATTCTGGGATCCCTGTCTGCCCATCGTAAAAACACAGTATAAAAGGCAACATTTAATTTCCCTGTTCTCAAAATCCCTGCAAGTCTGAAAGACTCAGAATTCTGTCAAAGAGTTTTTTTCCTTCAGACTTTTCTATTATCTGAGTAATTTATGGGTGAGACAACCTTCCTGGGAGCTGTCTGCTACCACAGTAACTGTACCCCAGGAGCTAAGAGCAGCTCTGAGTTATTCTGCACATTCTTTTATGTTTCTTATGATGGAGTCTGTTGAATGATTCTTACAGCTCACATGTTATTAGCTTTGGCCTGCTGTGCAGGGAAAGTCAGAAGCTGTAACCTTGACGTGGGAGAGCTATTACTCTGCATCTTGCACTCTGGCCTCTTATCAGTTGATTCAATCTGCAACCTGTTATTTTTGATGGATGGAACTGGTGAGAGCGAAGGCTGACCTCGGGATGTGCCCACCAAGACCAAAGATGCCATTATGTAAGGCTTGTGCCTTAGCTGCAATTAGCAGATTTGTGTGGCTGCCTCTCTGCTCTTCACTGCAGACCAACCTGCCTGTGCTAATGCTACAGAGGACAGTGAAATTTTCTGCAAAATTGATATAACAAGTAACCTCTCCGACCTAAAATGCTCTAGGATTCTTTTTTATCATCCAAGACTAGTGTAGAAACAATTTTGTATGAAGGCGATGATTTCCATAACTTTCATATTCCAAAGAAAGGGAAGAGAGGAGACAAACCTGAAGAACAGTTGGGAAACCAAAAGAGAAATACAAGTAGGCTGTAAAAGAGCATCTCTACTGCCCAGTGATGAGCACAGTGGAGAGCATATGTTCCTTGCTGCACAACTGATCATGGTGCCTTCTTAGCAGCAGTGAATTCCCTTGCCCACCGTGTCAAGAAATGCCCCATTCAAGGAAACAAAATATCTTAACAGTGGGGATCTAGTCTCTGGATTGTATCTCATATTATTTTTGACAGTACTCAACAATCAGTTCAGTGAGTTGTGTCTCAAGGGGCTTTTCTTTTGTTAATAAACTTAGGTTGCATTCCAATTTATACCGATAAGAAATGGCTTTTTCCTTTTTGACTTATATGGCTTGTGTGTGTCTTTGCTTCAAAATCAGTTATTTCTCAAGTGGGAAGTAGCTCAAAACCAGCAAGGGCTGCAATTGGTTGGGTTGTGTATTCTGTGGTTGGTGGTTGCATTATCTTCTGTCGGACAGGAATGGGACTAAAAAAAGGCAAACCCATTTTTTGACTTGAGTGTTCTCTTTAAGCATGTGTAAGAATACTTTGCTCTAGTGTTCATCCAAGAAGCAGCAGAACTTTGTGTGGAAAAATGAGAAAATATTGCAATAAAGGCACTTACGTTGAGCTGTGTGGGCTGATACTCTACTGCTGTTTCTTTAAATTTTAAAATATTTGCAGTAGCTCTTGTTTTGTTGCTTTAGGAAAGGTAAAAAAGAAGCATTGGGAGTTACTTAGAAGTTATTATTGATATTTTTTTCACCTTGCAACTGGTGAGACACTGTAATAGAGAAAGAATTGCTCTTCCTTGTTTTCATATAAACCCTAATACAGAAGGGCAGGGGGAAATATCTCTGGGTTAAGGGTTCATCAACTCAACTGGCTGGGTGGAAGCAGCTTTCTGTTAAAAACAAAAAAAGGTAGCTTACTAAGAAACTCTTAGTAAATGTTTGGTTAAGTCTCCAAGAGGAAGCAATGGAGTAGTTTATTGTTTAAAACTTGGCTGAGAAAGTTTCCTGTCTAGCACTCATTTAATACCTAAGGGTAAAAGTCTGTGTCTTCCTTACAGTGGTGTTTGATATGTCAGACAGGTACATTGGAATCTGAGGCAAAGGCATGCTAAAATCCCTGTTCTTCTCCCAAAAGGCAGGATGTGGAAGTTTGCTTTCCTGAGATGAAGAAATATTCAGTAGACATTCTCTCTGCACCTCTGGTCAATTGAATACTTAAAATTATGTATGTTCCTCATATTTTATGTTTCAGAAAAAACAATTTAACAGCTTACTGCTGATGTTCTTGCCATGAGAGACTGTAGACCTCTTTCTAAAGCCCAGAAGATGCTGTGGAAACAGGTGACAGTGGAGGTCCTCTGCCCTAATTTCTGTGTGCTCACTCCTGTGTTACAGAGCAAATGAAACTGGTTAGGCACAAGTTCTTTCTTGCTTCTCATTTTACCTTTTTTTTTTTTTCTCTAATACTGTGTTTTTCAGATTCTGCAGCACTGGCTGAACATTTTAAGCCCCAGCAATGCTAGGTATCCCAGTTACGCTGCAAGCAGGAATAAATCCCCCAAAAGCACTGCTAACTGAATCTGTAGGCTGAAAGTTGTTCAATCCCTTCTTAAGACATGTTTACAGAAACCCAAAGAACTCCTCATGATGACTTTAGAATCAGAGGAGGAATCAGATTAATTCTCAATTTATTCTGTGCTAGTCAGGTTGAACTAAGAGAAATCTGTAATTTATTACTTGAATAGAAAGAAATTATATTCATCTGAAGTCAACACAATTTCAAGAGCTTTCTGAGAAAACTTTTGTAATTGAAAATTATTGGCTTGCAGAGAACAAAACTCTGGCAGAAGCAGATACTCTTCCTTTCAATATAGCTAGGATTTCTGGTCACACCACCACTGCATGTGATTTATAGCAGCATGAAACCTGCTACGTTAAGAACAGGGTTCTTTTTTTTTGTGTGTTGTACATCTTAACCAAAAGAGATCCTTGAGTAAGAAGGCAAACACGGGGAGTAGTGATGCCTGAGTTTTGCTGATTCGTACCACATCTATCAGTAAAACTCATCCATGTGTGTATTTAGGTCCATGGTTCTTCATGTTTCATATTTGTAATATGTGCATACAAAAGCCCCAAAATATCTTGCAGGAGCTACTTCTTTTGCAACTTTGACATTTTTCTTTAATCAGCAATGCTGCAGTTGACAGTTGTAAGAACAGGAAAGAAGTTGCAGGGAAAACCAGTTTCAGGTTCAATATTATTTTTGCTAAACTTGTGCAATTTTCTTCCCCCTTTTAACCTGGACTTTGTATTAAATTACATATGGTTTTAAAGAGGGACTGCCTTTCAGAGCATGTCAGCTAAAGGATTTGAAGGTGAAAGGGAGCTCTACTTTGTACATTAGTATTTGTATCACTTTCCATAAGTCTTAAGATACGATTCGGTACTTTGGCCACTTTCTGTGCTCTTGTCATTCCACTGATACCACAGAACTCCAGCAAGAAAAGAGAAATAAAGAAGGGTTTAAAACTTTGTGTGAAGGAGTATATGGAAATATGTTTCATTTATTAAAAGATTACGTTTCAGAGACCTGTATAAAGCTGGGATGTTTGAACTGAGTCATTACCTTTGTTCTTTCTGGCAATTAAATCTTTCATCTTCCACAAAGACTCTGTTTTACATTACTGAGCTCTGAAAAGGATCCCTCCAACTCACCAACACCCTCAAACTTGCCAGCTGGAAAAATATTTGAACCTAAAAGGGGCCTTTTGGGTTGGAGAGTCTGTCCTTTGGCACACAGTGGCTAAAATGTAGAGCATTTAAAAACACTGATAGGGTAGGGTACAGGGGAAGTATTTGAGGAGCCTTCACATGTTTACAGCCTGATGCACCTTGCCAAGGTTCCTTTTGCTGGGTTTTTTAACCTGGCAAACCCAATTGAGGGTTGATCACCACCTAAATTAACTCTTCTAAAATTCCATGCATGTGTACCCCACTGGAGCTTCAGTCCCACTGGGATCTGGGGATAAGGCACAACTCAGTAATTGTCATGCTACAATCCAGGAATGACAGAGCAGGATAACACTGCTGGGTTGTGGTAGCAATTCCCAGCCCTGTCAGAAAGGCTGGGAGAAGGGAAATTGCAAGTGTTTAGTGAAAAGGGAGAGCTGGTGGTAGGAGAAATCCTCGATGATGAGACTTTTTTCTTTTATTAGCTCAATTTGCTGAAGTCAGAACCAGTCTTTGACCCGTGTAAGTTTTATGGATAAAGACATGCTGACCACATAGACATGGTATTCCCAGTTTATTACAAATCTGATAATTTGGTAAATTTTTTTCTGGGAAAGCAGGCACAGTAAAAACCACTACATTTAAATGAAAGATTCCAGAATAAGGCTGACCTGTTAATTTTGTAGATTGCTGCAAGGATAAAGTAGTCTTCAAAAGGTGTTTGACTCCAAAAGTTGAATCAGGATCCAGATCTGACTTTTTTACCTCTGCCTATTCTGCTGGCTGAAACAAATTAACTGTAGTTTTCTTTTGAAGGGGAATGTGAAAGAAAGAAAAAAGCCAAGGAAATGAACTATAACATATGACTCAGAATCTCAGAGTTTTATTTTACAATTTTGGCTCGTTGTGATGCTCTTTATGTCTTCTCCTTATCTTGAGTTACTCATAAAATAGTCTGATCTTTTGTACTTGGAAAAAGAAACTTTGACTTGTCTTTTGGGCTGTCTGGGCTAATTCCATGTTAACTCTTTCTAAGGAAAAAATCAATTGAAATGACCAACAATTTTCACATAGAAGAGCCTGACATGTACCAGTATTTTCCATCTCACTCATTTCCCCTGCCTTATAATTTTGTCTTATGTTGTTGTGGGTTTTTTTCTATTAAAAACTGTTGCCTGGAAACTTGGAGCCTAATATAAATTTTTTCCCCCAAATTCAGTTTGACAGTAAACTGGGGCTCGGAACAGTTTGTAATTTGCCTTCATTATAAAATCCTAAAAATGTCCTAGCTCATTTTCTGTCACTGCTGAAGAAATTTTTGCCATTCCTTGGTATACAACACCATAAGCACAGTTCATAATTCTGGATTTTGAGGGAGGTTTCTCTCGGTTCATGAACAGTAAGAGAAGAGTTCAGCTATCCAGAAAATATACTTACACTCTGCTTTTTCCATGCATATTGTTGTGTAAGTAAAATTATATCAGGTTGTAATTTAGTGTCTAATTTCTAAAAGCCATTAAAAGCTCTTTGGAAACTTGTGGAATTTTCACTGCTATAAAACAAAGCTCCTGAAAGCCCCACTCGGTGATTTCCATTAGATAACAACTTCACTTCTTTTAGTACGTGGTCGATATGGTTAATGACTGGTGTTTTAGAGCGTGAATGAATTTGACTGATCACTGCAAGAATAAGCAGCTTGCCTAAATTAATATGTTTCAATCAGCTTTTGCTGCAGAGATGTGGGTGCCACACCGCCCTTCACGCTCACTTCTCCTTTTTAATTGTTCTCACAATGCCTTATGCGGTGGGACAGACTTTGTAAATAGCATTTAGGATTTAAATTATCATCTGCAGTTCAGTATAGGTGGGAATGTTAAGTGCAAGGGTGAAACTGAACAGAGTGAAATGATGCATAGGAACAAAGAGATGGCATTAGCCACATTTGTAACTAACCTTTTCTCCTGTGGCAGGACAGAGTGCCAGCATTTCTTCTTTCTCTGAAGGGATTGATTGTGATCTCTTGTGCTGTCCTTTGAGAACCTGGGTGCACAGAGCCTGCTGAAAGGGCTCTGGAGATGGACATTGCTAGGACTGTGATTTAGAAATGCTTAACCCTGAGATACAGATGCCCCTTTGCCTACAAGCAGAAGTTCTCTGTTGAGTGTAAAAACAACCCTCTGTACTTTCCTTTTTTTTTTTTTTTTCAAGCTACTGATTTTTCCTAAAAAATATTTCAGCTTAAATAATTTTTCTAAGAAACATCAAGCAATTGGAAGGATTGTATCTGAATGAGGGATAAAACAGGTTTGAAGCCAAGCACTGGGATTTGGTTTAGGGCTTTTTGTACTCCATGCTTTTCCCCAATTCCTGAACTTCTGAGCATGTCTTTTTGTTTCCAGTGTAGATATGGAGATTCTGTCCAGGCTGAAACCTGTAAGGGCTGAAATTCTGAGGAATGATTCAGAGATGCTGGTAAGATAATATAGTATATGTAGAGAACAATATCTCCTGACATGCCCTGCCCTATTTTCTTCTGGCTTTTTTCAGTGACGCTGGTATTTTTTGTTAGTTCTGTACACTTAAGAATGGGAATCTGGGTGTTTTTGGTGTGGCTTTTTCCCTCCCCCCCCCCGGCCAAACTTTACACAGCATCAGTATTTTGGAGTATTGTACAAAAAACCTGCAAGGTTAACAAAGCCAGTGGTATTAGATGGGACACTTCTTTGGAGTTTTGCAAAAGTTGTTGAGTTTGGCAGTTTCTCCTACAGTAGGAAACACCAGATTGGTGACTCAGCTTTCACATTAACTGCTTTATTTAGCTTTTCAGCCTCTTGTAACTTGAACCATTAACTCTAAGCAGTGCTGCAATTGCTGTAAAGATTTAATCAGATTTCCTGATCTTGAGATATTCTGTTTGTAGCCCTGCAGGTCTCTCATTTTCAGGAAGTCTGGTAGAAGTTCAGTGCACTAACATTTTGTGATTTCCACTATCAATATCACTCATCTTCGAGGCTTTCCTGCCAACCAGGTTAAATGTCATTCCACCGTGGTTACTCACAATTTGTATCCTTAATATTGAAGTGGTTTGTGCAGTCTTGAAATACCTTATTTTACTTTATATAAATGGTATCTTGGGTCTGTCTCTGTGGTGGTCATGTTCTTTGTATCTTCTGGCTTGGTTTTTAAAGGTCTGAGTGAATATATGAAACACTGAAAAAAGGCAATAGAAATACAAGAAAGCAAAGTGGCATAATTGATAAAAGAAAGCCATTCTTAACTATGATGCAGTCTTTAAAACTTGTTCTCTGCTCTTACTGCTGTCCACTTTTCCATGCAGAAGTGAAGTACAGCAGCAGTGACGTGCTCAGGGTATCACATTTCCTATGATTTGGTTGCACTCCACTGATCCTGTTCGTTTGTACCACTTTAAATCTTAATGCAGTTACTCACACAAGGTCATAGGCTTCAAGGTAAAACAGCAGCACCAAAGTTACGTGAGGTTAGAAGGGGCTTGGCCAGACTGTTCAACAATCCACATCATTTTCCAGGAACAAATAACAGGGAAAAGCAAGCACAGCACGTGGTGGGTTGTATGCAGACATGAGGGACTGTTCCCTCTCTGCCTAGGAGTTAAATCACCACTGCTTGCCTTGTAGCAGAAGGTTATAATTTTAATTAGTTCTTCACCTGTTTGAAGTAATGAAATGTTCTTCCTGTGTGTGAGGCACTGACCAAGGGGATCCTGCTCATCAAGTGTTTCTTAAAGAATTGAAAACTCAAAACTGCTGTGAAGCATGACCAGCAGTAAATTTTAAAAATTATCCTGCAAATCTAAAATGATTTTCACTCTGGGTAATCCACTGTGTGAAACATTGCCATTGGGTTTTAGTTTGCAACCCTAGAGAGGTATTTGACATTTACTCAGATGTATGATGGAGTATAAATTAATTTAAAAAAATAATTCCCAGCAGGTTTGGAAAGAAGACAAGTCCTTCTAGACTTCTTTCACTTGTTTCTGGTAGAGAATGTTCATATTAGCCGATTTTTCAGTGTCAATTAAATGTAGCTTCTGACATGTGTTTAATTCTTTGTTAACCAGAAGTTGGTTACAATAAATCCTACTGCAAGTATTCAGCTTTTGCTGACTTTCTCCAGCATTGTGGTGTGGGTGTGTGAGGCCACAGGGAGGTTAAACAGTTTGCAACAGCACTGGACAGGAACTGCAAAATAAGTCCCTGCTTAAAGTCTCTCTCCAGTCAGCTTCCAAATTTAATAATGATGGAATTTGGGAAAGTACTAAGAGTTGCTATCAGCTATGTATGTGCAAGAGATAAAGTGCATATGCAATAATAAAACACTCTTCAGAATCTGATCTGTGGTCTGTTAACATGCTGAACATGCCTTTTTTTTTACAGCAGTGATTTATAGTCCAGCATAACCATGCAGAATCACTTCATTATATTTGAATAATGAAAAGAGTGCCATCAAGATGGCATGTCTCAGGGGAGCTTTCTGAGGCAATACTTTAAACAAATGACTTTTTAGATAAATTTATTATGAAGTGTGATGAAAGCCATTTTTCTTGGCAGTCACATCTTGTGAAATCAATGAGGTTTGTTGTGCCATGGTGTTGGGGTGGGTTGTTTTTTTTAATCTCTTACATAAGGAAAGGCTAAATCCATAGGAACGATGGTTGGTGTTTTGCTGGCACCATGGAAAGGAGATACAATGCTGTAAGGGGCAGCTGTAATCCTGTCTGGTCACGTCTGCTAAATATTTGTGGGCCAAACTTACAACCTACTACCACAATCGGTGGGAAGTTTATTAGTTGCTTTAAATAATAATTTTTACAGGTTTTCATCAGCATTTATTCTGTTCTGTTGTGCAAAAATGTGGTTTTATGCAGTTTAAAAAAGCCCACAACAGCATTTGACTAAGATCTGCTCTATCAAAGGAGTACTCAGCCTTTGTACCGGCAATTTGTTAAATTGTGTTATGAAAAGTTAAACTGTGTTATGAAAACCACTCAGAAATCACCAGTATTAGTATTTGTGTAATATTAGAAATACCAATTTGATTCCTCTGGCTTGTTTAGCATCCTTGAACCTCTTGTTTCATTATTTAACATTCAATTACTAGTAAGAAATAAGCTGTTCTTTCTCAAATTTGTACATCAGTTTCATAATCAAAGTTGTTCTAGAAGCAAATCTTTTCTGTTCAGGACAAGAATGTATTGAATGAAGATAGCTCAGGCTGTTTCTTGGAAATCTCCATTTTGAGCTGTATTTTCACTTTCATAAAATTATTTGTATATGTTTTTCTGTTGAGGTGACCCTTCCTTGGCCCTTTTTTAATATAGTATCAGTTCAAGAGTAGAATATGCTTTTAAAAAGGCTGATATTTTAAAGAGGTGGAATTATGTCTATATAACACATAGAAAATTCTCTTCTATAACTACAAAAGTTTTTGTGCTCCAATCCAGATATCATTGTCTGAAATTAATAAACATGACAGTTAAAAGCATCTTGACTGCAACTCAGTACACCTGGATTATTTACCTGAGACAACCACTGAGTGTCCTTTAATCATTTCTTTTCTGTACCTTGAAAATAGGATATTTTCCACTTCTTGTGAAGAGCATTGAGATCTAAAACTCAGAACTGCCATGTAATTGTTATGTATTACTAATATTCTCCAGAAATTAAAAAAGGGAGGTGCAAAAGATGCTGGGAGAATGAACTTACTTCTAGAGCTCTAGCTGACCTCTTCTCTCAGTAATGACGATTTGCACCTCAGGATTTGGTGGTTGCCAGCTGGGGTGCCCAGTGAGAGCAGGAGGGTGGCAGAGCTGCCAGAGAGCTCCTGCAGGTAGGAGAGAGGAGGAAACGTGTGCCTGCCCTGTTAAATGCTCCTTGATCCTCCTCACCCAGACAGATTTCACCCCATCCCTGAATGGAGCCTGCAAAGAAATCCTGCATGGTCAGAGAGAAAAAGCTGGTTGTCTTCTTTTCTGGCAAGATTGTTTACAATTGCAGTTTAAAAAATTTCAAAACTGATTTTACCAATAAAGAGCATTAGGAATTTTCTCCCTCTTTAAGGAATAAATATTACATAAAATTTAAACTCAGTAACAGCTTCTGTTGGGAAGTTCAGTATAAGTTGCAGTGAGGTCTGACTCACTGAACCTTAAGTAAATGGATATTCTATTAGTCCCTGCATTTGAACGTTCTGTATCTTGTTGCATTAACTTAAAAGATATTCAGTCATGAGGAAAAAGTAACTGCAAGTCAGCTTTCCTTGTTTGAATTCCAGTTTTTCCTACAGTAAATGCAAAGCTGGCCATGCTTAATTCCTCCTAATGGGTTAATTGATTCCACAGTCGGCGAGTGTGTGACCTGACTTCTGGTTCACTGAATCACTAAATGTGGTATTGAGATGATGCTTTTATTTCTGTCTCATTTGGTGGGTGCATTTTGATCAGAGTTGTGAAAGATGTGAACTGGTGGTGTTAGGAAGGAAACCTGCCCTTCACCTCGGGCAGGTGTGGCACCAAAGCGTGCAGGGGCTGTGCAAACACCGCGTGTGCCGGGTAAGCACGTGTGCTCTGCAAGATGGATCTGCCCTTCACTTGTGTGTTGGACTTTCTATTGAACTAATTCATCATTTGATTTTTGACATCTCAGTAATTACTGCTAGCAAAAACTAGTCATCTTAATGGTAGCAATATACTGCCAAGCACATTTAACTTTGACAGAAACTTCGAATGACTTTGTCTCAGCCGCTTGCCTGTTCTTTGTGGGCACTTTTACAACCGACTGAGGACTTGTACAGAAGCCTTTGGTAACAGCTGTTTGCTCCCAGTGACTTCATTGGCTCCGTCAGGCCAGGGTGTGATTTCAGAGGTTGTTAATCCCTCCTGGAGCTGATCTTTTCAGGCCAAACACACACAAATGGATGTGCACAGTCTGATTTCTGTTGGATCTGATTTCCTCTAAATCCTGATGACCCTTCAAAAGCTGCTGTGATGATCTGAAATGACCCCAGATGGAGAGCTTTTCTCCCCAGAAAAACCAAAACGTTTAGTAGCAGCTTTTCTGCCATCCCTACAAGTGGTGGTGTTGCCCAAGCCTCTCTCCCTGTGTGTTTGCTGCCTGCAGAAGGGCACTGCCAGAGGGTCACACAGCACAGGTGGAGGTGCTCAGCTCTGACATTCACTTTTGTTACCCAGCTGAAACATCAGCTCCCAGTTCTGGTGAGATCTTTGTTAGGCACAAGGCAGAACTCAAAGGAACACTGTCCTTAGTGCTGCCTGTAGCACTCACAAGCTTCTGGTTTGTAATTTTGGTGACAGTTTGGGGCTTTTCAGTGCTTTAGTAGGCATCAGTGAAAAACCTCTCCTCCATAAAGACAGATTTTTTTCTGGACTAGCAAAGTGCTTCTGAAGAGGTTGGAGCTGCTGTCCCTGCCCCTGCAGCTCTCATTGACAAGGGACTACACACATGTGGTAACTCAGGTTAATGAGAACTTCCAGTCTCCAGGCAGTTCAGGATCAGACAGGAAGTGTTTCCATATCACCACGAGAATTAAGCCAGGGGAAACCCCATGGTAGCTACTGAAATTAGTTCAAAGAGACTGACACCTGTGAGAGTTTATTTTTAAGGTATCCAAGAGCAATCAGCATCAAATTGTTGATAATGTCTTTTGGAGTGTTTGAGGCCATGTAAATTCTACTGAGTTTGTGGCTAGCTGGGGTTATTTAGGAATATCTGGTATGAGGAATGTGGTGACTGCAGGTTGGATGGAAATGCAGGATGGAATGTGGAGGGACTAATTTGGGCCTTTATATTTTATTTAAATATTAAAACATTCTGTCCATACTTCTGTGGCCTCCAGCACAGGTTAAAGGGAGAATTTTGTGCATTTTGCTTGATATGAGTGCTCACTTTCAACACTTAAATATTTTTTTCCATAGGTTTTTGGACAAGAGAGCTACAATTTTCCCCAGAGTTTATTCACTTAGTAATTGAAAGGAGTTGAGGATTTTGTCATGCCAAACATATATTTCCTCTGTTGTACATATTTTAGGCTGGTTGATTTTCTGTTTTGTTTGGTTTGGTTTCATTGTTATTGTGGGGGTTTGTTTATTGTTTGTTGGTTTTGGATTTTTTTTAGATGTTTAGTTGTGATTTTGGAAAAGAATTGATGAATAATTCTTTAGACTGAGGCAGGTGGCTTGCTCTGTATTCCTCCAGTAGGTTATTACTGCTCATTACATTGCAGCATTGGTAAATCCTTTTATAGTGCTTGTCATTCTGTAAAAGATTAATTTAAAGACATGACTACAACCTCAGATCCAGCAATATATGCAGTTCAGATTTCTGCAGAATGTTTCTTATGCATTCAGGATGTATTTCAGCCACAATATGCCCAACGTGAGGCTGACAGCAGATTAACCTTGGTGGTTTAGATTGTGTAAGGCAGGGATTACAGCTACATACATTTGCTGCTCAGGTGGCTGATGGAAAGAGGTTGATGTTCTGAAGCCACAGGATTATGTCTGGTTAATGTTTGATCCTATAGTAAAATGCTTACCCAGACCCCCTATTCTTCTTGGCTTAAAAATGTCAATATTATTTTGGTGCTGTTAAAGAGCGTGAGGAAAAGGTAGTGGAAAGAGTTCTGCCTGTTGGGGCTTTTGGCTAAGCCAGTGTTGAGCAGTTGCTCACACACAGATGTATGTGGTAAGGGTGGAGTGAGTGTTGTGAGCTTCTCCTGGCTGTGCTTTGCTTTGTGGCTTCAGCTTTCTTTCGTGGAGAAAAGGTGAAATGAAGGGGAGGGGGAAAAATAGGACACTGGGGATATAGCAGAAAATGCAATTGCTATGGAGTAGATTTGTGCCAGAGAGAGTAATGGAAGCTGGGATTCTTTTGATTTCAGCAGCAGGGCTCGGCTCTGTGGATGCTCAGGAAGGAGCACAGGGATGGCTCTCCTTGGTTGCTCTTTCCTTGTGGGCACTTCCGAGCTCTCTGTAAATAATTTGCTGGTTCCAGCTGTAGGTGATTTGGAGCAGCTCCTGGTTAACAGTGTCTGAGAGCTTTAGGAGACACCTTCCCTGTGATGGGATGAGGGAAAGGTGTATCAAGGGGAGGAGCAGCTTTGCTTAACCAAAAAAATGTGACAGAGGAGCTGTCACCACAAGCAGGTGTCCAGAAGGCCACCACCAGGTCATGAGGAGCTCCTGAACAACACCAGCATGGTTTGGTTTTAATCCTCTGGGAGCTGATAACCAGCCTTGGTGTCTGTCAGCCATCCCTCTGTCTCTGAATATACAATTTTGTGCTTAGCCAGCAGAGGTAGTTTTGTTTTCTTGTTCCTAAAGGCTTGCAGCTAAGCAAAAAAGCCAAGCAAGAGAACCTGAACCCTCACACCTGTAAAGATAACCGGAGGTTCTGATATGTGCCAAGTAACACCAACACACAGATTTCAGGTGGAAGTTCTGTCAAAAACTAATTTTTTTAAAAAGCAGAGCCCCTAGTCAGCCTTTAATCTGGCCTTGTTATTGCTGTGATGTGTGCCAAGAAGGTTACCTGAGATAGTTTGGGAAATGTAATCTGTCTTTTACTATCAAGTAAATAGAACATGCTCTGAATTATAAGAAGCTACCTGAGACTCTCTGAATGAGTCCTACTCAGGCCTAGGGATTCACTAAGTCGTGGGGATGCACAGAGCTTTGCTTCAGGAACTTCTGAATGAGATTTGGGTTTTAACCAGCCCCTTGTCCGGTAGGGACATCTTGAGTTTCTGTTTTTTTCAGGAAGCAACGCTGAAACTTTTGTGAAATGAAAGAGAAGAAACTTAAAGTGAGTTTCAGGAATATATTAACTGAACAAAAGCTGTAGTTCATGGAATCCTAATGTCAGTAAAGTCATGTGAGGAGCAGGCTGAGATAATTTGCTCTGTGGTGATTTCCTGTTGCATGGGTGTGACTTTAAATCCTGGTGTGCCTGTAACTCCATGAGATTGTTTGTTGCTATGAATTACTAAATGTATAAGGATGCTTGAACAGCATCTGTATGTGGGAGTGAAAATGAGCTATTAAAAACATTGAAAATATGAATGTCTGAAATTAGAATTAGTCACACTCTTTTTGGTTAGATTTGCAAGGCTCCCACTCAGAGAACTGTTAAATAGTTCTAATTCTTTAGTCATCCTTTAAATGATGTCTGTTTCAATGTAATTTTTCTAAGCCTTCATTATTCATTAATAATTTTGTTAGGGATTAACATATTTTAGGCATTGGAGTGTTTGAATTGATTTAATACTTGTTTCCTTTACAGCTGTTGGTTCAGGTGACTGGCAGCTCTGCAGGTTTGTTGGTTTTGGCTTCTCAGCTCAGCAGTTTCAGTGATGTGATGATGTGTACTCAGCAATTTGAAGATGAGTTTCACTTTTAGTGTCCTCATTTGGATGGCCAGAAATCCCAGTAACTTTATAAATGTAGGCTCAAATGTCTTAGGGTGGTATTTGCCTTATTTAAATTTAGAGGGATTAACACTATGCAAGCATTTCAGAAGCTTATTCTAGGAAGCCCAAGGAAGTCTGGTCTGTTAATATAGGCATATTCTGAGGTTTTTACCTATTTTTTATTTTATACCTTATAAGAGTGTGAGCAGAAAAAGCTTAAGACCCCAATACTCACCCCTCTGCAGCAGATCCGATGGAATGGGATTCTGCAGGGAAGTGCCATGGTAACTGAAGTCACTGAGACAGTTGGTGTCGAGCTGTTTATTGGAGAGTGCTATATTTAGGCTTTGGTTTACCCCAGCATGAACAGCAAATGGAAAGTTTGTTTCATGGTCTCATTTCCTACCCTTTAGAACCCAGAAATATGAGGTGACACGGAACACAGGATTGCACTGCCTTTGCTACTCTCCAAAGGGAGAATTGGCTCCTGGAAGCCAGGGTTGTCCTTTGCAGCACTTTCCCCCTCTTGCCAGATCCTGTGGCATCCCTGCAGCAGCTGCACTGTCTGTGCTGTCCAGTTAATGATACCCTGCCTGTCTGCAGGAAATGTAGCACCTGGCACAAGTAGAGGAGCCTGGGCTTTGTGACCTTCCAGCTGGGAAAATACCAGCAAGGTCTTTTCCATGGGAAACTCCATGATTGGAATCTAAGAGAAGTGGAAGTGGGGTGTAGTGGGAAGACATCCAGCCTTTTCTCAGAAATGGTAAACAGAGCCATCATGCAGGCCGTGAAGTCTGGGCCGGGCAATAGCTGCTGTTAGCCATGATTGTCACAAAAACTCCTCTTTCTACCTCTGCAAGAACTTTTAAAATGCCAGATTAGGCAGTGAAGTCTCATTACCAAGGTTTCATTTTGTGTGCTTTAATGCAGCTCATTTATGTGTACACTGATGTATGACCATGAATTAAAATGCAGTCCTTGCCCAAGTGCGCAGAGGGGCATTGCCAGGCAGTGCTTGTTACTTTGCTCATTTAAAGTTCAGCCACTACTGGTCAGACTTCATTGTTAAGACAAGATTGTGCTGCTTTCAGAAGGAAATAATCACTCTTGGAGCATGGTTTGAAACACTTTATGAATTAGATGAGCAAAGCAGGGCCCATCAGAGCCGCTTTAAACTGCTGGGAAACTTGTGAAGTCACTAAACCAGCACAACTTGGGTAGGAACAGCTCAGGTGTGAGCTCAGCTCAGAACAGGCAACTGCCATTCTCTCCTGTAGTTAGGGAGACATAAAGAAGCACAGTGAGGAGAACCAGATAAATTGGAAGGAAAGGTTAAATCAATAATAGGGGGAAAACTTTAACAAAGTGATTATCTAGATAAAAAGCTGGTCTCAAAAGCCCCGAGGCTTGACACGTGAAAAATTAATGGGAGAAAGCAGTAGCAAATAGTTTTCTAGGAGTGATGTTGTATTGGAAGGAGGATGGATAAGATATTTACCAAGCATTTAATTAGGTTGTGTCCAACAGCATTATGAAGTCAGTGAATGTGTAGATTGATTCATCTGGTTTTGGATTTTGTAAATAAAGAAGAACAAATTCAGCTGAAACAAAACAGAGTGATTAGGTAGGAAGATTTCATAACTTGTAAAAAATATTCAGAATCAGATTATTGATAATAAATCTCATTACTAATGCTCATTTTCTACTCTGATATTTATACTTCCCAGGCAAAAGAAAAAAATATTTAAGTTTGCAGTGCAATGCCTTGTCAAAAGAATCCAAAGTCTATTTAATCTTGGAGAAATAGGAAGCTGTATGTAATAGCTGCTTTATTTTCTTCTATTTGTTTTTTTGTGCAAGTTAACATAAACCAGAGTTGTTTATCTGATTATATCTATGGCCTTGAATTTATTTCTGTGGTGTACTGTATATCTCTGCTTTACAGGTTCAGTTGAACTTTCAGTGGTTTACAGCCTTTTGTCAGTTCTCCAGTCTTCAGAGAATGATGAAAATTTTGTGATAATGGTTTCACACTGAACTTGCACACTTTAATAATAAATATTTTGGGTTAGTATTACCTGAAACTACCAGTTAGATCATAGCAGCAGTCAGCTGGTTTCTGTGCAGTGGAACTGTATGATTAAAGCTCACTGGATTTAAAGCTGCAAGGAGCTGGTGAGTGTTTGTACCACTGCAACCTGTAGTTTTCACTGCAGAGCAAGTGTGTTAATTGCTTTACATAGTGTAAGGAATAAAATGTTCCTCAGATGCAGCTCAGCTGCTGAAGAAGGTATAAAAAGGAACAGCTAATGTTCATACTTTTAGTGGAACAAAGCCGATCAATCCCTCCTGGGATTGACAGGCTACTTTATATAGTGGCACCTGCTACGTCAGGAATTGAGGCTGTGGGAGTGAATTAAGCAATAAACAAGTCCATGCATGTGACATTTCATTGTTGGATTGCTGTGGAAAATAATGTAGAAGCTGCTCACAAGAGGGTTGGTTCTGCTTGCTGGCTTGTGGAGTGACCTATTTCATAGCAACACCAGTATATAGAATTTCTGGAACTCATCCTGCATAGCACACAAACCAAAGCAGATGCTTTTTTCCTCTTAACTACTCCAGAAGAAAGTGGATCCCTTTAGGTGATACACTGGGTTAAATCTCAGTTGTTTTAGATAATATGTGTAGGTCATTGAGCTTGGGCGTAATACCTGTACATACAGAACAAACATGTTCTCCTTCACTCTTGCCATAATTGAAGATATTTGCAGCCTTGGGTCTGTGTCTGCCATCCTCCAAGGTGCTTGACATCCTGAATCTAGTTGCTGGTTATTGCTGTGTTTTGCTCCCCCTGAGCTGCCCCCCTTAGTCACATGTGAAGGCTGACATCTCTCCTAGAGACAAAATTCCAGCCAGAGTTGGACAAAGCGAAAACGAAGTGGAGAAGAGTCTTGTGTCACAAGGGTAAGTTCACTTCAGTAAACAACTGAGCAACCAACATAAAACCATTTTCTTATACAAGTGCACATGCCTGCACTTTTGGCTGTGCCAAAAATCACTGCTGGGTCTTGGTCCTAATTCATTGCTGGGACACTGAGCTTTGGAGGTACGTGGACTTTGCCAGTGTGCTGTTAACAGCTGCTTGAGAACCACAGGATCAGCAGGCTTCAGGACACTGCAGTGCCCCAGGATGCTGCCTCTGCTTTCATCAGCACCTCTCGTTACAAGCTGGGTCTGTGCTGGCTCGTTGCTCTGTTTCCGAGTTTGAGAGAGATCCCTGTTTTCTATGGTACAATTCTACAGAGTGAAGGGTGCAGAGTTTTTGTGCTTTGAAATGCTGCTGGAATTTTGGAGTCCAGATGAAAGCTTTTAATATCTCCCCAGATACAAAGCTCCTGTTCATGCTATTGAAAAACCTTTGATTAACAGCAGCTGTTAGTAATGGGCATCACTTCTCTGCAGTACCTCAAAGCATGTTAGCAAGTAATTAGAAAAATTGTTGCAGTATTCAAGTAAAAAAAGGCTACTGGTACAGTAGTTGGAGATGTGTCACAATAGGAACTCTCTTTGTCCACCTGCTCAAGTGTGACAAGCAAATGTATTTTAAATAGTATGTACTGTGGCAGCACTGGATGTCAAAGTGTTTAAGAACACATTAATGGTCTCTTGGATGTGACATATTTAACAAGAATTAATAATAATAAAAACTTGGATTTAACTATTTTTAGACATCCTATAAGGTGGCTGAATCAAGCAAGAAAACTCCTTAGGAGATAAGAAGATAAGTTTTCTTTCACTTTTGAATGAGCTTTTTCCTTTGTTCTCCAGTTTTACCTTTTGTTATCTGTTATTGCTGCCTTCTCGACCATGTGAGGAGCAGTGAAATGTATCAGGAATATCAGAAGGGAGGCACAATGCAGCTATCACCAGCCACCACATCCATCACTGTTTTTGTCTTCAGTTTTGTGACTGAACGAAACTCGTTCTGTCTCTCGCCAGTACTGCTAAAAATTTTAGTACTATTTTACCTTGTAGCTAACTGATCAGTGTCCCGTATCTCATTGAATAATGTAAGCATTCTGTACAATTAAACTGCAGCAGTATTTTGTGCTATGTGGAAAATCCTTATGAATATTCTTTGGTGTTTGTAACATTAGTCATGGGTTGATTTGATACTAGAAGAAATTTAGCATGTGATGCTCAGCTGTGGCAGAAGCCACATCTGTACGTGTTAAAATGCGATGTGTATTGCTACAAAAGCGTTTTGTTTCAGGAGGTTCACACACAGAAATGCAAAGTTCTAGCTGCAGTAGACAACATAAATTAACTTCTTGTGGCCCACACCCCTTGTAGAAGGGGAGATCTGGCAGTGAAATATTTTACAGGTTTCAGCAGCAGTGGGTCAGATTATTCACACAGAATTCAATCAGAGAATTAATCACGTTAATCTAATCTGTTCTTACACCTCAGCTCCCTGTGGATGCTGGTACCCCAGCAGCTTCTATTGCTGCCTATCCTTGGCAGAGAGAGCACATCCACTTGGAAGAAAGTCTGCTGTAATTTCATTTTAGTTTCTTTACCTTGCCTTGGACATTATTGCCATCTCTCTTCACTGGATGGATCAATGGGGTGTATCCTTGGGTGCTGTTGCTTGGTTTATGCTTCCCTTGCAGAGTGCTCATGTGGACAATCACAGCTGGATGTGGGCTGGAGTTTTAAACCTGTTGCACACCCTTTGCAGCTCCCTGCAACGTTACCTGTGTGACTGGACTCACTCTGACCTGGCAGATGGCAATATCTGTCATATACTCAATACAGAAATAGGTTTGAGGGAAAATAATAGGATGCTGGTGTAAATTTCCAGGAGACTAAATCTTCAAGGAAGCACTCCAGGAGCAGATACGCAGCACTTACTGCATTGAAAAAAAAAAAGGCAAACTCCTAAACTTGATATTTATAAACTTGTCTAAGTCTATATTTTGCTAGGAAATAGTTCTAGGAAGTAAAAATAACTTTGGCATATTAGATTGAAGGGCAACATTCCTGTAAGTAAGTTTTCTCTGGAGCAGAAGCTTGCTGGTGTTCATGGCTTTGGGCTGGGCAAGAAGCACAAGTGGAGGAGATCCCCTCCTCAGTAGTCAGGGTCATGAGGGGAGTTGTAAAACTGGAACATGTGAGAAAATGATGTCCTTGGAGCTCAGAGGAAGGCTGAAGATGGATTTGAAAAGGAAATTCAAGGCATCCCATCCTGGTTAATGACAGCCAGCGTGCCCACCCTGCCCCATGGACAACCTGCCTGCCCTACGTGGGTGGATCTGGTAAAGTGCATCTCATTCCCTGTGGAGTCAGCGTTGGAGGAGGGAATGCACTGCTGGAGATGGGCCAAGGTCTGGCTCCAAGTGTTTATGCATCTTCTCAGCTTTCATTGTTTCTCTGGTGATTGCTTCCATATATACAAAATCTGACAAATAATTGCAGTTTGAAGGGCGTGCTTAATGGAGGGCCATAAAAGTGATTCACAGGCAACTGTAAACTGAACTATTACACTAAAGGATAAAAAGCTTCCTTAATGAGCTGTACAAGACAGTTATCGATGTATTTATGAAAACATTTCCAAGTACATGTAACCAGGGGAATTAAAAGATAAATATTTAAAGATCGGCTGACAGTTTTCACATGTAGCAAAACTCCAGTTACTCTATTAGGCAGTATATTTATAAAAAGTATATATTTACATGATTTGTAACAAAAAAGAAACAAACGTTGCATTAAACCCTGATGTTTTTCTCTGTAATTGTGTTTTTCTATTCAGATGAAGAGATGAAGCATGAAGAAAATGGGTGGATGAGATTCAGAATATTAATAAGGTAAACCAACATTTTTTTCCATCCAAATAATTTATTAGCATCATGTCATAGAACTGTATTTAAGAGGATGAAACCTAACAGTTCAGAGTTTGATTAAGTTTCTTTTCATCCTATCATTGCTGTACACAATTAGATTATTCAAGTGTGATCCTTAAATGTTCACAATATGATTCATAGCCTTGTTCTTCACACCCCAGAGAGAGAAAAATTGGTCTGTAGCTATGAATCTGATTAATATATGGATCAATGCATGCCCTTTTAATGTTTATTATACACATGCACTTTTAGTTTGGATAAATGATTATCTCATTGTGTTACTTGCTCTTTTTAGACGTGCTGTGGTACTGTCTGAGCAAAACTTTAGAAGCATTTTAAGCATTCAGGGCTGACACTGGATTTGGCATTACCTCGTCAGTTGAGATTGCTTTTATTCTTGAATGGATTAATAAGCAATGGGTGTTAAGCAATTGGGTTTTCCTTAGGGTTACAGCTGCTGTGTTGTGCAGCTCCTCCTGACATAAAGAATGAAGATCTGGCTCATGCTTTTAAGTCAGCTTTAAAGTTTTTTTAGATGTACCAATTTATTTGGTTTATTACACCACAGGGTTTATAGATGGAGACCATCCCAGTGGCTGTGACTCCTTGAAAAGAAGGGCTGAATGAGGAAAACAGGTGAAAAGGCAGTCAGTCTATGCAAAACACTGACACCAGACTTGATCCTGCTCATGGGGAAAGCTATTGGCCGTGCTAAACTGTAGTAGTAGAAGTGTTGCAGTCACGGGGGTCTCTTCTATAGCATCAAGAAAGTTGTGGTGAAGCTGAATTTAACCCCAGGTGATGATGCTCACCACATTATCAATTATGAAAACACCGAGTTGATCATTTGGGTAAAAGCCTTAATTAACTTCATAGATGTCAAGGAATCATTTAGCAGCCTCCACTAGGAGTTGTGAATCTTTAAAAGTGTAATACATGTCATTGATTTTAAATTTTTTCTAACTTTCTGATGGAACACTAGGATTTGTTTTCTTCTTTTTTTCCCTTGGCATTATTTGATTTCTTTAAATTTTGCTTTTGTAAGTAGCTCTTCTATTCCACTTGCTCTATTAGGATGCAGTCGTTCCAGTCCCTGAGAATCATTGGCCTTAGAATGAAAGGTGATTTGTGTGTTAGGGATTCTGTGGAAAACTAGTAATGACTGGTTTGTTTCTACATGAGAATGTGAAGGAAGAAGAGTAGAATCAGAATTCTAAACAACGTGATAGTGCTGGAAGCACAGGAACACACTCAAGCCTTGGGAAGATTTTCTGGCTCTGCCTACCACGTGTCTGACTCTTTGGATGGAACAGCCTGTGTTAATTATGTCTTTAATCTCTCTTGCACCAAATTGTCAGTGGTTGAGAGAAAGAAACCCATTGATCAAAGGCAGAGTTTTCAAGCATAATAATGATTTGTAAACCCAGTGTTTCTACACCAACAGTTGCATCATCTCCATTGCAAGCAGATTGTTGTGCATTTCAGAGCACAAGTAAGGCTTCATTTCAGTGGCTATTGCGAAAGCACTTATGCATTTGATTTCTTGGTACATATGCACAATCAAAACTTGAAGATTTTGATTTAAATACAGTTTATGGATTATGCACTTCAACCTGGGCAGTCTTCCCTCATGCCCTATCTGCTCACCACTAGGGAACTCCTGCTGCAGCTCTTTGCTCAGTTGAGGTGCCTGTTGAGATCAGCTGATGGAGGTGCCTTTGCTTCCAGCTGGAGAACTGAGGCATTTTACATGCAGGAAGGCTCACAGTGACAAGTCTGCAGGTAAGAAGGGAAGAAGTCCTGAATGATTCCCTGAGGCTGCCAAACTGTATTACATCCCTGGTATTCACTGCTTTGCCTGGCACCTTTGGCACATTGTTACTGTCAGCACACGGAGGACCCTGTGCTTCAGATACCTGGATAATATTAGACCCTCTTCTGTATTGATTTCAGAAATATAGTGTGTGCATTTTTTAGCAGTTTCAGGTGCATCCTGACTCAAACTTTGCCCCGTGGAGAGGAGTTTATGTTGTCCTACACCTTCTCAAAATGCTGTAGACAACTGTATTTGCCCCACCAAGGTAATCCTTGTTTCCTTCCTGCAGGCTGGAGCAGTGTGCTGCTCACAGGGGCAGAGCTTACACGATGCTGACACTCCAGTTTCTCAAACCTGCACCTTTCCCTGAGCAGCCCTCAGCCAGGTAAGCCTTAGCTGAGGATACAAACCCACGGAGATGCACTCAGATTTATGTGGTGCCCAAATTGCCCAGGGCAGCTGTTCTGTTTGCTGAGAGCACACACAGACCATTGGCAGATTCTGTCTTCCCTCTGGCAGAGTAGTTACCGTGGCAACTATCGTTTGGCATGAGACTTTCCTTGCTAGGAACTAACATAGGAGCTAAATCTGACATGTGGTACGTCATACTCTGTGAATTCCTTAGATGAAAGCACGTGGTGGCAGGAGAACTGACACCATTTGCAGTGTGATGGGGTGAGTTCATGCCAACTGCAGTGCTGTGCTCAGAGTTTAGGTTCATTAGTGTTGTAAAACTGGTCTGTGAGGTATTAAATGCATAACCAGCATTTTTCCTGGAGGAATTAGATGAGGGTGAACATAAGTAAAACCCTCTTGCCTACACCCCTTTAGTCAAAGATGCCTTATTGAACTTTAGCAGTAGAATAATAAGCCTTTACAGTTCCTGGAGAATCCTCTTAAAACGTGCATGGTGGGGGTTGGATTTGCTCAAGCTGCTGACTTTTTTTAAGACCTCACATAAATAGAAGAGCGTGCATGCACTGTGAGTTTTCAAAACACTCTAAATAGGGTGTAGTAATATCTTGCACTTTTTTCCCCCCTCCTTCTCCTCTCCAGTCTGGAGCAGCTGTAACTCCCAGGAGCATGAATGGTGGTTTGAGGTAAGGAAGGACTTGATTAGTGCTGACGGATGGCACAACCACAGCTCCCAGGAGCTGACCTGTTCTGCAAGCGCTTTGTTGGGTGTGCCTGGCCCTTACTACTGCCCCTCATGCTCCACGGCATAACAAATCCCCCTTCCTGACGATCTCAGGATTCACAACTCTGTTGTTTGGGTGGTGATTTTATGGAACATCAGTAGGGCTTGTTAACACAGGTGATCAGTGGGACCTGGGTAGGAGAATCATTAAAAAGATCAATTCTGCAATTAATCTGAAGGGCTTTTTTCTGATGTAGATATTTTTAAGCAGCAGAAAGCTCAAAGAATGAATATTTACCAGTATCAGGGTTGTTAAGTCATTCCTCAAGTGCAAGGGTTTGGATGCAGGTGTTCCCATGAGTTCTGGGTGTTCCATGGTCCTTAGAGCTATTAATGACTTAACTACCTGACACAGATTTCAGAGACCCATGGACATGGCAAAGTTTTTTCTTTCTTTATATGTTTCATCTTCTTAATATTCTGATCACCTTATTTGTCTTCCTAGCACCTGAATTAATGTCATCCTAATTATTCTGCCTGGATTTCTACCATGTTTGACATTTGTTATTAGTATTGGTAGTTCCATTGTTTTCAGCTGCTCCTGGAGCAGATGGAGAGCTCATCTAGAAAAGGCTGCAGAGAGAAGTCAGTGTCTAACAGAGCCAAATTCAGACTTAGCTTTATACCAGTAAGATCAGGAGAGCTGGGCAGTGATGGAGTTTCACCAAGAAATTTGGAAGGTTGAGGCTAAAATCAGAGATGGTCAAAATAGAAGAAGCTCTACATCTTCCATGGGAAGGCAGAGCTAGGAGAGGGATTCTTGGCTGACTTTCTTTGCTGAAGATCTCAGGAGTACGGTTGCCTGTATAAGGAATGCTGATGAGAACAGGGCAAGGAATGCTGATGTTGGGTGGTTCTTAGTTGTTTTCTTTTAATAGAAGTTTGAAAAAGGTTCCCTAAAGAAAAAGAAGACTTTAAAGGTATTTATTTTGCTTTGTAGTTATTTTTTATTTAATATATTTATCTTGGAGGGGAGTCTAACTCAGCAAAAGAAAACCCAAGTGATTTAGCATTTTTCTTTTAATGAGCACATCTTCTCATGTGCTTTTAAAGTTTTGTTAGCTTTGTTCTCATTAGGAATCACATCTAGAACCAACAGTAAGATGTGGTCAACTGCTGATGTGAAGTTTTCATATTGTTTCTCTTGTCCTGGCCCAACCTGCCCTACCCCAGCTTGGTTAACCCTTGATGAAGAATTCTCATGCTGCTGCTAGAATGGGAGGAGGAAGCTGTCGGGTTGGGTGGATGTTTCTGAAGCTGTGACATCATTGCCTAGCTAATATGCTGATTTCATTACAAAGCACTGATGATAAGGTCAGAAAGTATCTTTCGCACTGCTGCCTGTGCTTTTACAGCCTGCAGTCTCAAGGAAACACTGAGACAAGTCTATCAGCAAAGGAAAGGCAGTGAGGGAAGGCTTCTTGTTGTGTAAACTGGTTGTTATTAAACAAGGGAAACATGTCAGATGCTTTGCAGAGCATCCCTGGATGTGGATGGGGTTGCTCAAATGCAGCACATGATCAGGACTGTTGCTTCCTGCTGTAATGAGCAGACTGAAAACTTCAAAAGGAGATTCCTGGCTGTGCTGTGCTGTGTGTGCTCACAAGGCCTGTCAGTCTGTCGTTCCCATTTGATTTAGAATGATGAAAGCAGAAGCAAAATCAAACTCAGTGAAGTGAGTGTGGCTTGATGGGTTATAACTCCCAGCGCTCTGGGGAAGGAGTGATGATGCCTATGGCAAGTGTGATACACCAGAGACACATCTCACATGGCAATGGACAGGGCCTCAGCACTGCCTGTAAATATGGGCAAGAGCATTGCAGCTGCAGCCTAAGTGGGAGCGTGCTGCCTTTGGAACTGTGCAGTTCTTGGATTTTTGGTTTGGTCCACCACAGAGTTGATGTTGAACACGTACATTGCTGCTTTCCCAAA
This sequence comes from Struthidea cinerea, assembly GCA_013397865.1. Classification (NCBI taxonomy): domain Eukaryota; kingdom Metazoa; phylum Chordata; class Aves; order Passeriformes; family Corcoracidae; genus Struthidea; species Struthidea cinerea. The sequence continues at coordinate 123,610 of VZTI01005022.1, read as the reverse complement.
GGTTAGGATATCTGCAACTCTGGTTTTAGGACTGTATGGCTTTTCTCACAGGTTCAGCTCAATCTTTGGGTAAGCAGGTTGTTTCCTATGTGTGTTTCTAAGTTTTGTGGAGTTTGAGACTCTCCAGCCTCACACCATGAAACAATTATTGAGAAGAGAAACATTTTCCCATCTTCCAACACCATAGTATTACAACTTAACAGTAATTTACTCTGTTCTGCCCAGGTCTGTAAGGAACTGCATGAAGTTGCTAGCATGAACATGTTAAAATGAAATATATGTTACTTTTTAAAAACCTAATCCTTTATTCCTAGTAAAGTACAGTCTGCATCCCAGAAACCTCATTCAGTTTTTCAGCTGTTGGTGGAAGGACCTTCGCACCACAAGGTTTTTTTTTCCCAGCTATAATGGTTTTATTAGATATATTCCCTCCTCTGAACACTTCTCTTATTCCTAAAATGCCAGGCTAAAAGTGCTGCTGCTCCATCATGTTGCACACAGGCACCTGAGTCTGTGTTTGTGCTGTCATACTGAAGAGAGCAATATCCTCTGCTGTGAATCTGTGAAAATGCTGCAAACGCCTTGTGGTGGATAACACACAGAGCATCTTCCACAATTCCTACAAAGAGAACAACAGAACTGACAGCCAGAAATACAGTCAGAAAATAGCACAAGGCATTTGCTCAGTAGGGTGGGATTTTAGTCCTGAGCACTGAAGAACAATGACAAACAACATGCTTGCTGCTGTATTAATAGCTTTTCTTTCACTACAACTCTTACATCACATTTTTCAGCTTGTCATCCTTTTTCTGTACTAATCCCTGCTGAAAGGTTTTGCTCACATCTTCCCCACGCTCTGTCCTGTCTGATAAATCTCCCGGGAAATGAAACAGGATAGAAATGCTGGGGTGGTACTAACAAGAAATACAGACTCTTTCAGTGAGGAGAAATGATGTTGTGATTCTTGTCTTATTTGATGTCTAGATGTTGAAATCCTACCAACCACCCTGTAAGAAGTGTGTAAAATTTGAAGGTCTTGCATGAAATTTATTAAGGTGTTTTCTGGTTTTTTAGTCTGAATTTGTGTGTTGTTTGTATGCTATATTGCTTCTGTGATCTTTATTTTTAACATTTAGTTCATACTTAACCAGCATTTGAAAACTAACCAGACTTAGCTCTACAGATGAGTGTGAACCCTACTACATAGGCACAATCTTTCTTCCTTTAATTTAACCTCATTTTCCCAGTACTTCAACCTATTAACTCTGCTCTCAGTGCCTTTACACGGACAGTGCTGAAAACGTGTGACAGTTTGGTTTTCTCTGCAAGGCTGAATGAAGTTAAGTCATTTTAACTTACATCCTTTGGTGATCTAAGATTGTTATTAATGAGGGGAGACTGAGCAAAGTTTCTTAACTATGTAGCCCTCTCCTGTACGTCTTGTTTTCTCCACTAAAATCAGAATATGTCACAAACTTCCCCTACAGGCAGATCTCCAGCAGCACATACACTGTTGATGCTGCAATGCCTGGCTGCTTTAATTTCTACACACAAACAGAAATCTGGTAAGTGAAACTGCATTTGTTAGATCAAACTGCATTTGTTAGATCATCTGATATTCAAATGGAGGATGATTGAAGCAAAACACTGCGGAAATGTAGCTCAGGAAAACTTTTGTTTCTCCCAGAGCAATGATTTTTGTCCTTGCATTAGATTAGAAAACAGCTGGCTTTTAGGATAGCTCGCTTTCTAAATAATGACACAGCTACCAGGAACATATTTTCATTTTAAAAAGCTGCAATTATTTACTTATTCTTAATATGTATTAGTTGTTTTGGTGGCCTTCCCAGCCTGTTCTGTATTGTAGGTATTTAGTCATAGTTCAATTTTGTGGAAATAAAAAAGATTTCTCTGCCATAAAAATACAGTATTACCTCAGACAACCGGGTTAATTTTCACTTTGGCACAAGCATAATTCCTGAACAGGCACTTAATAAATTCAAAAATACCTGAACATGAAGGCTTAATTTTTGGTTTTCAAACAGGTGCTTGAATGCTGAAGCATTCAAATAAAAAGTGAACACAGAACTTCAGTAATAGTGCCTGGGCAATTCAGATCTTTAATGTGGGGGTTTTTTTCACTTTACCATAGTTATAACTGGCAGTGATTTCCAGTTTCACACTTTTGCTTTAAGAATGACTTTTAAAACATCAACTGTGTGTTCCATGGGGACCTTTTCCCTCTGTTTACACTTGCCCTTTAAATGTATAAAGTGATCTGATGTAAATGGCAGCTTTTGGACTTTGCCCCAAATAACCAGCAGGATAAGCTATTTTAGTTTTCTTCCTGCAGTTACCATATGAGTTATAACTCCTTATTTTCTTCACACTAGATTCCTTGGACTTCACTTTCTGGTGAAACAATATTTCTGTGTGTCTGTGGAAGAACAGATTGTTTTGGTCAAATCATCACTGGTTTTTTGTGTAAGAATGAAAAAATTATAAAAAACTAATTTTAATGAATTGTAGCCAAAGATCTATAAATGACTTGGGGGAAATGGCATGTTAAGGAGTTACTGTAATTAGCTGAGGCCCTGATCCTGTAGGAATTATTGTGTGGGTTCTTTGCTTTAAGGAAATATCATTTACATCAATGAAACTCTTCTGGTTGTGTGAATTGAAGCATACGGACTTTTGGAGTCTCCAGATCAACATTTTTTAGGTACTGCACTTATCTAAGCTACTCCATTAACCACATTAATGTTAGTGGAGAGGAATTTACATCCATGTCCTTAATCCTGGGCTGGGCGTGCTGTCAGGGTGTACACATGTCATCCCCGCGGGAATTTGGGATGCTCAGGAGCCGCGATCCCAGTCCGGGTGTGCGCGTTCCGCATCCCTCCCCGGAGCCACGGAGCTCAGCTCACAGAGCGTGGGGATTCCTGATGAATGCTTGAACACCCATCTGCTCTACAGCTCTCCACTCGACTGAGATAACATCAGTGACTTGAAATTCGGCTGTGTCTACAACAAAATTGATCACGCACTCGTAGGGGAAGCAGGTCCCGCATCGCAGCAGCGCCGGAGCTGCTGACTAATGCATGACCCGGCTGCTCCGGGGCTGCTCTCATTCACGGGGCCCGGGGATGGCTCGGAACAGCACGTGTTCCACATTAGTGCCCGGAGGCAATTGCTGTTTACATGATGACAGTGTCAATTATCACCTACAACGCTCCTGCGAGGAGTAAAAAGGCACTGACAAAGATGCAATTATTTGGTCATTTGCTTCCCGGTCCTCTGATAATGCCGGTGTCCGACTGCTTCTCTAGTGATGTTTTGAAGTCTGTGATGTCTTGCAACTGCAATGTGTTGAAAGCTACAGCTTCTCCCTCTGCCTGTGGATGTGTTGGCACGGGGAAATGTGCTGGGTAAAGAAAAGCTCCCACTACTCTCTCACCTTTAACTTCAAGCACCCTTGTGATTCTGCTGCGTGGGGTAAATAGATCACAGCGGTGCAGTAGCCAAATCAGGGTCTGAGGGAAACGGTGACCGCACAGGGGAGGAAGTTTGAGCACCTGTAGCTATCTCACTTTTGCAGTGTTATATTCCAATATTAGATAAATCGATAACAGGCTGTAGCTGCCAGTTTCGACACGGCTGCACAGTCTGCAGGTGGTGGCTGCTCTGTGGCTCTAGGCCAGCCATGGCCCAGTGTCCTGTGGAGAGGAGGGAGAAGTGTTGGGGTGACTCGGTGTGGTGTCAGCTGGGACACACCCAGGGCTGTTTGCCCTCCGGGGAGCAGTGGAGAACAGAGGTGACAATCCCGAGTTCAGTCCCTGGGTCTCTGGGACAGCCGCACTGTCAGGGGCTGGGGAGAGAAGAGTAAACGGGCTGACACACTGTGCCACTGGCCCTCCGGGCCGTGGCTCTGTTTCATGGACAAATGCTCTTTCCTCTCAAGCTGACCTTTACATCAGCCCTGCTCCTCAAAGTGTCCCTCTCAATGTCCACAGCTGCTGCTAATTGGTGCCACTTAATCACCTCCTGGAGCAGCGGGCACAGCCAGCTCTGCCTGCTGCTGGTTGTGCTGCCCAGCCAGACCTTCCCTCCAGGAGGACAGAAATCTGGCACAGCTTTACTACTTAATTTGTTTTAGGGAGACAAAAAGAAAGAAAAAAGAATAACTGACAGCTTTATTTCTTGATTTCCTGTTTAGAGCATGTACTAATGATGTATTTAACAGAAAATCTGGAGCAGGACTGAGTTCATGGATTAGCTGTTTCCTTAGCACTGGTGAAGACTTTTTTCCCCGGGTGCATCCCATCTTGCCTCTAGGGAGAGCTAGTATAACTTTTTTCTGTGATTTTCCATTTGGAAAACCTCTGTTGTGGAAGCATAACCTTTCTTCATGAGTCTTTCCCTTTCAGTAGTAGACTGTTAATTTAAGAAAAACTGAAAGAATCTGATAATGAAGCTGAAACATTTTGTTTGATCATTTTCAGAATACCAGATATGGGGAAATTATTCCAAGAAAAATTTATTGCCTGCACTTACGTTGTTACACGGTCAAAGAGAGTGGAAATCAGAATGAATTCCCCTGAAGAGTTTTTTAACGTCATAGGACATGTTTTCATTCTTTTGAATTGTAGCAAATTTACAAGATGTAAAACTTGCAGACTCCTGGAAAATTGCAAGGGCTTCTTATAGCTCTTACCAGTAACAGGGAAGAATGTTACCAAGATGTTTCTTTGTTCACACAATTAAATTACTGGTTTGGGCTTCTTTGTTTGACCTCTTGGTTTCCCTTTCCAGCAAAGGCAAGTGTAAAGTGAATGTAAGGGATTAATGGGCTAATCTTAACCAGGAATTTTCTTCTGGACTCGGCAGGATGAGCTATCTGTCAACAGGCCATGATCAGCAAAACTCTGCTGCTGGTTGGAAGAGTCAATGCTTATGAAATGCTCTTCAGGACAGAATTCACTCAACTCCATATATATGGAATTCTGATTCACAAAAAGAAACAGCCCAGTGTCAATCACATGAATTACTTATGCAACAAAATGTTGTTTGTTGACACTGGCATTTATAAACTACAAGGGAAGTTTTTATCCTTCCCAGTGATTAGGGCTGAAAACCTAATTACAACATGTTCTAACATCAAGTGATGCATTCCTGCAGCTCTTGCTCCCTTTGAGCACAAGTAATTGGCTGCAGAAGCAATCAGAGTTCTTGTTGTAATAGAAAATAGCAACATGCTCCAAGAGCCTTGGTGAAAGAAGCCTGAGATAGCAGCAAACCCCCTTAGTGACCTCAGGGACGTTTCTGGGGCTGAGGTAATGCAGAACCCACTTTCAGCCACTGTGGTAGAAGAATCTGACATTATTATTTTTGTTTTAAAGCCAAATCTAACAGTGAGACCTGCAATTTACTCCTGGCCATCAGCACACACAGTGAGGTTGTGCTCCCTTTCATCTTGTAGTAACCTAGAACTCAGCTCACTTTGTTGTCTGATGAATCTACCCAGACAATTTACATTAAACAGTGGCAAAACCTGGTCTGCAAGGAAGTCAGTGTTCAGGAATGGTTACTGCTGGCACAAGGAGACAAACCCTGAGTTTGGTAACTGTGGAGTATTTGCTGGTAGTGCTATAGGAGGAGCCCCAGTACAGAATAAAGGGTTACTCTTTTAAAAAAAGAAGAAAGCAGCTCACCTATTTCATTCACATGTTTAAGTGTGTCAGCCAGAGCACAGGTGTTTGATGGAGCAGAAATGGTTGTTAATTAAATTGTACAGGAACCCTTCCTCTAGCCTTGTTCTTCAAAACACTGCCAGGTGGTAATCAGAGGGATGGACTCTTTACACAGTCACTGGAGTGATGGGGTGCTCATGTGCCATGGAAGCACAAAGGAAAGATTCTGAATGTGTTAAACATTTGTGAAAAATATTACTTAGTTTTATTGGTGCTCTGCAGGATCTTGGAGATGCCTTTTGAAGGATGCTCAGTTTTCTGAAAGGAATTAGGGCAGAGACACTCTGACATTGGTAAGTAAGAGGGAGTAAATAATAAGTGTTATTTGCACAGGGGAAAATTATCTGAGTATAACATAATAAGATAATAAGGAGAAATTAAGTAGTAAAAAGATTTTGGTTTAACAGCAAAAACTGCATGCTGAAAATTTGCCTATTAATCTAATTTCACTGCAAGTTCCCTGTGGAACTTTTAGTCTCAGGGGGTCATTTGTCAAATCTTCTGTTAATGTTTCATTAAAAGTAATTTAAACTTGTGGAGAACGTAAGTAAAATTTGCAAGTGCACATTATCTCCCCTCAGCTTCAGGCTGTCCTGACCCTTCTGGCTAACTTTGGCTGCTGCTCATCAAATATTGAGCAGCTCTTACTGTAATTGCGTTCACTCCACAGCCCCATGAAAGAAAATCAAGTCTGGGCGGGCCAGGCAAAAAACAGGAGCTAAAGAAATAAAACACCAACAAACAAAAAAAGAAAGAGAAAATGAAGAAAAAAGCTGTTGCCAACCTATTGCATCCTGAGCTGGGATCGATGAAGGTAACCCTCACTTTTCCCTGGCAGGTGTCACGTCCCTCATCCCTGCTGTTCAAAAGGCCACAAGGAGGGTGAAAGTTCAGTACCGGCTTTGGAGTTTCTGATGCTGCTACTCCTATGTAGCAAGAGGAAAATATTAATTAGAGCATTAAAAAAACTAAGTATAAGCCCAGTTCTTAAAAATATTTAATAATTAATTGGAGAGTGGTTCAGAATGAGACACACAATGGTGATGGTGTTGAGAAGACCTGCAGGTCTATTTGGAGGGCACACCTGGGAGAAGTGTGCAAGTACAGGGCTGCTCCTCTATTGTGTTTGATGTTAATGGACATGCTATTTCTAAGTACTTGGGCTGTTTTTTTTCTAAGACTTAGGTGTAGGTATAACTTTAAAATTAAAGAACACTGTGCACCAATTGAAATGAAGATTTTTAGTTTTCTGATTAGGTAGGTGAATTATAATCTCTTTCAAAAAGGAAAGGCCCCGTCTAAGGTCACAAATGGTCTTTGATACTATTGCACATAAATTGCAGTTTGTATTTATCCCATTAGAGATGAGCTTTCCTGGCACACCTGAAAACCATTGTACATGAGTTTGGTGGTAATGCATTAGCTTAATTGTAATTAGCCTGATTAACACCAGCTGAACTTAATTTATTACATCTGTGATTAGGAGTGAGATGTGGTGTTGTGTCTGTTTCTTCACCAGTGTGCTTGGGAAGAGTCCAGTCTGGGTGAGGCTGGTGTGTGGCAGAGTCTGCAGGAAAACTGTCGTGCCCGCTTAGTGTCCGTGAGCAGGAAATCCATTCCAGCAGATCCGGGGAAGGAGCTTGCAGGAGGGCTGTGACAACTTCAATTAAAGGTCTGAGAATGGTAATTATGTTTACATACCAGCAGTCTGATTAAATGTAAACTAATTATGTGACAAGCTTAAACTGTGACCTGAATTACTCTTGCAGCATCGCAGTTGAATTTCAGCAGAGTTTTAGGATGATACATTAGCATTATACAAGCTTTCTTTTTTGTAGATGTGAAATATTATGAATATTACCGGAATAATCTGACCTTCCTTTCCTTACTTCTTCCATCCAGCTTCAAGCATAACCTGTAGCTATTATTTATTTCAGCTGTTCAAATCCCTACTCATAAAGCAAGAAGTATTCACAGAATAGGTCAGGCTGGAAGGGATCTCTGGAGATCATGCAGTCCAACCCCCTGCCAAGGCAGGGTCACACAGAGCAGGTGACACAGGAACACACCCAGGTGGGTTTGGATGTCTCCAGAGAGGGAGATTCCACAACCTCCCCGGGCAGCTGTTCCAGGGCTCTGCCACCCTCAATGTGAAGAAGTTACATTGAAAAGAAGAAAATCATTGTCAAGTAATTCCTCTTTTGAAGCAAATACGAGTTCAGAAGAATTTGCTGTGCTGGCTTTAGAGGGTCTCAGGCAGGTGGGATGTGGGCAGTGTCTGTGTCCAGCTCTCTTTGCTGAAGCCTCTCAGTGGCCTCAGGAGGAGGGTGATCCCTGTGGGCTCTTGTGCAAGTTGGTCAGCTGAGAAACAGAGTTTGTGACCCTCTCAGAGTCATGAAGGCAACAGTTGAAAGAAACTCTCAGGTATTTTAAGTACCAAGTGCACAGCTGGGTACTGTAACCATGGAGGGGATTTAATCTGTTTAACATCTTCTACAGCCTACCCTGTGCTGGAGTTCAACCAGCGATCTAGAGCTAAAGCCTTGCAGTGTGTGTGGGTGTGTCATGATCTGACACCAACATAAACTGCAGTTCTGAACCACCAATGCACAGCAAAATGACAGAAATGAAGGACAGTTCCGGCTGGAAGGACCTTGGGTGATGCCAACGCCTGGTCACCTTCTCCGAGCAAAGCAGGGCTGAATTCAATGTTAGGTTAGGTTGCTCAGACTCTGGAAGTCCTGCAAACTATATCCTTTCAGTACTCTGTTGTAGTTCTGGTGTTTCCACCTGGGGACAAAGTCCACTGGATTTGAATGGAAAAATATCTACATCAAAGTGTTGTCTGGTTCCCAAATCCTTTTGATACAATATAAATCAGTCTCAGAGCCTGATCCACAAGCCTGCACGTAGCACCCTGTGATCCTTTCAAGGGATTTCAGTATCAAGATCAAAATACATAAAAAACTGAGCTGTTTGTCTAACACTGAGCATCATCCCAGAACTTCAGATCTGCAAATTCTGTGTATTTTTAAAATACTCATAAAAATGTGAACTAATGTGGCAACAAAGAAACAATTAAATTCAACTAGAACTGACTAATTTTATGGTATTGTGAGAAGATCATATCTTCTTAACTGCAATTAGGGATGGCTCTTTTGGTTAAAGGATGACAACATGTCCAGTTCTAAAAATGTAATGTTTTAAATTGATCTGTGAATAGGTCTCAGAATAAGTCTGATTTTTTTTTTT
>VZTI01005022.1:776-114554 GCA_013397865.1 Struthidea cinerea | reverse complement strand
TTTTTTTTTTTTTTTTTTTTTTTTTTTTGTTCTTAGTCCAAAAGGAGCAGAGCCTTGATTACCTGCAGTGGTTTTGCTTCTGTTCTCCAAAAGCTGCTCCAACTGGTTGCTTGCTTCTATATGCTGGAGATTACAGACAATTCCCACAGCAGAACAGAATCACAGCAAATGATCTTATTTTCTCTTTTTTTCTTTCTTCAGGAATTTATTTCTGGCTTTATTCGTTGCCTATATGGAAGATAAGATGGGCAGAAACATTCTGCAGAGATTAAATATAACCACATCTTAGCTCCTTTTCATAGCTTGTTCCCAATATTGTGAGCGTTTAAACATCAGTTAAAATACCTCTGTGTCTTTTCAGGGGTTTTATTCATTCTTTATAACCAAACCTTCTGAATTAGTTATTTGGTCTCTTCATTTTGCATCAGAATTACTGGGATTTTCTGGACTGTTGGAACAGCAATTTATTGTGAGCGGGGGGGGGCAGAGAGAAAAGAGGAATATGTACTTGGCGTTTTAATATTTAAAGGGATAGCTGGGTTTTACAGAAACTTAAGTAAATATTTACTTCTAAAGCAAACTGACCTTAATACTCTTGAAACAACTTTATATCAATATTGGGAATGTGGATTATGGCACATAATCAGTATTTATGGGGCGTAATCCTTTAATTATAGGAATTCATGGACTTTAAAGCCCTTTGGTAGCAAAGTGCTCAATTTCTAGCATTACTGGCAAACAGCTTCTTCTGTTGCACGGGAGAATGTCTGTTTGTTTTTATGTACTCGCTGCTTTTTCGTGAGGGATAATTTAACGCTGCTGGAGATAATTGAGCTTCAGGAATAGCATATGTGGAATTTTGGTCATGCAGAGCATCTTGTGGTTTCTGCTGTGTTAAAGAACTGGCACACACATATACTCTTTCCAGCCTGAGCTAATTTGATGCTCACACCAAGGCCTTGCAAACCTTATGTTTAACCTTGCACAACCAAGACCCGTGTTATTTTATTTTCCCCCCTGTAGCCATGCAGCAATCAGCCCAGGGAGCCTCTCAAGGCATCTCTGCTGGCCGTGCTTAGAAAAATTGGGGTGCAGAAGTAGCCCCTCTTTTCCAGAGAGTACTGCTGCCTTTGTCACCAGGCATTTCACACTTTCAGAAATCACAGATAACGTCTTAGTAAGATGCTGGAGATCAATGACAATTGCTACATTTTTTCTTGGACATCTCTTCACTGTTCAGGCAAATAACTGCAAGGTGCTCCAGTGTTTCAGTTGGAGATGAAAAAGTGCTATTTCATTTTTAAAATCCAGAACAGCTCTGGTTTTCTCTGCATCTTAATTAAGTTTTCCCCATTTATTTTTTCTGATGCAATTGCTTTCTTGTCTTTATAGTTCAGACTTCAGCTCTAGAAATTTAACTGTTGTGCTGACTTTTAATGTCTCCAGGATTAGAAGTAGTCTGTACCCTACAACTTTGATTTTCTGAAGATTTGATTGATTTCATTAAACAGATGTTTAACTAGGTACTGTTCATGGGGAATTGGACAAACCTCAGCTTTTAAAATTAGTAAGGATTTTGCAACCTTTTAAATTCAAGTTTGTTTTAAAAGCTGAGGAGATGAATCTAAGCAGCATTATCCTCTTCTACAATTTTCATAACTCTACACTAAAATGAAAATAGACTACTTTTTTAAAGCTGATAGACTAGATTATCATCATCGGGTCTTGGGAAACTTTTCCATTTCACTTAGTATCAGTGTGATAAATATGTGCATATCGCACAACAGATTTAGGCCTTGTTGTCAATCTTTAATGAATCAGAACTTTGTTTTGTGTTGCCAAATATTATGGTCTCCTTTTCACTCATGCTTATCAGAAGATTGCTTTGGTGTGTAATCAGTACTGAAAATCTTAGAAACGGTCATTTAATTATTCGTTGCTTTAGTATCCCTCCCTCTTTTAGACTTCAACCTGACTGAAAGGATTGGAGACTTATTTGAGGGGAAAAAAATACTCATTTTTTAGGGAAAAGTAGCAAAAAGAAAAAAAAGAAAAAAGGATTCATTCTTGTTGACACTGGAGTGATCAGCAAATCACATCGCTTCACTGACTTACTGCTTTGGCTCTGTCAGTTCAAACCCGGGTTTCTTTCATCCTTTTGTTGCTTTTGTGCCAGTTTCTACTTCACCTTAGTGAAGAGTCCAACTTTTCCCTGCTGGTAGGGCTTGGGGAGTGCTCTTGTGCCTGTCCCTGTTTTAGCCATGGAGCAGTTGAAGTCACAAGCAGGGAGGTTTATTGTAGCAGTGCTATTTTTATTAGGAATGGGGCTAAAATGTCCTGGTCTTGGCATTTCCTCCTTTGGCTCAAGCTCTCGGGTTAGTTCCCGTGGCTGATACCCTGATGTTGTGATGAAGCACCTGAACCCTCCCTGAGCACTGCCAGAGGGTGCCTTGTGCTGCTGCACAGCCTGTGTCCATCCAGGCTGAATCCTGAGGAACAACCCATGGGCTGCTCCAGGAAAGTGTGTGTAGTATGACTTAGATTGTCCCACTGGTGCTGCTTCCATCTCTGGCTGGGGTCTGGCTGGGGCAGGGGGCTGGGCTCCCTGCTCTTCTGCCCTTGCACTGCTCTTCCCAGTGGGACTCCCTCTAACCCAGTGGAGCAGGAATCAGGATCTCTTCTTAAAGTATTATGTTGCTGTCAGATTTATCTGAACCATGCTGAGGCAAATTTAACACACTAACTCTTAACACAAGGCTTTAAATTATTTTTCCACTTAGTGAGTTTAGCCTGGGAGACAGCAGCGTGTTCCGAAGTTCCCAGACCCATTAAGAGACCTTCTTTTATCTGACTTGAAGTGAAAGCAGTTTTGCTTTAGCTCGGTATGTTTGAAATGGTGTGACAGCATATGCAACGCTAAGCTTTGAAAAGTCACAGAGCTCGATGTCATCAACCTAGAAATGACAAATCACATCACGCTGATTAACAGCATCACCTGGAGGAAGGGCAGTGTAGTGACGTGACACTGCACTAGACCTGATCAAGAACCCTAAGGGATCCTATAAATAATGTCTGTAGGGGGCTGGAGATGGGTCTCAGATGCAGACAGGCATTGGTTTGTTAAACTGAGGCTTTGGTCCAGTCAAAGCAGTGCCAGTCTGGCCTGTGGAGCACTGCAAAGGGCACATGAGGATATTAGACCCTACAGTCAACACTGTTAACTGCAGCCCTCTGATAACCACTGCTAAAGCGCCACCAGATTGACTGCATTAATAAATCATTAAAAAGCTCTGATGAGCTGTTTGTGTGCTGCAACAGCACTGATATCTCACATGATTTCCCAGTAGGGATGACTTGTCACTACAGAACAGTCTGAATAAGCCTCTGTTCTATCTTTAGTAGCCAATGCACAGAGCAAGGATTTAATGACCTGCTCTAATAATGTGGATGGTATAAACATGTATTTAAATATGTTTATTAGGTCCTCTTAGGCTGGTTTTGCATCTTTCTAGTGTTTAGTTCCAGAGGAGTGCATTTCCTGACAACTGTGTAATCACAACAGGAAATACTAGGGAATTGCTGGGAATACTGACAGGGTTAAGGTAAAGTATGTCACTTTGAGATCTGGACTGAGAACCCTCTTACAAAGCAGCCTGAGATGATTTGAAATGGCCATAACGAGAAAATAAATTTTAAAAAGGGGGAGGGAAAAGAAAGGAAAAAAGAAATATTAAAAAAGAAAAACAACAAATGAATCAAATATTTCCTCTCACTGCTCATTGGGTTCTGACAGGTGAAATTACCTGTGTTACCATCTCCAATACTTGCATGACTGGCCAGGTAATATATAGAGGAAATAGCAAATGTGGGAGAATTAGTGAGAAGTGGTTGAAGAGTCATCTCAGCAACTAAACGAGGAAGAATTATGCTGAAGGTGTTCAGCATTTTCAGACAGAGGGATGTGTGTGTTTAATGAACTTGTTGCTCTGGTATTATTTACAGCTATCTGAGTGCTACCAAATGTTTACATTTATTTGAATTTCTTTCTGCATCCAAGTAAAGGTGCAGATCTAACATTTTTATGAGCTCTCTCTGGGGCTGACCAATACAACAGAGCAGACAAGGAATAATTATTGTAGACATACTCCAAACAGTGCACTGAGCAGGTTATTACTATGAGATGCCTAAAAATAGCATCCCAGAACTTGCCTGAAGAGCTCTTGTCTATGCTGAAGAAGAATGGATATGCCACTTAGAGCCTATTATTTAATGAGAAAGGCAATGTTGACACAAACTGAATTGCTTTAAAGCAAGGTCAGTCATTTTTCATAAAGAGAAAGCCTTGTGTTTCTACCAGTCAACAGTTCCCACTGGTGACCTGATTAGGCTGACACAGATACAGGGATGGAAGAAATTATTCCACTATATTTAAACACAGATATGCTTCTGGTTTTCAGTTGAGCTGAGCTGAACAAATATTAGCTTGGAATGATCTGAAACAGAAACATTTCAATAAATTGAATTTTTTTTGGGGGGGGGTTGAATGAAGAACTATATCCAACCACGAGTAAATTGAAATTTCAACTGCTCTTAATAAAAGCAAGAGGCTGTACTCATAAAATGGAAAATGCTGAAGTCAAGCTCTAATTTGGAAGGCAGTTCAGCTTGAAACTAATTTTCTTTTATTTATGATGAATAAACCTTTCCTGAGGAAAAATCCTCCAGTCCTGTATTTCAAAAATAAGTGCATGTATTTTGGGTCGAAAAGCAGAGTCTATGTTGCTCATTCAGTTCTTCCCAGTTGCAAAATCTTGTTCTTTGTGGAGATGACAGTGAACTCTTTCTGAACAAGTTTCATTTTGGAGCAGAATGTCTCCTCACATAACAAATCACCTGCTCCCTTGTTATTTAATCTTTCAGAATTTGTCAAGACTGGAGTCTTGAAGTTGAGAAATAAATTACAAAGTTGAGTGGGGGTGATGGTAAGCACTGCTCCTGTCTCATCCTCGCTGCTTGTGGGGCTGTTCCTTGTTCTTTTCCTCACCCTCAGTGTCAGGCACCACTTTCCCGTTTCTTAAGTATAATTTTGGAGGAACAATGTGAGAGGAAAAGTGGTTTGTTACCTGAGCCATGAGAAGGTATTTCCCATGGTTGCCTGAAAGAACAGAAACAGAATCATGAGGGGAGAGCGAAGCAGAGCCGTCTCTACATTGTCAGCGTCAATGGGAGAGCCTGTTCTGAATCAGAACTGAGCAATGTGCCCCAAAAAGCTGTTGTTGGAGACTGGAGAGGAGAACTGTGACAGGAGATAGCCAGGCTGGTTCAGGAATGAGGAGATGGAAGGAGGATGTGAGGGCTGAGGAAATGTTCTGAATTATAAGTGTGTGGTACCTTGGGCTCCCCTGATGAGCCCCCTCAGGTGCACGGGGCTGTGGCCAGGGGTGCTCAGCATGGACAGCACAGGGAAGGAATGAGAACTGTGTGCACCTAGAAAAAATGGAGTGAATACTCGCTGAGTTTTGGGAGGATCAGTCGAATCCCCCTCACAGCCTACTCAGGTGTCTCTTCTCTGTGGCATCATTACTTCTCATGAGCCTTGGCCTTGTTCTTTTTTCCTTTGTTTCCTTTTGTTTTGGCAGGCTATCAGTTTATGAAGGAAATCTGGCAAATACAATGTGATCCAATGCAGACCGACCTGTGCTCTTTCATCAGATCTGAGAGATGGTGCCAACTTCACCTCCTGTCTGTGCCAAAGCTGAAGCCCTGTGACATCACTTTATCCGCCCCTGGTACCAACTTTTATCTGCAGACTTTTCCCGCAGAAGTCAGGATATCTGGGGGTAATGGACAGAGCACTCACAGTAATTGCCTCTTCTCACTATTCATGGGGGCACAAGGAATCACAGAGCAGCTTTTCAAAACTATTTGGACCCTGACATCATCACCTTGGGGCCACATCACTGAAGGATTTTCCTGAAGTAGCCAGAAATATTTCCTGGGGAGTCTGTGGTTTGAAAATTTCCAGTCTGATGAAGTAGAAGAAATTGGCAAACTAGTCATGGTAAGAAAAATTAGTTCCTGCGCTTATATTGTTGTTGCCTTAAATTGTTTACATGTATTATATTATTTTTCTGATGCTGGGTGCATTGAATATCAACTCTTCTACATTTTTTGGCAAGTCTCTTAATCTGTGGCAAACAATAACTTTTCCATTTTCTCCTTATCTGTAACAATTATCATAGAAAAGTCCTTTGCAGTGAGGAAGTAAGAGAGAATTTCATGTTTTCCATATTCTAATTAATAGCTTGATGAATCATCCCGGAGAAGAAATAGTTGCTGTAATTGGTCTAGAACTAATGAAGGAGGAGCTCTGATGAAACATACTGATATTTACCATAGTCTGCCTACAGAAGCAATTTTTTTCGTTCTTTTTTTTTTCTTTAAATTCAAATTAATCTGAGGTAGTAAATACTAAATGCTCACCACTTAGAAAGAGGGGGGTTTGTCACAGAGCAGTGGCATTGTGGCATTTGTAGGGACTTCTCCATCACTAAGGGATAATGGGTTTAATGATGGTGTGAACAGATTGCTAAGTGCTGTGGTGAGCTTTCTGGGCTGGAGGGAGGAGGTTGGAGTCCGGCAATGTCAGCAGGTACCTGGCAGGAAAACACCGTTGGTTTCTGTACCAAATGTCACGACTTTTTTGTTTTGTCTTCATTTTTCTTGTGGGCTCTTGTTCTGAGCAGCAGTTTTATTGCACAGTGCTGTTGTATCACACTGGAGCTGTTCATTGTGGCCTGAAAGACACTCTGCCCACTCAGGGCTTCAACACAGGGTGGTGTCAGTGCTTTCACACAGCTAAAGTGCACACCACAGCCTCTGAGCTGCTTTATTCTGTGTCTCCTGCTGGATGTGGTGTACCCGTGGATGGCAAAGTGGGCACATTTTATTTTCAACACTCCTGTGTATGAATCTAGCGCAATTAAAATTGTTAAACATAATTAGCAATTCTGTAGCATCGTTGTCTGATGCTGTGAAACAAACAGCTGGTCCCATTTTCGACCACAAGCTTCAATAAGCCTCAGACAAATAACTCCTTGGTTGACCTGTGAAATGGGAAAGTGTCCAGATCACCTTGCTCTGCCACCTTCTGAGGTGAAGACAGAGACTGAAAATCCAACCAAAGTCCCCAGACAGCTTGTCAGCACTGCAGGAATTAGGGTGCTTGTGAAATGCAGAAGGTTTTCACAGTACCAGGGTTTACTTATACCAAATTTCCACTTGTTTAAAATGTGTGATGGATGAGATTCTGAACTAAAAAACATTTCTCTGATGTTGTGGCTACTTAGTGGAGCCCTTAGACAGTGTCTGTGGCAGAGGGTTTAAAGAGGTCCAAGCACTTCACTAGGACATGATGAGGAACCATCAGGAGAACTGGAAGGTTGATGGGGATTTAACTGAATGCACTTTCTTTTCTTTTAAATTTATGGTATGTAAGACACTTATTAGAATATGCAATTAACCTTGAGTTTCTAAAATTGTGATGTATTTCTTTCCTCGGAATACAATTCCAAATGAACTGCTGGCATAACTTCAGAAATGTCCTTGAGGTATTTAATATATATTAATTTAACAGGTGATTTTATGTACAGGTAGAGTGCCATATAAATACCCATTCTTGGTTATAAATATTAGATTTAATCTCGGTAAGGACACTTAAAATAAAAATGAAATATAGGTAGGCGTCAATTCCCAGGTCACCTAATTAAGTGGCATCCTTGCTTTGTAATTTTTATTGTGCTAAACAAGGAATGTGTGTACTAATTAAGATGACTAATAGTTATGTTCAATCTAATTATAGTACTGCCAGGAGGCACTATAATAATTAAGGGTCTGTCAATGTTTTTACTACAAAATCTTGGCATTAGTGGTGTACAGCTGAGCTATACTGTACTTGCTGCCTTATGATGTGGCAGAAGATTTCACACTGCATGTGCTGTCTTGATTTGAACTACATTTGTTCACTTGAAAGGCATCTTTTTCTTGGTGTTTGAGATAGAAGGTTCAAAGTAAAAATACTGTTTATTGGTTTTGAAGCACACACAAGCAAACTTCAAAAGTTTACGTCACCGCTTGTTCTATTTGCATAAATATCAATATTTGGTTGTTTATTCGAGTGGAATCTCCTGTGTTAGCCAAACTGAACAGGAAATCCAGCAAGAGCAAGCTCTGAGTAGAGCTTTGGGTTCAATATTTTTATCTGAGGTGGCTCAGACCGGCATAAATGGGAGGATGTGCTCTTCATTTTACATGCACAGGAGGCAATGCCCTTGTCTTTCCAGGGGCAGAAATGGGAACAAGGATGTAAAACATACCTGGGGCTCACACAGGCCCTGCTGCTCCACTGGGTGTAGGTGTAAGGCACAGGATGGGATGTTTTGAAATGGAATTCATCAAAATCAGTATTTATTGTCGTGTCATGTCCTGTCCTGAATGGAGAAGCTCGTTGTTAAGATTAACCATTTCCCATTAACTTTTTTGGTTGTGGTCTACTGAGGACTCTAAAAATTGACAAAGATGAAATAGATTTGGTGAAGGATAGTAAATATGGATACAGGACAATGTATTTAAAAGATAATAGCCTTTTCTTTATTGAGACAGCGATACATCTCGTGAGAAATCTGCTTAAAACTATTATTACACATGCTGAAAAAATTATTTTGGTTATGCCTGCTGTACAACTGGAGAACAGCAGAAATGTACCAGGTCTTCTCAAAAATGAATATGAGAGACATGAGTTTCTTTTGGTTGGTTTGTGTCAATTTTGATATGGTGAAAGGCAGGACAGGTTGGACAAATCTCACTTTCAAATAACCTAAACCAATGTTCCTTGGTACACCCGTGGCAGAACTGTGTTCTCTCTCTAACAAGAATGACATTTTTCACCTGAATTTTCGGGATAGTCGTTATAGAAATGGGTGACAGAAACGATGATTGTCAGGTATGCCCTGGTGTGCATCAGCCCTGCTTATGCTGGAAAATTATCCGTGAGGTAACACTGCTCCAAATGAACAGTGTCTGTAAATACCAGGGGACTCATTAGCAGCCGTGTCTGGGCAATCAGCAGTTTAAATTGTGGCAGTGGTGAGTGAGGGAGGACGTTCCACAGGATGAAACATCCACAGGATATTTCATGAGCTGCCAGAGAGAGGGAGGGACAGTGGGGCTAAGGCATGAGTGTTCTCCTCTGGGCTGAGACTCTCAGCTCAGCACGGTCACAAGATCAGTAGTAGGGGTTGCTTTTTCTTGCTGAAATGCTCACCTGGAGCATTGCCAGTGCCGGAACCTGTGGAGGGGCCAGCTTGGTTTGTTTTGTGCTTCTGGCCTCGCTGGCTGAGGCCAAGCACCTTCACTCACCCTGCAGTGCTCAGAGCACTCCCTGAGGGGCCTGTCTGCCTCCTGCCCCTTCTCCCTGAGCTCCTCCCAGAGGCCCAGGCTCAGATCTGAGTCCACAGACTCTCCACACACCTCATCCCATCCAGTGAGCACCTCTGGCTGCTGCTTATTACCGTAATTTTAGCCCGGCTCTGTGGGGTCCCGCTAGCCCACAGAGCCTGGGGCATATTCGGTATTACAGTCAGGTGACAAAGAGGCAGGAAGGAGATTTGCTTATCATCCTGCTGGATGGTTTATTCCATGCTGTACAGCCGAACTCCCAAAGCAAATCTGAAAGCCGATCCCGAGGGTCCCCATTTTACCCGGGGCCAGGGGGAAAGGTGGGATTAGGGAATGGGGACCAATGGGAGAATGCCAGGGGAGTGACGAGGCTTACAGCCAACCGGGAGATTCAAACCGGGACAGACCATACCAAGGAAACAAAGCAACCCAGGGGATGCTTCTGTTCGCCCCTAACCAAAGGCATCACCGACCCCCACAGCTGCTCACTCGAGGGGCTTGTTTAAAATCATGCTCCTTTTATACCTTCCTCCTTCTCCAAATGGAAGCCCACCTCAAAGAAAGTAAAAGCAGCTCCTCAGCCTCAGCTGCTTCCCTGTTCCAGGTGTGGTGGTACCTGGTTATTGGCTAAGCAAATATTCCTGATGCCCAGTGTTTACTTTGCATCATCATACAAACAGACCCTTTTCCTCCACCCTCTCAGAGATCAAAAAAAGTTGTCACTTGGTGTTTAATATTATCTTTTGTATGCTGCTTGCTTGCTAGAAGATTTGTCACCCCTGAGAGTGTCAGGTGTTTCATTCAAGAGACCGCTGAGACAGTCAATGAAGAGAGAAATAATGCAATATAAGCAAAAACCTCTTAAAATGAGCTTGGAAATTCACTAACAGCCTTTGTTGCCTTTTGGAGTGTCTGGTGCTGCACAAAGGAAAAACATGCAGTCTTAAGAAAAGGTCTGCTTAAACATGAACTCTGTAACACATTCTGAATGTGGGGTTTTTTTGATGCAAGAGCAAGAAATTGGAGGGCTTTTTTTTACAATGCTATCTAAATAAGCAAAGGGAATAAAATTTTCCAGCTCTTCATTGTCAATATTTCACTTCTCTGCTATAGGACTTGGATGCATCTCCTAAGTCTTCACTAACTTTGATTTTCGCACATCAGCTGTGTACATTTGCAACCTGGTAGACTCAGATTATGGAATTTTTTACTCAAGGGGTTCAAATTCAACTTGAACTTTGTCATACTCACAGGTTTATTTGGTGCTGGCAGTGCACCAAAACCACAGCAAAGGAGAGTGTCCAAGTAGCTGAGGGACTGTGCAAGAGGGCTGAGCAGCAGGTGAGGAGCCTTGCTCTGATGTGTCTCCGAAGAAAAATTCAGTCACTGGACATCCTGCTTGGATCTTTCAAAGAGATTATTCTGATGGTTTTGAATGGGAGGCTTAGGAGTTTGAGCAGTAGGTGTTTTCACAGCCTGTCTTGGTGATGATCACTCCTGAATTTCATTTGACATGTCTCACGATTAAGTGTAACACAGCTGTGAGAATGTAGGTCAGCAGTCTCTTTATTCTAACTATGATTTGTTTTCAAGGGGAAAAAAGCCCAAACAACTTTAAAGGAACTGAGAGAGAACAAAGAGCAGAAAAATTACTTCAAAACAAACTTTTAATGAAGCCTTCTGCTACACACTTAAAGAAGAGGTATTGTGTTTCCTGGAGCACTGTTTACATAGCTGAATTACCTTTATGTGCTGCCACTTTATCCTGAGCCTCCCCTGGTTATTGTGACTTCGCTGTGTGCCACAGCCTCTTAAGAATCTGCTGGGAAAATAGGTCCCAAGGCTGTGAGTTAGAGACCAAAGGGCTGCAGATTTGATCTTTTTTAAAGTAGGGGTCTCTGCAGAATTAATAGTCCAGCTTTTATAGTAACTCCAGCCGCCAGCCCATCTGCGCCACCCATCTTTGATGCCCCCGTAAAATCCTCGTGCCCTGGCACAGCCGTCCCTGGATTCTGTGCTGGGATAGAGCGGGAAGGGTTCTCCTCTGCCTGGGGGAGTGTGAGGGTGTGAGAGCAGCGCTGGATTCCCCAGGGCAGCTGCTCATCACACACATACCTGAGTCAACAGAAACGGCCTGGCTTAGGAGGCGTTGAATTTAAATTTCAGTTTCTTCCTTCTGCTAAGGCCGGGATTACCCTGGAGGCACAAAACTGGTTGTTTTTCCCTTACAGCAGCCCAAGCCAACACAGAATGACCATAATGGAAGACATGAAAATGCTAAACATTAATATTTAGCATGCAGCGGCCTGAATTAAGGACCCTTTATGCAAGACAAGACACAGAACAAAAGCACATTCCTGTGAAAACCCCTGTGCTGATGTTGGGAGAAACAAAAGATGACTGAGGCAGCAATAAGACAAGGGTTACTCCAATAACCAGCAGCCACAGCACACCAGCTGCCCAGCATCATAGCAGAAACATTTTTGAGTGGTTTGAGAGTGACTTACAACCATTTGCTTCCCCAAAAAGCCACATTTTTGCATCTTAATCATTACTTGGTCTGTTCTTTCATTCAAAGGATATCAAGGTATTGAGTGTAGAAATTAACCTGAGTGTGCATTTTCCTTGTGTCTGGCTTGATACCAGAAATAGATTAGAGATGAATAAGCATGTTGTGAGGAAGAAAAACTAGTGTGAAATTGAATTTCAATCTTTTGTGGGGTTTACAACACCCCTTCCCCCAAATAAACTATGCTTGTTTTAAAACAAGGTGAGAAATATATGTGTAACTGATAGGAAATAGCATTCAGACAGCTAATTACTTGATTGATTGTAACTGAGATGGATTGGCATTGAGATGGATTAATTGATTTTCCTGCATTTGGCAGGAGCCAGGTCTGTCGGAACAGTTCTGACCACTTCACAAATGTTTGCCCTCTTGCTGTCAGGTGTAATTTTCCTTCCTATGCAGACAGGGAAAACCCAGCAGTCAAGGAGGAGTTATTTGCCCCAAGTGAAGCATCCTGCCAGAAGCAGATGAGGGTTATCACTGCGTCTCAGAACAGGGATGCCACAAGGAGCCCTGTGCCTCAGTGGCCTGAGTTTCGATTTCATCGTTTTGTTTTGGGGATATAGGGCCAGGTTAGACTGAGGTGTTTGCAGAGCACAAGGTATAGTTCTACAAATACTGTCTCCACAGGAGTGAAGTTTCCAGCCACTTTCCTAATTCACAGTGATCACCGATAAAGTATCACGAATCCCAAGACGCAATGAGATGTAGCCAGCCTTTTCCACTTCGGACAAATGTATAACTAGTTTGGAAACCAGATGTTTCTCCCACCTCTATTTGCTATCTTTCATGTCCTCTCCTAACTCTGACAAGAAGATTAAGATAGATGGCCTTATAAAAGCCTTACAGAACTAAAGACCTATTGTCCTGTCTAGTAGGGTTTGCCTTCCTAATTGGAAGGGGCCAATGTGAATTATCAGCAACATCAAATACAAATACATCGACTAAGAGTCTCATCTCTGCCTTTCTTTACTCTCCTTCTTCCGTTTTGGGCTGAGGTATTAATACAAAAATGACAAGTGGGAAATCAATGTCAGATATAAAAAGTGTTTATTATCCATGAGAAACCGAGTACTGCATTTCCTGCAGTGTCAGCAGTGATTGATGAGGCTGACGCAGAGGAACATCCTCTTGTTTTGACAAGTTTGATAGAGCCTTTGACTTGATATTTTTTTCCTGATGGATAAAAAGGAAACAGGTGTGGCAGGCTCAATGTGTATAGGGGTTTTTTTTGGTACATTTACTGTCTGCTGAGAAATCCTGATCTTTGCAAATAAAAACCTTTGAGTAGCAAACTTCTCTCCAGCTTCCCCTGCAACAGCTCTGCACAGTTTCACTTCTGCAGCATCATTTCCTACCCTTCCATGCCAATGGCATGCTCCCTTCTCTCAGCCTGTACACAGTGGTAAAATCAATTGGTTTTTTACTACTTTTACAATCCCTGATTTTTTTTTACAAATTTTAATTGAGGACACCCCTTCACTCATTTATGCTCTGTCACATTACTTTCTGTTATAGCCTGTCTCTCCAAGTAAAGTTGTAGGCTTGTCTGCTGGATTCAGGATTATTAGTGTCAGTAAAAATTGAACAGTGAGCACTTGGTTTCACACACTCCAGCTGTTCCTGCACATCTCTACATTCTAAGTGCTTGTGCACTTCTGCGTGGTACAAGGAAAAGAAAAACGGTCCAGTTAAATCAGGCTTTGTTTAAAGCAAGGGATAAAATGAGGCAGGATTACCGAATTACCTTTTAAATTAAGCACTTACCTCTTTTTTTAAAACCTAGACTTTAAATATTAGAAGCACAAGGCCTAGTCCTGCTAAAGCCTGACAACACACAGTGCTTAGGGTGGGAGTGTAAGAGGCTATGTTTATTAAAAGTTTGATGTGCTGCCAAGTTGGTGGGATTAATTCACCCCCAAATGAAAACACAGTTTACAAACCTGAAAGTTAATGTGGTCATTGAAATGCTGAGAGAAAGAGCAGCCACGTCTGGAGACAGGGACAGAGCTACTTCTCATGACTGTGCTATGTTTTAAGTGTTAGAAAAGCCAAACCTCTGTGAAGGTTTCTTACGTGTTCTGTGGTTGTGGAAAGGTGTCTGCCTTGAGCTCCGAGTCGCTTCTTTTTCTGGAATGATCCAGCCAGAGGAAGCCAGGAATTGCCACTTGGAGGCAGCTGTCTTATCACCAGGACTTTGGGCTACTGGGCCAATGTCTTTGGGATTTTGCTACAAACCTGTTACAGGGGCATCCAGCTGCATGGTTGGAAAGGGAAATCACCCTTCCCTAAGCCATGAGAAGCTGCTTTGGAGTGAGGGCTCCCACGAGAGTTAATGGCACAAAACACATTGGGGTTCAACAGTGTCCTTAGAAAGCCTCTGTATGTCTGAAATGTCATGTTGGCAGCATTAATGTAAGAGTTTGAAGGTTCTCTGGATTTCTTTGGTGGTCAAATGACCACAGCTACATCCTCCATAGACAGTGCACTGCAGGCTTGTATTCAGGCTTGCTCTGCCTGTCTTTGGAGCTGGGTGATTTCAGAGTTTATGGTGAGTGCTCTATAGTTCTGAAGAATGGAAGAATTGGGAAGTTGAACCAACCTGGTTCAAAGTAGCATAATGAATTAGAGATTTCTACAAAGATCTGGAACTCCACAATTTGAATTCCTGTCTGGTTTGGTTTGAACAGCTATAAATAAAACTAATGCCACTGCATCCAGAATCCAGAAACCTCAGTGCTGACACAGTGATCATTGATACTCTTATCTTTAAAAAAAGGAATAAGTAGTACAAATGAAACAGGAAGGGTGAGTGAGATAATACCGTGTCTCTGTTGTTTCATAAAGGGCAAGACAGAGACGTCTGCTCTGTGAGCTCGGGTCAGCACCTAAAACTTGTTCACAGAATTCAAACAGAAATGTTTGAATTTCTAGGAAGTCAAGAAGTTAAATGGTACAGCCTGGCTTTCAGACTGGGGAGGCAGCTCCAGAGGATGAGGTATAACCTCTTTTTTTTAATTTAAGAAATGAGTACACTTCATGTTAGCAACTTGCGGTTTTCTCCGGAGTTAATTTTTCTGCCCTCATTTCTTCTTGAGTTTATTCCAAGTTATCTTAATCACAGGCTATAAAGTAATTAAAAAATACAGATCTTTAGATCCATCCCTCAGAACGGCTCAGAAGGGAGTATGTGGGTCAGGGGAACGTTGGCACCGGAGCCTCATCAGACTGTGACAAAATAAATTATTCCACCATTTGCGAGAGCAGAATACGAGGTTTGACATAGTGAAAACTGAAGCTCCTTCTGTGCTTGAGATGTTACATATAACAGTGGTTGTGAAACATCCCCCAGAGGTGTTTGTGCAGCTGTTTTACACCATGAGTTTTCTTTATAGACACTTTAACAGGCTAGCAGGAGCAGCTGATATAGCTGTGCCACAAGGAAGGTGCCAGGGAGGCAAAACCATGTTTTTGTCCTGCAAATATTCAGGGACTAAAAGCAAAAAACCCCCAAAACCAAAAAAACCCAATGTGATCTGGAGCCCCTTGGCTGAGGGGAGAGGATTTGGGCTAACAGCCTGGCTGAGTGTTTGAGGGTGGAGGCTCTGAGCAGAACCATTGCTCTGCACTAGAAGGGTCTTTTCAAGGTGATCTGTCCAAACTGGTAAATTGGGACAAAATGTGACAGGTGAGCAATACCTTGTGCCTGTAACAGAAGTCCAGAATGGGACTGAGAACGTTTCAGTTCACTGCTGAGACATGCTGGTTAGCAAGAGGAGCACTAATGGTTCCAGCATGTGTGTAAGTGGGCAGGGCATTTCAGGATCTCTTAGTTCTGCCTGTTTTTGTCGTCCACAGATTTGGCTTCTGCTGGTGGGAAATACCTTTTTCTCCAAAAACAGAGCAGATGCTCATGTGTAGTTAGAAGAACACAACAAAACCATGTGTGCATGCATAGACATTGACTCCAGGCTGGCTCAGCAGAGCTGCAGCTCCAAGAAAAGCCCAGCCAGCAGCCAGGTTCCCCCTGGAGAGGGTTATCCTTTGAGCTCTGGATCCCCCATGGCTGTGCACCCGTGGGCTGGAGACACACAAACATCCCCTTCCACCACACTGCTCCCCCTGCCACAGCCCAGCCACTTGTTGAAAATACTCCTTTCTACCATTCATTCCTCCTGTGACATCACCCTGAGCTGTGAAGACAGGCAGACACAGACAACACGTTCAGACTTGGTGCTTATGGATCAGATATCCCAGAAGTGCCCCAGTGTGGCCCAAGGATGTGGCATTTCTGGGGAGATGATGCCTTCCCATTGTCTTTGGAGAGAGACTTGTGTGGGAACAACAGCCTTTTATTAGGAACAGAACCCAGCTCTGTCTGCCCAGTCCACCCCAGGGGAAGATGTGTTTGGCAGCTACAGTCACTGTGTGGTGAATGGGTTTTCTCCCTCCCCAAGGCAGAATGTCACACTTGCAAGAGCTGCAGATGTCCCGGAGCCCTGGTAGCTGTGGATTTTGCTGGGCTATGCCGGGAGGCAAGGGTGGCTTCAGCTCCTTGAATCATGGAAAATGTCCCGCATGCAAAGCTGCATTACTTGGGCTGTACTGGCAGTGGGAAAGATCGTGAAGCTGATGTCCATGGGGATTTTTGAAAGGATGAAATGAAGCCCACTGTAATACCAGTAATACAGATAATGTTTTTTGTTCTGCACTTCTGAGTATTATTTAAATTTCCATCGTGATGGCGATATGATCCAGGGGATCTGAGATCCTCAGGGATCCTGCGCTGGGTATTCTTTGGCAGGTGAGGGGTTCCTGGGACCTTGCAGTGCCAGCTGCTGGGAGCTGTCTGTGAGTCAAAGAGCACAACGCCCGTGTCTCTGGTGTTCTCCTGTAGTCACCTTGTGCTAGTCTTGGCTCCTCCGAGGGCACAGGGATGGGGCAGAGGGAGAGGCTTCAACTGTCACCCTCCTGGCTCCAAATACTTGCACTCCTCTGCCACCCCACACAGCAACTGACGGGTTTTTTCAGGATTCCTGACTAAATAACACCCAGGCTGAACTGTAGCTTGTCTAGAAACGGCCCCTAGAACATCCCTCCTGTGCTGCAGGGAGACAGATCTCAGCACTGCTCTCCTTATTCCATTCTCCATGATCATTTAACTGAGGTAATCTCTAAACACCTGCTCAATGCTTACAGGAAGAGTCATTTAAGTGCTATCTTTATAATAAAAAAAAAACAAAACTATTTTCTCTTTGCAACCCAGGAATCCTGTGAGGGAATGGTCTGAGCTGGGAAGCTACTGATCCCTGTTCTATTCCTCTACTCTTCCCAGTGATGTTTACATAAAAAGTCTCAAGAAATAACATCTACACAGCGCCTTGAATTTGCCTGCCTGGAAAACTCCTTTCAATCATCTATCACATGAGTAATAGTATTTCTACATCTTCAGCAGTTCAGAGGTGTTAATTCAGATTATGATACAGCTGCAGGGCTCTGGATTAGCAGCTTCCCCGGGCAGTGGATTTGCAATTGGACTGTAAACCTGCATCCAGTATGGCTTAAGTGGAGAAGGCTGGTCAGACTGTTGACTTAGAGCACTTCCAAAAAAATAAAACAGCTGGGGGAGTGTGGGGGGAGAAAGTTCATCCAGGCAGTGTGGCTGACTCTGTGCTGCAGATTTGTAGTTCCCTGGGAAGCAGCAGTATAGCTGCTCAAACTGTAATTACAGCTAAAATGAGGTGTTTTGTTCAAATAAATTAAATACTTAAAAAAAAAAACAAAACCAAAGAACAACTCTTTCAACTCTCCCGTGCAGATACTGTTTTTTCAAAATGAAGTTTTAGTTTATTAGCGCTTTTTGTAGGGAGCCAAGCTTTCTTACTGGGTGAGATGCTGAACAAGTTACTGGCCTCCAAGGAGCACAGGCTGATAGTTATGCTATCTGATCCGGGATATTTCACATGTTAAGGCTGTTTCAAATTACTGTTTTCCATATAAACCAAGTGGAAGCTGTTCCTCTTCCTGAGTGACTGGCCTGTGCTGTGACATTGTTTTGTCTCATGGCAGGAAAGAATTCTGTTTGCTGACTATTGGGTAAATGCACAGCACAGTAAAGTGACTTGAGCAGTAAAGGTGACAAAAGATAACTGAAATGACACAATGAATAATAAACCCAGATGCTCTCCATGGCTGATGGCCTCACTGACATAGCCCCCCACTTTCTCCATGGCATTAAACGATTTATTCTAAAGTCTAATACCTCCATAAGTGCCAAAATGAATTAAAGAAGTAAAAATTCCAATTAAAATCCCAAATAAAATAGCTGGAATTTTTTTAATTACTGGAATGTTTGTCACAGTATTCTGACTAGGACTCTGTTCTAGTTGCCCCCAAATTAGCAGGCAGACAAACTGTTTGGGTTTGGAGCTGGTAACATGCAGAAGGTCTGGCCACCAAGAGGGTGGGGACAGTTCCAGAACAAATTGTGCCTGGGAAGAGAGACAGCTATGACAGCGGGCTCCAGGAAGCCTGGGACTGGGTGAAAATGATATTTTAGAGTTTTTGTTGTTAAATATAACTGTGAGTAACACAACAATTGCCTTCATAATTTTTCCTGCAGAAGTGAGGCATGTTGAACTGCTTCCAGGTAGCAGATGGTAAAGGATCCCACTCTCATGTTGGCTAGATCTGCAACTGGCTGGAAAGCAGCTTTTCTTCTGTGTTGTGGGATCTGTCATAGGAATTCTCAGACAGAAAATAAAAGATACTGAAATTAAAAGACTAGTAAACATTTTCCATTATTCCGGGATGAGGAGGTGGATCCTGCCTCAGCGAACATGCTGCAGCCCTTTGTTGCTCAGAAAAACACTCAATATTTACCTCCACATTTGCTGATTGGAGCTGTGAATTCAAATGTCCTTTTCATAACTTTCTGGTTTGGTTTTTTTTTATTTGGCTGTTGACAAAAAATCTTTCTTTATAGGCAAAGTAAGATAGGAATATATCAGTATTTCCTGTCTGTTATCAAGGGGATCACTTCCAGCTGATGGTCCTTCCAATATTTATCAGTGGTTGATCTCAGTGACCCGTCTCCTTGAGTCAGCCAAGCTAGAGCCAAGGGGAGAGATAAGAATAGTAGCTCCCAGTGTTTCTGCTTGTCTCTATAAAGTGTTTGAAGTCATTATCTGAGCTGTGACAAAGTAAATGCTGCTGACTGTGCTGTGCTTTGTATACTTGACTTTCACTGTCCATGGCCAGTGAGAGCATTTCCCAGTAAAAACTGTGGCTGATCCTGCTTTGCTTGGCAGTCTGCTTGTCTAAGAGGTGTTTCAGTTTGGGATTTGCAGTTCTCTTAACTGCACCTCAGCCGTGGTGCTGGCAACCCTGTGGTGCTGACTGGTACTGGTGATACAGCAAAGGTAACAGCCAAGGCAGCTGGCAGGGTTTTGGGGGTGATGGCAAAGTGCTTATGATTTTAAATGGCAAAATGTGTAAAGTGCCTATGACTCCATAAAGAAGCTGAAAGAATAAATAAAATAAATTGGACCGTCTGGCACTCACAACTTTCTATGCAGCCTTAGCCAGCAGTTTGTAGGAAATCAAAACATGATAATATTGTCTCTCTCAATGGTTGTTAGGAGTGATCATTGTGAAACACGTGTAAACACTGAACTGGAATTTTTGGAAACAGCAGCGTATGCAGAATTGGCAGAAAATCACAGTGCTCTGAGGATCAGAATAACTGGAAGGGAGAGCACCAGCGAGCCTGGAAAGCCTCTTGGATCTGCAGGACAAGTAATGGCTCTTGTGGAATTGCTGGCTGCCCGTGCCAAGACGCTGACAGGCTGAAGTGCTGCTGGAGATGTGGCGCTGCTCAAAGCCATCTCACTCCTTGCAGTCCGTGGGCTCTGATAGGGCTGAGTGACACAAAACTCCGTTTCCAGCTCGCTGGTTGCCATCCTGCCCTCATCCATTAGAAGGGCCAGTTGTCAAAGGCTTGTAGAGGCTGCTGTGAGGAACAGGCTCTGCTGAGTGTGTTCACAAACTCTTATTGTTTCCTAAGTGCTAATGAGTAAATCATGGAGAGAGCTTGTAGGAACAGGCATCTTATTTAGCAATTTATAACCTATTGACCGCTGGGTTTAGTTGATTCGAAATTACAACGTGCCTCTCCTCCCAGTCTCATTTTTTAAATTCTTGGCTTATGTACAATGGATCTCAAATATTTTCTTCTATTTGAACCTTTTAATAACTTTTTTTTTTTAAATCATAAATGTCAGTTTTAAGATTGAAGAGGAAAACATAGTAATTGGAAATCTTTATTGAGCTCTAGTGCTTGATGTATTCATCTCCTTGTTCAGGTACATGGAACTTATGAGAAGTTGAAAAGAAAGCCTAAAAGAATGCTGTGCTGAATATTTGTGATTTTTTTTGTCATCTTCTTGCGGAGCTGATGACACTAAACATAAGTTGGGGATGAAATGGACAACCCTGAGCTTCTAGTCTGGCTGTGTGTAGCAGTTTGTGATAAAAAGCAAACTTAATAATTTTTTATCTGAGCAGCAACTTGAGATCTAATGCCTACCTCAAAATAGATCAGCACATTGATGCTGGATTTACCCTTACCTGGGACTATTTGACTGGCAATATAAAACAAAAGATCCAGCTCTCATTTTAAAGTGGACAGCCATAAGGAGCTCAAGTCACAGGATCAGAGGAAGAGGCTGAGACAGAGTACCTTGAACCCCTGTGGTGGAAATTAGAGGCAAAATTCACTGTATGCCTGCACATACCAATGGGATGGATTTGTTTTGCTCCCTTGCAGAGGAGTTGTGGCACATGCTTGCACATTAGTGGCATGTATATAGAGAAAGAGGTTTTATTTTTTTCCTTTCTTTTATCTTTTTAAAGATGACAGTCGTGACTGAGACTTGTAAAAGGGCCATATCCCTACCCTGGACCCCTTCTGCACTTTGTGACATGGTGGAAACCTTTCCTCCTCCCAGGCCCTGACAGTGCAGGATCCAGAAATGCTTCTCAGTGCTAATAAACTGTTACTGAATTTCATGTATTCAAGTGTTTCATGTTGCAGTTCTAAAGAAAACCCTTTAAAGTATGATGAAAGCAACACAAGTCAAGCTGATACTGGCAGCTGGAATCCCTGACATCAGGCCATGAGCATAGGCAGAACTGAGGAGAGCCAAGCTTTCATCCTGCAGTTTCCTTATTTTGGGAGAAGAAGTGGTCGATATCCAGTGGTTTTAATAAAATTAGTCTTTGGGTAGGACTCATTTCATCTAGCTACTGCTGCCTGGGAGTGAGGTGTGTGGTATTAGCCACCTTCAGTAGCCAGCTGAGAGAGGCAGGGATCTCCAGAGACCCCCTGGGTCCACCTTGTTACACACCTGTTGTTACGTGAGCTGAGAGGAGTCCCCTTCATCATCCCGTGTTCTGAAGACTTAACCTGTTGATATCACAAGAGTTGACTTAATAAACAGGCTTGTTTGTAGGCAGCGTTTGAATGAAAACTTTTCATTTAAACTTGATAAAAGCAGATAAACATGATTTTTGGGAGGACTTAAAACTGTAGCTTTTGCACACAAAGTTAATTGAAATACTCGTTTTGCTGCTCCAAATGAAAATAAGGCCTTGAGTGTTTCTCATATGGCAGGTTCTTATGAAGCTGGATGTGAGAAATTCCTATCTTCAGAAACTGATGAAGAACCTTTTGAATTTTCAAGTTAATCGGGCTTGATGGTTTCTGTTCCTTTCTCTTTTTGTTTGTTTTTACATTCAGTCTGGTGAGAATTACTGATGGGCAACGTGCTATTGAAAAGCAGTCAGAGACAAGGGATGTGAGAGAGATGTTTTATTCAGTGTCAGGCTCCTGCCTGCTTGGTTGTGTGTAACACAGGACTGTTGACAGTAGTCAACAAAACCTTGCACTTTGGCCTTAAAATTTAAGTGCAACTCTTCAAGAAAAAGATCTTTAATCCTTATTTTTGTAGGCACAACCAGCTGAGGGTTTTTTTCCAAAGCTAGTACAGTGGCTAAATTTAGGTTGATTTTTGTGGAGATGGCAGAAAGTGGTCTTATTGTGCCAGTAGCTGCCAAAGCTTTGAGTTGTGTTCCCAATTGCAGGGTGGGCAGAGCCAAACGAGGCGAAGGTTGAAAGCTTTTTATTGTGGGCAAAGCAGCACACTGCCTTCTTCATTTTAATTCAGAAACAGCTGTATTGTTTTAGCTGTAAATTTTAAAAAAAGAAGTTGCTTGAGGCATAGGCCCAGCATGTAAACTTTCACCCTAGAGCTTGGCAATGGTATAAATAACTGAAAAAGGATCTTATAATGGAAAGAGCTGGGCAACTTCAATAATGATGACTCTGATCCTTCAGATACATTTAAATGGAAGCATCCAATGTTCATTGTTTTACTGGGTTTCTTGCTTGCAGCTGGCATTGTTTCTTTAATATAGAAAGAAATATTGGAGCATTTTGTTGGGCAGAAAAAAGAAATTTCCCTATGCTGAGAATTGTGCAACTTGGCAAATGTTGGCAGAAAAGCAAGAGCAACTGTGAAGTAGCCTTTTAAGTTAACTCTGGTTTCTGCATCTCAAGCACAATTTATTTATTATTGTATATTGAGACATTCTGGACTTATTTTTTTTTTTAATTGCCATATTGCTCCCAGAGCTTGCATAAGTCACAGATCCTTTACAGCTCCCAGGAAGGGGCCCAGCTTTAGTGGCTGTGTCAGATCTTTCTTTCAGTGAACCAAAACCCAAGTGCTAGAACTGGACCTTCAGTTTCAGTGGAAAAATGGATCGTTGCTCATTAGATCACCAGAGACACCTTCCCAGAGCAGATCCTTTTCTTCCCATTCCTCAGTAAGTGTGAGATTGATTGATTGAGGGAGGGTTAGCTGTTATATCCAAGAGGAAAGGAAAACAAAGAAGAGCTTGTACATCACTGGCCTGGGTGTGACGGTAACTGCATTTCATGGACAACTTGTTGCTGATATTTTTAATAAGCTTTTTTTTAAATGCTGGTATGCTATTGAAAACTAGAGCTATTTCTAATTATTAAGATTGCAAGATCAGGTTTCTCATCTTTAGCTCTAACTTCTTTCTTTCTCCTGCTTCAT
The DNA here is from genome assembly GCA_013397865.1 of Struthidea cinerea. NCBI lineage: Eukaryota > Metazoa > Chordata > Aves > Passeriformes > Corcoracidae > Struthidea > Struthidea cinerea. The sequence continues at coordinate 91,385 of VZTI01005022.1, read as the reverse complement.
TTACAAAAAGAAGCTGTACGCAGCAAAATTAGAGAGCAAAACACTAATTAATTGTTTGTTTGGGCAAGGCAGGGTTAAAAACCCAGCTCTCTGCATGAACAAAGACAACCGGGTTTTTGATTTAGCAATGTCTGATGCAGGGGATGTTCTTACTCCAAATTCAGTCACCATGGAAACAAAACTTCTCTTTAAGCATGCTGTATCTTTGACGGAGCAAGAGGTTCTTTTTGGCAGACATTTTTCCATCTTCTTTGTGGATGATGAATACTTCTGGAATGAGCCACTTTCTTCTGTCTCCTCTGAAATGCATTGAGTTTCTACTGTGCACTAGACAGTGTTGCCCTTGAAACAAAGGCACCACTTCTCAACATGTTTCTGAAATCTCAGGAGGTTTAAGATCTCTCTTTTCCTCCAAAAATATAAAAAAAGTCAGAAGATTCACATGGTGTGTTGGTAAGAATTTCTATTAAAAGTTGCTTTGACTCTCAGAGGTAGCACAAGCATCAAGTGATGTGAAAATTGCTATGGTAACTACTTTTACTGTACTCTTAAGTAAGAAGTCACATAAAACCTGTGCAGACACTAGTGAATAAGTGAAAACCTAGGGCAGAGCTCACAAAAGTACTCTCCACGTTGTCTGTCTTATTCCTGGAGTAGGAGCTGTGGGTGCTTGGTGCTGTGCACAGAGGGTGGTGACCCAAATGCTCTTGAGTGGCTCTTGATGCTCCTGCTGAAAGGGCTGACCATGAACCACAAACAGAATAATTGGCACCAAAAAAGCAAATGCCTGATGCTAAAAACTGTGTGGCTGGTAATGTAGGACCTGGAATTTATCACACCTGCCTTTCCCTCTCCAGAGTTTGAACCACTCAGCTGACGTGAAGAGAATGTCTTAATTTTTTCATCTGAAGAGCTACTGATAAACAGAGCCATGTCCTTCCAGCTGTGGTGCTGTAAGGGTGACGTGGAAATGGGGCCAGGCAGGAATGGGCTGAACCATCTGGACAAGGATTCTCAAAACTTGGCATCAACTTTGAATGTGGAGAAGAGCATGAAAAAGCCCAAATGAAAATCCTCGAGAAGTGCCTGCCTAAAGGTATTCTTTCATTTCATGGGGCTCACTCAGGTGGCTTTTGTTCAACTCATTATCACTGCTGTGTGGAGAGGAACGTCTCTGACATTCAAGATATCAAAAGATGTTTGTCTTTTCTAGGATTTGTGTTGCTATTCCTGAGATTTGTTAACGCTCACAGGCAGACTCATGAGGACTTTAGAGCTGATTGTAGTAAATTAGTAGCAAAAAGGCTGAAGGAAGTCATGGCAGGATTTTAATTGCTTTATGGCAATTGGTGGAATCAGCATTCCTGGACCTCATTATACTAATTACTCTGTGAAAGTTAAAAGGAAAAGATTCAGTTCTTGCTCCAAAGCTTTATAATCCAAACACAGGTTATGCATTCTGGAGTGCAGGGAGGGGGATTGGCTGCTGCAACGTGCATTTGGATTCTCCGCTGGTTTTGTGCTGGTGGTAACAAAGAAAAGAGAACTGGTAAATTCCAGTGGGCCCTTTATAGCAGGGTCTGGACAGACGTGCCAGCTTTCAAGTGTCACTTGTGTTTGAAGGATCCAGTCAGGAATTTTTCATATATAGTTGGGACACTGTTTAAAAATAGGAAAAGGCTCTCTTTGAACATTATTGTAAGCCACCAGGTGTTTGCAAGACTTACCTTGTCCAGAAAATTATTCATGTCTGTTACCTGCTTAAAGCTCTGTGAACAACCTCTGTTAACAACCTCTGTTAACAAGCTACAGCTACACGCTTTTAACGTGTGACATTTTGGCTTTTTGTACCAGATTTTTTCTTCAGACAATTCTGCAAGCTGCAGAGGACTGGATGTTTCATAAAGGATTATAGATTTTGGTTCACTGACCCCCTCACTGGCTGCACACAGTTTTATCAAACTTGTAGCAAGCTGCTCCAGGACTTCAGGTTTAGGCCAGGAGGTCGGTGGCTGTTATGGTTCAGGATTATAACAGTTGTGACACCGTCTTGCTCTGAACAAGAGTCTCCAGGGCTGCCTTAGCAGAGACCATTAGAAAGTAGCAGATGTGTCTCAGTGCTGCTTGGATTGCTGCAGGTATAAATCCTATTACACAGCCAGAAAGGCACCTCTGTGCCTATTTCCAGCCCAGTCACATAATGAAGCATTTCAGAAATTTTGTTTATAGAGAGCTCTTCTTTTGTGTCTCCGAATTTATAACACCTAAAGCTTTGACATCTTGCTGCTGCATTATTGATACAAACCATGAACTTATTGTACTGATTGTATTGTATTGTCCCCTGTGTTCCCCGAGGGGGAAATTACTCATTGTCAGCTCAAGTCTTACGCTCCTATTGGAAGTTCTTCCTACTCATGTTTTGCTCTGTGGAAGACTTTTGCCTACTAGCAGTAAACAATACAAAGAAACTTTAAGGCTGGATGATGTCAGCAAGAGGTCTGTGCCACATTGCTATTTGGCTTTGTCAAAAAATCTATTTGCTAAAAGAAGCTATGTATGTCATATAGAATTTGGGGATAATGTTTTAGGTATTGCTGTGTTGGGTGGATTGACTAATTCAGAACAGCTCGTTATTCCTGATAAATACAAAGATGCTACAGTCTTGAAGAAAATACATCAGGGAGTGTGGGAACAGTCAGTAGATGAACGGATATAATTGCCAGTCTGGCAGAATTAAGGAAATGGGCTCAAAAGTGTCTGGTTTACAAAACAGACCCTACCTAGAAATACAGGTGATGTAAGCAGAAATGAGCAGCTGTGCTTGTGGATATCACTGCAGGAAATGGAGAGGCTTTCAGAAGCTGAAATGTGTCAGATAAGGAAGAAAAAGGGGCTGTTGTGTGTTCATTTGGATGTATTACTCTTTCCTATAACTAACTAAAAACCTGGTGCTCAGTGAACTGGGTGGTCCCCAAATACCCCTGGAAAAAGCTGAAGCTGCTGCAGGGATGCCACAGGTGTCCAGGAAGGATGAGCAGGTAGCTGAAATCCAGATACTTGAGTTTATTCAAAGGGCCCAAAGCACAGTAATTCCAGGGTCCAAAACCTCCCACTGAAAGGGTTCATCTGAAAGCAATTTATATGCAGTTTTACATCTCAGTGTGTTGCCTTGGCTCGGGGTGCCTGCTCAGTGCCTTCTGTGTGCTCCCTGCAAAATGCTGGTGCTTGTCCTGTGTCATTTTAGGAAACTGAGTTAAAATGAGAGGCCAAAGACTAGAAATCCTGCATTTTTTCCTTTCAGCTCACCACACAAGTGGTGTTTGGGTATACTACTGGTAGCAGTAGGTTTGGAGAGTATTTCTCTCCCTGGAACTGAACAACTTGGACTTGCAGCATTAAATCCAAAGTACAAACTGTTGTGTTTGCCAGCTTGCAGATGCTGAAATGTGTAGAGTTACGGTGAGAAGCGTCAGAGCACATAATGCTGTGACCTTGAGAGTGGAAAGGCTCATGGCACTGAAAATTCATAGAAAGCATCACCCAGAGAGGTGATGCTGCAGTGGAAAAATTGTGATATTTCTGTATTTGACCAAGTCATCTGTGAAGGGCCATAATGGCATAGCTCAGTGTCATTGACCTCTGCTTTTACAGAGTGTTTTAATCTAATTATTTCATGCAGCCAGAGATGGCTTTAAGATGTTTGACTTGATTTTTTTGAACATTGGGTCTGTCTGAATGTCTGTCCCTTGTTACAGTGAATAATCTAATGTGTAAAGATGCTAAAATCAAATTAGAGGCAGACAGACTTCAGCTCAGCCTTTCTGTCTGCAGGCAGGAGGAACTGTGCTGTATGCCTTATATCTGAAAGCCAAAGGGGCTTCCAAGAAAGTTACTAGTAGGAAAATGTAAGAAAAACAGCCTGTGTTCAGCAGCCTCATTGTTTGTGTATTGAGAATCCCATTCAACATTTACTCCAGCTTTTTGTGCTTGTAGTAGTAAGAAATGCTCATTGGGGAATGTTACAGTGGAAACATTTGTAGGACAAACTTTTTGTGAGGACAAAAACAAGCTGCAGAGGACAGATACCGAAGTATTGTGTCTTTTCAAAATCACTGTGCAAACATAGCAAATGAAGGGATTTTTTAATTTGCATGATACCTTCCGATCAGTATTCCATGCACTGACCCCCAGAATTAGCAGGGCAGCCATCCTGGGCCACACTTTGTCCTCTCTAGTGAGAGGGGGTGTCACGAGGGACATCCCACTCCCGCTGATCTGCCAGAGGGCTGCGTAGTTTGGATGCAGCTCTTTGCTTTTATTCCTCAGTAGCTGTGGGGGCTGTTTCTTCACACCCCTCAGCCATCAGCCTCGTGTTTCGTGGGCCAAGGGTTACACATGAAATAGGGTCTAAGTGTGTTTTGATGCTCACAGCAGAGACCCAGTGTTTGCAATGCACTTTCACAATGCTGCATTTGGCAATAGGGGTAATATGGTGCCACATGGAATTAATTTCCTGAAACAATGGAAGCAACTACTTCCTCGAGTATTTTTGCCACTATTGAAACATTAAACCACTTGTACAACAGTTGCTGTTTGCTGTAGCTGGTGATTCCCTACCCCAGAGGCACATAAGCGGCAGCAGCCGGATACCGAGGGTGCGCTCAGATCTGCAGCCAACAGGCTTTGGCATTAGAAAAGATAAAGCAACATTCAGGAGCTGCCTGAATCAGCTGGGCAGCACTGCCTGGTGTTTTGTACAGGGCACAGAAAACCGGGACGGCAGGAAGGCATCTCACAGGCTGAGGTTGTCATCTTTCCTTTCAACCCAAACCCCTCTTCCTCTCGAGAGTTTAGAGCCTATGGTGACCATAAGCAGGCTTCAATGGGCTCCTTCAGGCGCTTCCAGACTGAGGAAGAATATCGATTTTCCCCTGATTTCCAGAGGGGATTCAGAGTCTCTGCTGGCCTGAAGTGTTACTAGAGGCTGTTGAACACGTGCTGTCTGTTATTTGAACTTGGACACTTGGGATTTATGTGCAAATGGTACAACTTGTCACTGGGGTGAGGTCTGGATTTCAAAAATGGATGGTGTGGCTGGTCCTGTGCTAGCTGGTGTTCAGAACATGTCTGTGGCCAGTTGCTGAGGTCCTCTCCAGCCTCTTGGCAGCAAGAACAGCTCCACTTCTTCCTATCTGACAAGTAAATGTGCATGTGGGAGTTCAGTTAAGTCAAGCACTCTATGGAGGTCTCAACTTACGTGGGTGAGGCCACTGCTGAGAAGGATGAAGCTGTGGTCCATCATATCCTCCCACTGCATCCCCTGCTGAAGGCCAGTCAGCCCCAGCAGGGAAGGGAAGGACACACTGCTGGGGAAGTTTAGCCCAAAGTTTTTTTTAATGTCTCCAGCTTTTCTCTAATCCCCAAGCCAAGAAACCAACTGAACTTTCAGCCTCTTAATATGAATGAAGAGCATCCTGAAAATAATTGCTGCAAACAAAATTAATCTGGCCCTGCCTGCAGAACGCCCCTGAAGGATTGCCTCCAAAGTGCTTGGAGTTAGATAAGAAGTAAGCTCTCTTTAGTGATGCATGTGCTTTCTAAGTAAACTCCTTTTAAACAGACTTGCTGTTTAAATCTGTTTATTTACTGTGGCACATTGTGCAGATTATGTTTTAAGGAGCTCAGCAACCAACATCAGAGCTTTTACATAAGTGAGATCTGAGGAAAAAAGGGAGTGAGATTTCAAATATCCCATTAATCTTTTCACTTTAGGTCTGAGCCAGCTTCAAATTGCACCGAGCTGCTGCCAAGCGTGAGTGAGTTTCCATCCAAATAAAGGAGACTTGGCAGGTCTGAGCTGAGTCTTTGTTTTCAGGAGTGTTTCAAGGAGAGGGGGATGGAGTGGTGGTGGCGGAGGCTCTGCCGAAGTGGCGCAGGGCTCCGCGACTGCCGTGTGCCAGGCAGCCCCAGCTGCACACGCTGAAGACACTCCTGGTTTTTACATTTCTGTGCCTATGTTTTCAATCTGCGTTTGCAGAGGTGGCTGTTAAATGTTTGAACATGGGAGCCTGGAGTTTGATGTGACTTGATCCCACACGTGCAATTCAGCATCTGCCGGTCGCTGGGGTTTAGGCCTTCGCGCTAAGGCTCAATGGCAACTGCCGGGTTTTGCAGCTTTTGGATCAAATTCTGCTCCTGTCCACTTACAGTGGACCTGAGTTCATTATATTGGCCTTGTGTAATGTGAAGCCAGAGGGATTAGAAGGGAATAACTGGAGACACGTGCTGTGAGCACGGCGCTGGCAGCGCTGCGGCCATCAGTGCCCTGTGAGGAGCCGAGGGGAGGCCTCTGGGCAAGGGGACAGGTGCGGCTGCAATCTCACAGCCTACCCAAAAACCAGCAAGGCCTCTTTGGTTTTGCCTTTTATTTCTGGGGTTGTGGATGGAGTCAAGCCTTCCCACTTCACGGAGGGCAAGCAAGAGCTGTCTGGAGGGACAAGCTCTTGAGATTCTGCTGAGGGACAGGGAGCTGCCTCCATCCACCGTGTTACCAGCTCAGGATCTGTGCATGCAATAACCCTGAAAACCCCTCCTGCAGTCTGCTTGCTTTGTGTCCTCCACAATCAGCTGTTTGCAAAGTCTTCCCAAACACTCTTTCCTTGAATTTTCCTTGAAAGAGGGACTTTATGACGGGAGAAGTGAGGAGGCCATGGCTTCTCTTGTCTCCTGCAGACATAAATCAGGATATCTGCAGCACAGTGTGAGCATTGGCCAGCTTTGCCAGGATTCCAGGTATTAGTCTGGAATTATTTGGCTTTGATCTGAGTGAAGACATCTATCTAAGAACTCATTTGCTGCGAAGCACTTACTGCTTCTGGGGGCTTTGGAGTTTGTGTCACTTCTTGCACAACCCAAGGATGAAACATGAAAACTTTTGGAGTTTTACCAGTCCTCATTCTTCCTCCCCTGTCATGCCCTTCCCATTCCAATGAATGTTTTCACTGTGAATATGGGGACTGTGAGCAAAGAAAATGATTGAAGAATTCCCTATAAAACACTGGTATTTTTGGCAGACGCAATTTTTTGTTAACATCTTGGAGGCTCTACTGCCTGGAGAGCAGGTCTCAGTGCCTCTGCTTTGTGTTCACACCATGACTGCTGCCCTCAGCCTGGCTGCTGACTTTGCTAAGCTAAAGCATTCAAATAAGCTAAATCGTTTGGTGCCCAAAGGCCCTTTTCTCTCAATAGCATCTGCTTGATTTTTAGATGGTCCAAACTTCTTCAAAACACAATGAAATTATGTAGCTGGATAAAACCTTTTCCAGGACAGTTTTCGTGTACTCCTCCAGCCCAGTGACTCACACCTCTTTGTGGGATTTTAGCACTAAGTTCCTGCTGCTTTTACTTCTCTGCCTGGTAATGCTCTTGGTTGTCTGTGGGCACTTTTCTCCCCTTTTTTCCCCCTAAAACTTGGTGGAGAAGAGCTACTGTATTTGGATTTCCCTTCATCCTTAGCATACATAGAGCAAATGCAACAACAGATTGTGGTACATTCTCTCACCCAGAGCTTTCCCACTTTTTATGGATCTCTGGGGTGCCTAAGGCCTATTTCTGACATTCCCTCTTTTCCCTTTCTGCTGACCTTGGCTCTCTTCACACACACTCAGTTATTCCCTGGAGTCAAGCAGCACATCATCTCTGGTGCCTGTGGAACACACAGAAAGCTGAAGTACACAGCTTTTCCACACCTACAGAATTAGGTGTTAGCCCCTTTGCATCCCTGTGAAAAGCCAGCACTGGGAGGAGGATGGAGACTTCACAGTGTTATCACCTGTCTGGCCACTTAGCTAAAATCCAGTCCAAGTTTTGCTGAGGCAGAAGCTTGGCCACTGAAGCAGCAGATGCTGCTGAATTTCTGAATAAAATGTCACTGCGTGTTGGCACAGCGAAAGGCGTGTAGCGTCTGGCAGAGCAGCCAGCAAGGACAATATTCTTGTCGGGGAACTGAGCGAGTCAGGAGCAAACCCATGTTTTCTGCTCCTGCTACCTGGGTCGCTTGTCTGCCTCCTCTGAAGCCGATCTGTCGTTCTGGCAGAGCTGCTTCGGAGGTTAATCTGCTCTCAGAGAAATTGGAAGCCAAGTAGCAACTTAGACAGGCAGCCCAGGGAGGGCTTTTTCCACAAGATTGTCTTCCATTGATGCTACACACTGACACCTGCTGAGGCTCGTGGTCCTTGTGCCACCTTCTCCATAATTAACATGACAGAAAGGACACATTTTATCATCTGAGGGGTTTTTTGGGGAGCTGTACCTTCTTTAGGAACAGCTCAAACAGGTCCCCCGGTGCTAGATAAGAGACTGCTTCCCAGAGCATTCGTGTTGGGAAGAGGATTTGTATGTAGAGGAATTTCATCTTGGTTGGAATGAGGAGCAAACCTCAGGTGTCTCTTTTATCGCTCAGCTCACTCTTGCAATAAAAGTTTCTTTCTAGTAAATGCTGGTTTTTTCTCAGAGAAACCTTGGGTATGATAGATTTTTTTTAAAAAAAAGTATTTTGGGACTTTGGAGAAGTGCACAGTTTTCTGCACTGCACACCTCTTAATCCCTGGAATCGAGCTGCCTGTGCAGCAGCAAAACACAGGTGGGTCAGGAAGGCTGGTGTCCCTCTGGCTCTTAATGCTGTGCCAGTGTCACGCAGAGCAGCTGCCCTTCCCTTCCCTGGCGATCTCCAGCCCTCCAGAATGGCAGTCAGCCCCCGTGAGAGTGTGTGTGCAACTCATTGCTGTATCAGATCCTGAAAGGAACCCCAAAAGTAGAGTGTAATGTTGCTGGGAGGAGTGAAAATTGCATCGATTTTCAGGGCAAAAGAATGTCAACAACCCCTTCTTGAGTGTCTGATGAGGGCCAGACTGGCCCTCTGATTCTTTCTCTCTCTTTCTTATTCAAATGTGTATTGATAAGCTTTGTTTCTTCCCCCACCTTGGATAAAACCCACCAACCTCTCCTGAATGCCTGTTGGGCTGTTGTCCCTTGGCAGTCCCTCAGTTAGGAAAAGGTTCTTTCCTCAGGAATGGTGGGGCACTGAACAGGCTCCCCAGGGAATGGTCACGGCCCCAAGCCTTACAAAGCTCAAGTGTTTGGACAAAGCTCTCAGGCGCATGGGAGGATTTTGGGGTGTCCTGCACAGGGACAGGAGCTGGACTTGGGTGATCCTTGTGAGTCCATTCCAGCTCAGGATATTTTATGATTTAGTTACTTGTATTTTTGGATGGTCACACGCACTCCTATCCTCTCTGGGTGCTGCCCTTGTTGGAGGTGTCATTGCTTCTGTGGAAGGTGGGATTCAGCCGAGTGAAAAGTGCTGCAGCCAGTGAGAAGCACTACAAGAAGTCATCATCTGTACGTTGATTTCTTTATTTTTTTCTCACAGTGCAACTTGTCTGCTGCCTTTCTGCTGCTTCCTAAAGAAGACAGGTGTATTTCTTTCTTTTTTGAAGCAGGAAATTTTAGGAAATGTGTTTTTGTTTTGCTTGGAGGTACCTAAAAATTGCTACATTAATTTTAAGTCCAGTGTTGAATAATAACTGCCTGGAGGTTTGTTACTTGTGTAGCAGGTTGGTGCCTGATGTGATTTTAAAAATGACCAAGACCTGAGAGCAAGAATTTAGAGAGAAGAGATAAGAAGTTTTTTATTAAGAGAATGTGCTTGTCTTTCAATTTTTTTTTTTTTCCTCCTTAATATTATCCAGGGCCAAAAACATCCCAGAATTTGGATTGTCCTGAATATTGTCATTCTCAACAGCACTTTCAAGGGCAAATACCTCCTGAAGTGCTGAATAACAGGTCTTGTATCTGTTCTTCAGAGGAAATCCTGTGCAGTGCCCTGAAATTCTTGCTCGTTCCACTGTCCCCTAACCTGGAATGTAACTTTCCAAATGAAGTGTCACTGATTCTACACCCAGCACGCAAAAGACTGCAAAATGTGCCTCCCTCAGGGTGGGGTTTGGACACTTTTCTTTGATGGGGGCTCATCAAATGGCCTTTTGGGGCCATTTGGTTGTCCAGGTGCACCTTGGTCCTTGTTGGTACCTCAGGTGCTGAGAGTGCCAAAACCAATCTCCTGACCAAGCCTGTATGAAATTTTGCCCTGTTATGCTTCAAACCCAAAAAGCCTTTTCAATGGCAGCTTTGATGTTTCTGTAGTGTTAACTATTTTAAAATGATTTCCCTGGATGATGCGTGAAGCTGAAGGTTGGAAAGAAATACAAAGGTAACTGCTAGGAAGTTTGAAGATTAGAATAGTGCAACTGTAGATAAAAAAAACTTTTTTGTTCTTAGTTCAATCTTAGTTGTTCTAAAGTGGATCTGATCTTATGAGATAAGGGAGACTTGCTTTTGAAGCAGAAGGGGAAACAAATATGCAAATAACTAATGACTGAGGAAGCACACACTTAAAAACCCCGCCACTCCAGCAGCGTGTTCAGGAGATCAACATGCATATCCCAACAAACACTGTTAAAGCTCATGGTTTGTTCTGGGGGAAATAAATCAGCTCAAATGCTATCAGACGGGGACCTCAACCTGTTGCTGTATTTTGAAATCTAGGCCTGCAACTCTTCTGGTTATTGATAAATGTGTATCCTGCACATCCTGGGATGTAATGGGAAGACTCTCTGCTGAGCAAGGTGTTCTCTCTTGCTCCTCCCTGCAGCCCTTGTTAGCTGGGCCTGTGGGTCTAGATACTCTCTGGGGATTCTGCAAACGTTCTGCAATTGTTCTCAATTAAGGGGCATGATATTTGCTTTGGTCTCTTTGATCCTTTAAAAAATACCACCAGCAATTTAGATGTTTATGGCACGTTTAATACACTTAAACTGCTGTGCTACTGCTATATCATGTCTGCAAATCCCATGCACTGTATTGTAAACAGCAAATCGTGGTATTGGCATTTCATTTTAACTCTTGTGATAGTCTCTTGCAGTTCTAACAGTAATGGCATCCTGGCTACTTACAATAAATGCTGGAAGTTTAACTAAGAGCCTTTCCAAGCAGAACTTGGGGGAATGTGTAGTAAGAGCACGAGAAACAGAAACAAGCACCATACCTTGGGGGTAGCACAATCTACACTCTCTGTGACCGAAAGGATCCTTGCAGCTGTGGTAGATCCGATGAAATGGGATTTGGCTGTTTAAGGATTGGGGGAGAGAATTTTTGCTTGTTTGCTGCTGTGATGCTGCTGTCGGTACCCAAAGAAGGTGATGTCTGTACATTGTTCAGAGAGGACTGCACAAGGGCACCTGCAAATGTGGGAATTTGGTGGGATAGCAGCAGCAGAGGTGACTGCCCTGCACCCCCTGCAGCGCTGCTTTGGCTGCTCAGGCAGTGCTCGTGAACCCTCCCGCAGTTGTTTACAGCAAGTCCTGCTCGAGGGGGTGGTTGCCAAGGGTTCTACAGCTCCAGGGATGGGGCATCTCACCAGGGACTTGCTCTCCAAGGCCTTCCTAGTGTTAGATGAGAAACATCCAAAAGAAGTTGAAGTAAAGGACAGGGATGTGGGGGTATAGGTGACTTCTGTCCTTCAGCCCAAATGAATGCAGTGCCTTGGACTGCTGCCTTGCTCTGCTGCTAAATGTAACTTGGATAAGAATTAGAACCAGGTTCTTGATGGTTTGTAATCACATAAGATCTCATGATGCTTTTGAAAATGTGTAGCTGCTAACCCCAGCATCCTGGCCACTTTCCAGCTCACAGAATTACCGTCTGTCTTTCCTGCCCCCTTCCCTCTACGCCCCCGCAGTTTCAATTAGATAAGTTAGGCCTTACTTCTCTCCAGAATAATGCACAAGCCTGTGTTCTCCCCACAGAGAAAACCTCCAACATCCACAGTATTTTTTTTTATCTAGACATTATTTGCTTTGCATTGTCGTTTTGTTATCTAATTAGTATTATCATGTCAGTGCACTTGATGCGACCTGTCTTGTTCTGGGGCCTGAAGTTTTGCAGGGAGTGCAGCACACAGTTAATTTATTAATCTTCTAAACCCTACACTCAATTATTTAGACTGGGTGTACCAGGCTTCTCAGTGGTGATTTTTGTCAGGAGGATGTTGGTTTACTCATCTGTGCATGGTGATACAAACATCAGAAGTTGGAGTCCTTAATGACTCATTTCTGGCTGCCGCACGGTTTTTGCACAGCGTTTCGAAGAGCACTGTGGGGATGCTGAAACAGGGTTTTCTTACCCTGCTGGCAAGCAAAAGCACATGGCATGGGCTGACCCAGTGTTCTGGAGGTGGTTTGGGATGTGGGGAGTGTTTCAGAGTGGCTGCAGCAGTGCCTGGCATGGTGACACGACACTAAAGGAGCTGACCTTTGTTCGGCTCCAGCTGTGCGTGTGGCAGCCTCAGCCTGGGCTCCAGAGGGGGAGATTTTGAAGTCCTTAAATGGCTGATTTTTCCTTATATGCTGTGGCAGTGCCCCTGCAAAACAGTCTGAGCTTTGTGGCTCGCTGCATGTGATATCAGAGGCATTTCTAGTGCTTTTCAAACTCAAATGACTTTTTACACTTCAGCAAAGAAAGCGAGTTCTTTACCCTGGGATGTGAGCTGGGAACAGATGGACAATGATTTTTCACCAGCCAGTCTGTTGTCAGAGCAGTGATTTTCATTGACAGAGAAGTTAATAAACATTAGGAGGATATTCCACAATTGACATCTCCAGTCCACTGCCTTAATACTGGTTGTAATTCAGCTCAGGACTTTACAGAATCTTGTGTTTCCCAAGCTGTCATTTGAATGTGTTGGATGGAATTAAATCCAGTCTGGTTCAGATGTGGAAAAATTGATCTTTACTTTCTGTACTTAGACAGGATTTGGCTGGGACTGTAAATTTTTGGAAAGAGCCTGTGCAGCTACAGTGTGCTAATGGCATGGTAGAATACACAAAAGGTGTGATATAAATAAGAAATGACTGCAGACAATAATGGAAGAAAATCAACTGGGAATAAAAAATTGTTCTTAGAATCTCTTAAAAATACGCTGTTTGCCTAAGGAGGAGAGTTTAATTAAACTCCAGAGTGAAATGCATCCCTGAGGAGGGCCAGCACATGGCTTATGAATCAGTTGCACATTAACCTGTTTCTTCTAGTATAGAAACAGATGTATGGGGTAAGTGTTTGCTTCTCTGGTCATTGGGGAACAAATCAGTGCCCCTTGATGTGTGCAGGGGGAAGGTGTTCTTTAGGGGGTGGTTTCCTCCCCTTTACTCCTCTGTTCTGTTTCTCTTCAGCAAACCCCAGACCAGTTCATTACAGGAGCATGGAGGGACAGGACAAGGGGGAATGACCACATGGAAGAGAGTAGGTTTAGAGTAGATATTAAAGAAAAATCCTTCGCTGGGTGGGTGATGAGGCCCTTGCCCAGAGAAGCTGTGACTGCCCCATCCTTGGAAGTGTTCAAGGCCATGTTGGATGGGTCTTGGAGCAACCTGGGATGGTGGAAGGTGTGCCCTGGTGTGGCAGGGGATTGGAAGGAGGTGGTCTTTGAGTTTCCTTCCAACCCGAACCATTCTATGATTCAATGTTTCTATGATTTCCCACTTGCTGTTGATTGATTATCTTTCTTCTTTCAGCTGCTCAGGAGAGCTGCTGACCTCCACTGCTGCCTTCTGGAAGTCTGTGTGTGACAACCGCCCTGAGGGAGACCCTGAGCACCCTGTGCTTGGAAGGAGGAGGTGCAGAGGCAACACCCAGAAGTGTCTGAGCTCTACAGAGGATTGGAGCAGGTGACTTGTGAGTCCCAAAGCAGCTTTACAGAGGATGTGCCAGTCTGAGGATCAATCTCAGCCTCAGCAGAAGGTAGGAGAAATCATGGTATTTACCCTGTAGAGAGCAACACCTGCTCAGTGTTGCAGAGTACTCTTTGTTCTGATGAGAGCCCACGGAAACACTGGAATAAAACCATTAGGATGTCGTGGCTGCTTCCTGCCTTACTTTCTTCACAGTCTGTTGCAGGTGTAATGAAAGCAAATGTGGCCCATTGGGCAGCTTTCTACTCAGGGGGGTGCTGTGAAGGCTGTGATACCTATTAATTTGATAAAAATAAGTATGGGGCAAATCTTGATCTATTCCAAAGCCATTTCTGGAAAATGATACATTCTTAGTCAGATCTGCTTTCTGTGGTTTTTCAGAGAAGTGTCTTACCAAGCCTGATGAACACAGTTATTTTATGTCTAGCACAGATGAAAGGACATTATTCTGCTTCAGAATGATGGTTAAGTAAGTGAAGTTGTTAGGAAAAGTCAGTTCTTTACTAGCCCTAAGTAGTCTTGCTGGTAAGACAGACAGTAGCAGGGAACTGGTAGACAGTACGAGCAGAAATGTGTTGGCAAAAAAAGTCACACTTTGAGATTGAAGTCATATCAGTGAAAACTTTGACTATGAAGAGAACAGGCATGTGCCAGAGAACAAAATCTTTCTGACTAGAAATTGCCTAAGTGAAAAGACAAAAACCAGACCTTGGAATGCTACTGATCAGCCACTGTGTTAGGTACAATAAGCTTGGTAAGGAATTAAAGCAGCTTGAAAGAGCCCTTAAAATGAGTGATAAGTTTTTTGTGGCGATTGAGTGTTTTCCTGACTCCTATTACCCCAGACTTTTGCAGGAAAAGTGTCTTTTATGCAAGTTCAAATAAATTCTGTGTGTGTGTGAGCACAGTGGTTGTACAGTGCAGGTCTGGGAACACCGGGTCACTGATTCCTGTGTGTCCTGTAGGGACAGCCTCTGCAGGTGAAGGGAGAGCTCTGGAGCCCCGGGCAGACAAACGGATCAATAAACCACATGGAGCCCAACCTGCCTAAGACAGGTCTGAACAAGTTTATTAAACCTATGCTAATAATATAAATAAGTGATTTTCGGAGCTGAAAAATCACTGCATTCTACAAATCCACATTTAGTTCTCTCTGGGTAAAATTACGTGGCAAACATAAGCAAAAATCCATGTCTATTACTTAGAGCTGATTTAATTTTTCTTACAAAATGTTTCAGTAAAA
Organism: Struthidea cinerea; assembly: GCA_013397865.1. Taxonomy (NCBI): domain Eukaryota; kingdom Metazoa; phylum Chordata; class Aves; order Passeriformes; family Corcoracidae; genus Struthidea; species Struthidea cinerea. The sequence continues at coordinate 76,337 of VZTI01005022.1, read as the reverse complement.
AGGAAATAAATTGGGCAGGGCCTTTTCTATGCATGGGGGCTTTGCAGTGCAGCATGTTTGTAAATAAGTGCAGACTTTGGCATTTCACAGAATCAATAAGGCACATTATAGAAACTTGGAGCCAGGAGTGTTTCCCATCCTTTGTGTACTGGCAAGTCTGGGAACAGATCAATGAGTTTCTATCAGCATTCAACAATGCCACAACATCTCTCTGAAGTAATTGAGCAATTCACAGAATGAAAGATGCCATCCAAAGACTCTAATACTCGTTTCTGTAGGAGGAACATTTATCTGGTATTGAGGTGTTCTGAGGAGACCAGGCAGTCATCCTTCCTTTTCTTCTTTATTTTTTTTTTCTTTTGAGGTAATTCACTTCCTTTTAAGGTTACAAGTAAACAGACTTCAAAATGACAGCAGAAAGGAAAATGTTGTCTTTTCATGGGTTCACCACTGATGCACAGAACAGCCTTAAGTTGGGTCACTTCTTTTTGCCCAAGGACTTTGAAAGCAGGTCTGAAGCTTTCATGTTCCAGTGCTTGCAATACAGATGGAAGAGAGTCTTTATGCTTGTTATTATTTATGTCTTTCAGTGCCTGGAAGTGAGACGTGCTTGGTTGCTGGTGACTGGTGCCTCCTGTTTCCCTCCTTTGCTGCTGAGCTGGGAACAGTTGTGCTCATAGTGGAAGGAGAGAGAGCAGGAGGTGTTTGTGCCCAGGGCTTCCCCACAGGCAGCACACACGTCCCATCCCTGTGTGTCTCAGTGAAAATGCTGAGAGCTGCACCTCTGTGGTGACATGAGGAGCAGAGCATCCCCCAGTGAGCGAGGGCTGCTGGGAATGCCCAGCTGCTGGGTTAAGCCCGGCTTGTGATAAGAGGAGGGTCTGCATTATGTTCCTGTTCCATTAGAAAGTGTCAGAGCTGCTTTGGGCTGAGAATTGCCATCGATGTCAGGAAGGAAGAGTGAGGAATAGCAAACATGAAGGCTCCTGAGACTTGTCACTATCATACCCTGGTCAGAGACCTCAGGAGTTTTGTGGCATGGCCAGCTGAGAATTGGAAAACTTGTGTGCAACATCCCCTTGTTCCTTCAGTCGTGCTCCATATATCCTACAGCAGCGCAGGAGGAACCTCAGGACAGCTGTGGGCATCTCTGTGGAATTCGATGACTCTTTCTTGTGCTGTCACCCTCTCTAAACTGAATGTGAAGTTTTGGCCTGAGAAAAATTGTGACAAATATTGGAGGTTCAGGCTGTGCTCCAGCCCAGCGGCCTCTGGTCCTGCTCAGAGCAAGAGCGAATGGAAATGGCTCTTTCAGCCTGAATTCTTGTCGGGGAGGGGTATTAAAATAAGTCACACTGGGAACACACTTGAATTCTTAAACACAAATCACATTTGAAACCACACAGATCTGAAATTATTAGGTAGGTTTAAGATCTAGAAACTGTGTGTGTAAAAATCAAGTGAGTGCATGCAACGGCTTTTGCTAAATGCAGTTTGTTTCTGGAGAAGGGATTCCCAGAAGGTGAGTAAAGGGTGTTTGTGGTGCTATATGAAAATTAAAATCAGAAACTGAGTTAATCTCTGGAATAAATTCCTGTCATGGAACTGTTTCAGGAACTGCACTGCTTTGGTGTGTAGAATCCCTTCTAGTCTAGTGGTCTTTTCCTTCCTCACCAGTCAGAAACTGCTGGTTTAGTCCCTTTTTCCGTTATTTCCACTTGCAAAGGAGCATGTGCCCACCATTGCTTTTCTAGTGTGCTCAGGCATCACTTTTAGGAAGTCTATGGCACAGAAGGGGAATTACCTTCTCCATCATTCCTCTCCTGTGGATGCTGAAAAGCTCTGGTGGAGAAATCTTTCAGCTTTCTGCAGCATTCTGTGAGAACTTTGCAGTTCTCACAGAGGATATGAAAAACACTGCAATGGGTTTTGTAAACTAACTCTTTATCTTGCACCTGGGTTTGTTATGCAGGATTGTTATGGTTCTAGCTTTCTAATATTTTGGAATAAGTGTCTTAGAGCTTGACCAATCCCCTCAAGGGGTGGATGGCCGAGCACCCAACTGTCTTATGCCATTCAACACACTCTTTGCGAACCCTGTTATAACAGATGAATGAATTAATTCATTAAGATCAGAACTGCTTTCCTTCTGAACTTGTCATGCCATTCCTCGTTGTTAGTGCCGCTCACAGCGACACTCTCCCAACCCTTGGACCATCCTTTCTCTCTTGTCTTTATCTCGACACATACCCTGTATTGAATGGCATTTCCTAGCTCAGTGCTTGTATGGCCACGTCTGGGAGGTGCAATGGCAGCGTGGTGGTGCAGTAATGGCATCCTTGGTTCCTCTGAACTCAACCCATGCAAAATGCAATCTGTGCAGAATGTCTGCAACGTGACCGTGTCAAGCACAATCATTGTCAGTGGAAACACAGACCTAGAAGAATATTATTCATTGCAACACTGGGGAGATTAAATCAAACCCTGTTTTATTTGTTGACGTAGGAGGTTTCTCCTCATGGTGCCAGCAAATTCTTTATTTGCCTGAGTAAGGTATTCATCCTAGTTCTAAATTCTGAATAGCTTCAAAATAAAACTCATTTATCTGCGCCAAATACCTTCTGTCATTTCTTCCTTCTCTTTCAGAAGTGAATCCCTTTATTTTTCTCATAACTTAGTTCTAACTCTTGCAGTTCGTAAATTGAAGGGGGGGATTGCTGCTTTGTTATAACATGAAATTTACCTCGTATGTAAGTGTTTGTTTTGATATCTGCTTCAAAAAGTCAGTCCTGAGCTCAGGAGAATGAACCATTACTTCTTTCAAGCTGATTTAGTCCAAGTGGAAAAAATTGCCTCTCTACTGCCACATGCACTGCAGAACCAGAGAGCTCTTGGCTAATTTTGCTGAGGTTGCAACAGGGTCTTGCTTATAGCGCAGAGCTGATATTTATTGTTCAGCATTTTCCAGAGAGCTTAATACATGGCTGCATATTAAAATAGAGATAGGAAAGGATTGTCTGTGACATGTAAGGTAGATTTGACAGGAAAATCCCTTACACTGCCCAGAGCTAAAGCAACACTGATGGAAATGATGCAAACCTGGCTGATGTGCCTCAGCCCCAGGTGACAGAGGGATGATGTGCCAGGCAGTGTCTGCCCATGTTTCACAGAGGTGGCACCATGGGAAACTCCAGCTGGGTGGTGATAACAGCAATGCACAGCAGGGCAGGATGTGATGCAGCCTCTCCCAAGACTGCCCTGGCCTTTGCATTTCAGCTCAGGGTGAAACCATACTGTGGTTTGCTTTTCTGTCTAATCATTCATCTTTAGGCACAGGTGCAAAAGAGCAGACCATAGAGAGAAGGCGTCATTTAGCAGTTACATTTTCATAGCTCTTTATTATTATTAACACTATGTTTATTTCATGTTATTCAGCTAAAATTAGCCTTCTGTCTCTTTGACTGCCATTCTCCCACTCCCTGGCTGTTCGGCAGTTGGGGTTGGGGTTTTGTTGTTGTTTTTTTACTTTTCCTCACTAACTGGGACATCAATTGTTTGAGCAAGAAGAAATTAGAGTAGGACAGATGGCACCACCTGCTGCTAATGCTTTGCTGCTTGAAAGGCTTCCTGACCACTGAGTCTGTTTTGGGCAAGATGAGGAGGAGACAGGTTTATCTCCTTTCCTTAAGTCCACAGAGTAGCTATTATTCTGGTTCTCCTTCTCTCTCTCTCCTGTGAGCAGCACTGCATCCCATCTGCTGGTGGCAGGCAGGATAAGATCCCGTTTTCTTTGAGGCTTTAAGGTCTTCTGATTCTTCTGCCATTTCTGCTTCTGCTTTCCAGCTTCTGCTGCCAGCTCTGTGCCTTTTTTTCTATCCCTTCCCCTCCTTGAGAGTCCAGTTCTGGACTGTACGGGCTGGTTAAGGGAGGATGCCAGCTGGGGAGGAAAAGGAGGAAAGAGAAGATGAAAGGAAAAGGTCAGGAATTGCTGTGGTCCCTCGGTCCTGTGTGACCTGTGTCCGGCAGAGCTGCTGGTCCTGGCAAGATCAGGCTCTCCATGTGATGTTCACTGGGCTCCCTCCCACAGCTTACAGGGAGTTCTTGAGAAGAATGATACCCACAAACTAAACATCAAGAGTAGAGCCCACACGTCTTTCCAAACCCATTCCAAGCCCATTTGTCTAGAGTCTTTAGTGAACCTGATTAGGAACAAACCACAATAATAAACCCCCTGATTTCTCTTCATACAAATTAGTTCCAATGGAATCAGACAAAAATGGGAAATCTGTAGTGGAGATCCTCAGCAATTTTCTTAGCTGAGTTGTACCCAGCAGAGTGACTTTGGCTTGAATCTAAGTGAGGATCTAGCTCTTGTATCCAGTTATATGCAAAACACTCACTAATTATCTGTGTCTCTCATCAGATACCCTTTCAAAAATCCCAAGCAGACTGGCAGTCTGGAGGCAGCTATGGTTAGTCAGGAAATGAATGGCACTGTGTCCAAATATACGTGGGAGCAATAAGCAGTCAGAAACAAATGAATTTTTAATAATTGCAAGTGATAGCTGACACTTTTTTTTCCCCCCTCACTTGAAAATGGCATCTGCAGCTTCTAAAATGTAGAGAGGCATCTGTTGTTGGGGGAAATGTGCTCCGAAGTGTGGTGTTTTCTTTGCAAGGGGCCAGAGCAATGGGTCTGCACAGAGCAGCACTATGTTCCTTGCTTATGGGGCATTGAAGAAAAGGGTAATTTATCAGAATTATTATGTTAAGAGAACAACACCAGCACTTTGAGGCAAGGGCCTACTCAAATAAATAACCATGTAAAGAAATATTAATTCTGATGGATTTCCTGTACATGCCATATGGATGCAGGAATATTCATTAAGTGACTCACCTGATTGTCCTCATCCCAAGTGCCTGCGGAAGAAGTTATTAGAGAAAAGTAACTTTCTTTTAAAACCAAACAAAAAATCCCCCTAAGAAACAAGACCATCAGAGGCTATGGTAGGCAATTTAAATACTTTTTTTTAATCTTAAAAGCATATACCCATCTTATTCCTGGTGAGCTTTGCTTTAGATGTTTTTCCTAGAACTCTTCCTAATTAGCATACTGGCTGCCATTTCCCACTCTTTAAATTGCAGAAATCATCCACCTTGTGATTTCTGTCGACAACTTAGTGGGAAAATGTTCCTGGAAATCCCAGCTTTCTATCACTACTTAAAAAACATCACATATGTATATTCAGGAAAAAAAACCCCAAACCCATATTTTTTTATGCTGCAGCCTTTTTGAGCTAACTCCTCACTTTTGTCTATGCTAGTGTATCCCAAAAGGGGAGCAGGGACCTGGAAGGGCTGGCTGATGCTGCTAAAGTTGTATTAGGATATTGTCTCTAATCTGTCTCCCAGCTCCAAGTTCTCTGCTTCAAGTCTGGTGTAATAAAAACACGTAGCAATGAAAACTCTTTCTGTTTCCAACGAGCTCAGGGTTTCGCTGTGTTTTGGGTTACAGCTGCAGGCCGATTTCCTTCCCTTCATCACTCACAGATCAGGAATCCTTTTTCTTTCTCATAAATTAACAGGAGATTTGGGAAAATCCTAAGTGCAAACACATTTCTGCCATGAACAGCTCCAGGTACCTGTTCAGGTTGTGTTTTGTCAGTCCCAGTAAGCTCCTCTGTAAGCTCTTGTTCTGACACAGCATTCACTTAATCTTTGCCCTATTGATTTAACCTAACAATCCATGTAGGTTCCTATCTGGAAAACCTGTGAAGAAATTGATGCAAAATGACCTCTTTCTGAAGCCTGCGGAAGAAATGCTGCTGAAGCTGAATCCTAACCCCATAGTCCAATTTTAGTGGAACCGTAAATGGGAAAGCCGGGCAATCCATCTGGAGGAGGCTGCCCGATGCATTAATTTCCCATTCCGCCAGCTTTCCCCACCTGCTAATGATGTGTTTGGCTGTGGGAGGCTGCCCTGCTGCCTCCACTGCTCCCAGGAGAGGGCAGCTCAGCTCCTTTGGATTGTGAGAATTCCTGCGGGAATTGTCAGCGAGTTTCGGGATCGTTATGACCAAGCCAGGAAGGGAATCCTGAGTTTGCATCCCGATGGCTGTTTGGAAGTGAAGGGTAGTCAGCAAGGGGCTGCAGCTTTGGAGGGAAAGAAGGTTTGTTCCCAACTGGAACATGGATTTTTAATGCCTGGCAGGTTGGTTTGTGATCTGTGTTGCGGCTGAACTACCTGACTCTCGACTTCCCTCTGTCTTTAAAAAGGAGATCTCAGTCTCTGTCTTCCGTCATTCTCTGTGATGAGGGAGCTGCTCATTGCTCTAAAGCCCTTCCTTGTGGCAGGAAAAGGGGAATAGCTTCAAACTGAAAGAGAGTAGGTTTAGACTGGATATTGGGAAGCAATCTTTTACTGTGAGGGTGGTGAGGCCCTGGCACAGTTTGCCCAGAGAAGCTGTGGCTGCCCCATCCCTGGGAGTGTTCCAGGCCGGGTTGGACAGGGCTTGGAGCAACCTGCAATAGTGGAAGGTGTCCGTGCTCATGGCAGGGGCTTGGAACTGGATGGTCATTAAGGCTCCTTCCAGCCCAAACCATTCTACAATTCAGAAATACATTCTAAATTCTAGATGTATACAATAGGCTCATGATTGCTGGGAGAAGGTGGAAGCCATTGGAGGCAGCTGTTGGGGTGGATGGAATCGTTGTAGCTGCTGCAGAGATCACAGGGAAAAGATGCTGCTACCTGTGATTTTTTTTTTCCCACATTCATGACACTTTCCAAAAAGTGAAAACTGGGGCCTTGGTAACATCAGGACCCAATCTTTCAATACACACCTGTCTTGAATTTTCAGCTGACTAGGGGAACCACTAGTAAGGGCCACTAGAAAATGCTGAATGCTGGAGTAGCACAGAACAGAGAAATGCACGGCAAGATCTTGATGCAGTTCTTGAAAACTCTTCCTTTTCCCACTTGGTCTTTCATTGAATGCAAACTGGAATTTTCTTTAGATTAGAACTGTGATATAACACGTGGTTCTGAGGAACAGTTGCTTTGTTATAGAAAAAACCAGGGGGTTTCAATCTGGGAGCTGTCAAAAGAGTGATGATAGTATCTTATGAAATGTGGTTTGTGCTTCATCTCATGTTTGACTACAGAAAATTGTTGGAGCACTGACAAATGGTGTTCAGGGCAGCATGATCTACAGCATTTGAGTCATGGTTGTGTTCTGCTGTGGGCTTCAGTGTGAGTTACTGGATGGTGCATCAGTTTCACTCTCTGAGACAAAACATGAATAACGCTGAGATCGAAAAGTAGTTTTAAACTGCAAATATTGTTACTGTTATTAAAGCATTTTTCTTTTTCTCCTTTTTGTCTGTAGTCTCAGGAAGTCTGAATTATTGTCATGTGAATCTTTTCTATAGCTGGAAAGAAAAAGTCCATTTTGTCTGTATTTTAACAAATACTTCCTTTCATTAAGATTAAAAAAACCCAAATTAATTTGGATCAAATCTTTGACGTAGTCTGGAAAGAAGTCATTCCCATTTTTAAACATATCTTGAACATCAGAGTAGCAAAGGAAATAAAGAGTTGGATTTACACAGAAGTGTGAGGGAGAGAGATGGGAGGCAGTGAAGGTACTCCTCAGACTGTGCACTTCGGGGTGATGGCCTTTGCTGAAGGTAGGACAAAATCCTACCCCAAAGGACCTCAGCAGCCAATGCTCGAGCCACCATGGGCAGAGGCTGCAGGGGTGCTCTCAGCCTTTCATTAGTGCCCTTTCAGTTTGCCTAAAGAACTTGAATATTCATGAAGCAGAGCCGACACCTCGGTGTCCTGCCTGCTAAGTAGATGCTCTAATCAGGCCAGGGAGACTTTCCTTCCCCTGCCAGCTCAGCCACTGTTGGTCTGTGTTACAAACTGGATGAGCTCCAGGCAGAGAGGCCCTGGAGTTTGCTTTCCTGCTTCCCTGGGTTGCAGAGTGGTCACGAAGTCACTTTTTGGGGCTTCTCTAGAGGCATTTCATGCTCACCAAGAGGATGTTCTTGGTGGCTTGCACAGCCTTGGGACACACTCTTGTTCCATGGGAAAGCACTTCCTGGAAAAGGGAAGGCTTGGTTTAAATCCCTGCTGTGAAATAGAGAATAGATGGATTTTCCATATTCTATGTAAATATCCTCGTTATGTTGAGTATAAGGCTGGGAGTCTAGCCTGAAAATAAAATCATTTAGCTGCAAACTATGGGAGAACTCAGGCCCCTTTTGAAATATCACCACATAACCTCCTTCCCTGGGAGGCCTTTTCTCAGCATTAGGAAGAAATGTCAGTCCCTGGCTTGGCTAGCTGATATTTTGGGTAAGAGTTGAGTCATCATGTTCCCAGGCTTCTGTTTGTGCCTTTCCTATTTCTAGATAACCCTCTGAAGCCGTGTTAGCAGGACTGAACACTGAGCTGTTGTGTGCATTGCCTTCAAATATCAGTGTTTTATCCTGGGCTAACTTCCCAACTGGTTGTTTTTCAGTAATTTGCATCTCTCACGTTATTTTTTTGCCCTAAATATTAATTTAGCTCAGAAAATAGAGCACATTGTGGGTAATCTCAGATAGCTGAGCTCTTGTAGAAGCTGATATAAGCTGGTTCTCATTATGTTGCAGAGGGAGAGCAGAGGACCACACACGTTCATTTGACATCAGGAGCAATAATCTGGGCAGCATACGAAGAATTAACAAAGTTCAAGGCATCTGAGCACAGCAGGGATTTTTGCTTTCCATTTGAGATTTTGAAAAAGCAATGATACACTGTTTAAGCTGATGAATTTAGATGTTAATTTGGGTATTGCTTCAACAAGCTCTTAGCTTGGGTATTATAGTAAAATGTGTTTCAATGGAAGTAGTTTTATATCCTAGCAAAACAATATTAGGAAGCCCATATTTGATCATTTTGTGTAATAGCTTCTGATCTATCCAGACCTTATCTATTGGAGAAGTCAGGTAGAAATCCAGTTGCATACGTTTCCTATTGCACCTGGAATTATGTGGGAGCTGAAGGAAACACAGAAAAGTGAGGAGCTTAGATCTTGGGAAAAGTTTTTAGCGAGGCTTTTTCAGGAGGAGGGAGGGGGTTGTTAAAAAAACCTTTTTTTTGAGAAAACCTTGCTGTTATTCATGTGCTGCTTGTGCAGTGGGACATGCAGGTGGCAGCAGGCCGTTGTAGGAGCTCCTGCTTGTTGTAACGAGTCTTAGATTACAAGGGGAAACTGAGGAATCTGTTGAAATATTTCTGTCTGGCACTCTTCATGCAGCCGTCTGAGGACCTGAGTTCTCACCTCAATAGTGGAGTGCAAGTGCTGGCTTCGTGACCCCAAAGATGACCCTCGTTAGAGCTGCCAACATAACCCTGGCAGCCTGGCACAGTGTCGTGCTACAGGTATCAAGTGACAGATGAAGCGGGCAATAAACTTTATTCAGAGATTTAAACTGTCACAGTCCCATCCAGGTAAGACCCCAGAAATTTATGATGATAATTTTGTTCTTAAAGCAGTAAACTTCATCAAAAGCTGAAACATCTCCAGCAACTAAGACTCCAGACACTTCCCCAAGGCCATGTAACTCTTAGTTACTTTACACTTGACTTAAATTATTCCAGTTAATATATCTTTGTCCTCTAACCTTTGCCAGAAAGGTCAAAATCATTTGCTAGCAAATGACAAACTCATTTCCTGCCCAAGGACTCTCAGGAGTATAATGATTTCTTCAACTTACAAATACATTTCTGCCCAGTGTGGGCAAGCCTCGTAAAGGATTTTACTTTCTACCACCTGCTGTGCCCCATGTACTAATCCACTTCTACGGGGGCTGCTCATGAGCTGAAGAGAGTAAGTCCTGTCACTATTTAAAAATAAATAAGTAAATAAATTCAGTGCAGTTAGATGCATTTCCATCTCCTTCCCTTTAGATGTGCTACGTGCCCTGTCAAATTACACCATGTGAAAGGCCAAGATAAGCAGGTTTCAGTCCTGCACCAGTGACAGGTTTTCCATGCATGAACCCACAGCTTTGAAGTCCATTATCTTGCAGTTCTGGGTTAGAAACTTCTTTTCTCTTGGAGAGGGGACTCCCTGCATTCCACATCATCTGGACTTTCTCTCTCAGCCACAGCAAGGCTCCTCGGCACCAAAGCCAACTTAGTTTCAGGTCATTTGTGAGGGTACAATGTGTTTTATGAGTCGGACTCCGGATCACTAAAGGGTGTGGCTTCACTTAGGAAAAGTCATGTAGCAGCAACGACAGAGCAGAGCAGCAGTGCTGGAGTGAGCAGCAGGCTGGGGGGGAGAGGTGGGAATCCTCCCCTGGCGCTGGCCCCAGTGGATGCTGCAGAAGTTGTTCCCCTGGTGGTCTCTCCTCTTGTAACCCACAGAGGTGCCTGCCTGTGATTTCAGAGGTCAAGGTTAGGATCTTGCACCCTTGGATCACGTCTGAGTGTCAGACTGGCAGCTTCCCAGGGCAGGTGTTCTGTGCAAGGAGGAGGTTCAGCACCTGCCAGCAGTGTGGACTTTGAGGTGCCAACTTGGCTGGTTTTTTTTGGCAATCCTGCTTGTGTGTGGAAATACTACTGTGCCCTGAGGTGTGAGCAGTGCACGGCTCTGGCTGTAGGTCTGCTGGAGTCACACACTCTCATGTGTACTGAATGTGTAATGTATTCATACACTCAGATGTGTGCTGTGCAGGACATGTTTATTTTGTTTTATTTGTTTTTCAGCTCTTGCCTCAGTAACTTTCTGAAGTCGTGCACATTCTCCACATAAAGGAAAGAAGAAAATATATTTAATTTGGTTTCCTCTAGAAGCTACACCCTTTTGGCACAGCTTTCATTTACAACTGCAGTGATAAGTAAGTAATTCATCTTTCAGTGCAAATCAATAGGAGAATCTTGTTTCATCTCCGTTTCCTTTCATTTTGTTTTTCTTTGCTGCACTGCTTTTCTCCCGCCTGTCTAATCCCTCTGATGGAAGCTCAGCCCTGCCAAGAGCTGCCTTTGGGTAATTGAGTCACTCACTCTTTCTCCTGCAATCTCTGTCCAGCTTGAGAAGGGTTGGAGCACTCAAGTGCTGTTCGTGTGTGCTTAAATTTAGCGGAGTGTAGTTGTGCGTGTGAACAGTTCTGTGAAAAGCTGTGTCTTATTTCCTAAACCGCACCGAGCTGGCACATGCAGATCATCCTCTGGTAGCCTGTTCTACAATCTCTGCTGTTTCCTCCACGGGATCTCTGCTCCTTTGCTGCATGTGTCAGATGGATTGGGGAAACAAATCCTCCTTGGTCTCCGTGAGATCTCTGCCTCCCCTTTAGAGCCTCTGTGTATATGTGAGGATGAATAAGAAGGATTTTTTTTCTCTGTTCTAATTTACAGCAGAACACACAGTAATTTTCAGGGGGGGTTGTGGTAGATACTGGTGGTTTGAAATCTTCTGGTCATGTTTCAGTGGGATTTCATTAGGGGTTTTTTCTTGTCCTTTTTCTGTTTTCATCAAAAACTTGAAAACTTTTTATTTGGATATGCTGGCAAAGCAGAAGGGAACATCCTGAGACATCAGTGGGGAGTCTCTCTGCCTGCAGTCTCTTGCCTGAGCAAGTGTCCATGCCCAAACTGTGCATCCTGTGGTAAACTCTCTAAATACTCTGCAGTGGCCAGCAGAGGGGAACTATTACCTGTTTTACTGCCTAAAATACGTAGCTTGGTCATAAAGGAGAATAGTGACATGAAGTACAGGACTGCAAAGCCACCAGGATGGCAGCATGAGCCAGAAGAGTTGTGAACAAAATCTCACATGATCTGTTCAAGATGTTCTGCTTCTGCTTGAAATTTTCTTAGTTTAAAATAGTCATGTCAGTCTTTTCCTAATGGAATCCTGTCGTGGAACCATCTATAAACAGGGTTTCCTTTGCATTTCCTTGTGTTGGTGTTCTCCTGTGCATCATTGAAATGAACTTTTGAACTGACAAGCAGAGCTGCTGCTTCTTCCCTTGTGTGGGAAGCACTTCTGGTGGGCAGCCAAAAGAATGCATTCTCCTTTCAGTTTAAATTAACAGCTGTTTTAATGAAGTAACTGAGCCGCAGTCAAACCTGCCACTTGTTAGCCTCACGTCATTTCAGTTGCTGCTGACATGTAGCATAGGTATAAATTTTATTACTGTGAGCTTCCAGATGTAGAAACTGTCCAGTGCAGAGAACATCTCTATATCAGTCACATCAGCACTGATAATTGTTTATTTATTAATTGTATAGCTTTTCACTCAGTGGCGGCAACACTGTAAGTATTTATTGAGCCTTTTATCTGTGGGTTTGAGGTCTGCTGTGCTGAGAGAAGGGCCACCTATGTAGTAAAATATGGGTGTGTTTTAGTAGTTTGTTTGCAATAAAAGGGAAAAAAAAGAAACAAATCAGGCAAAATTAGTCATAGTCCAGCACAGAACAGCGTGTAGATTTGGCCTGTCACTGCATGGGATTCAAATGTTCCGTATGTGCAGTTTTCGCCAGGAAAGATGAATGCATTGTTTGCTATTTTTACCTCGTGGATATGTGTCAGATTGTTAAGGAAACAATCAAACCCCACTCTGAACCAAAGAGCATAACCAAGAGGGAATAAACAACCTCTCACTTTTGAAGTTTCATGTTGCTGGGACTAGCAAAAATCTAAAGAAATGATGCTGCTTCTACTAATTGCTGCTTCAGCTTGTCCAGCCTCTGGGTAAGGTCCCCACAGGCACCTTTTGAGGGGCACCTGAGCTTGCTTTACGGACATCTAGGCAAACCCACTAACCTTTAACCACTTCTAAAACAATGTCTGTGAGAAAAGGGAGGTGGCACTGAATGTGATGCACAGCAAGGAGCTGGTGGGGCCTTTTAAGTCGTCTTTGGGCTTTGAGCAGTGGCAATGCAGTTTTTATTCTGTGCTGCACTTCAGAGCTTTCCCCCACAACTCTGAGCCTTAATAATAGTTTTAAAACACTCTCCTGGTGATTCTTATATAAATGCAGGGCCTCTAGAAAAAAAAATCCAGGCGTGAAACTTGAGATAAAATGTTGACAATGGGCACTGCTGTTCTTTGTGGGAATACCTGTCACCCGGTGTGGAGGTCTTGCATTGTCACTTTTCCCTGTTTGAGACCAATTACTGCTGGGCAGGGAAGAAAGAATATGCAAGAAATCTGTCTAATAACCACTTTTGAGGTGCTTTTGTAGTAACTTTTTGTAGCTAGCAGTCTGCTAAACTGTTTACCTCCTAGAGAGCATTGCTGATGAAAGGCCCAAGGTAGTTTCAGCTGTAGCTTTTTGCAAATTCCCCTCAAAAAGACCCTTCTCTTCTCATTGTCACCCTTTTTGTTACCTCTTTCTTGCTCATTTTTATGGACATAACCAGAATTTTCATTGGAGCAAGTGAGGTCAAATTCAGCCTTACCATCTCTGCTGTGATTTGGGAACTGCTTTTGTGTTCAGGGAGCCATTGTTCTCCAGCCTCAGCTTGGAGAGTTCTCACAAGGATAACACTATCTCATACAATTAAAATCCATGCAGTCAATTACTGGGATTTTTTTTGGTTAGTAATTAACTATTTTGACTGACATTCTGGCCAGGTTTTTGGGGAAGGATTTTGCTCTAAGGAAATCAGTCTACACATTTAATAGCTTGGCACTGAGAAAACCTTGAAATATTAAAAAGATTTTTTAATATAGGCTGTAGCATGGCTCGAGGCATCAGAGGTTTTAAAAAAAGTTTAATGTTTGGTTTTGTGGTCAGAAACTGAGAAGTAGTCAGCCCATATAGATGGAGTTCGTCCAAAATCTGTTTACAATTAGGAATACCAGCTCTTTTGCTATCTGACCTTCAGTCTTTTGGTTTAGACTTCAATATCATTTTCCTTAGGCTGAAAGGGCCACTACAGAAATCTCTTTTGCTGTCAAACACATCCTTTGCTGGGCTCGGTTGCCAGCAGCAGTGACAGGACCTCTTGTTCACCCTCTGTCTCTGTACAGTAAAGCACATCCTTGTAAAAAAAATCTTATAAAACCTGGGATTTTTCTAATATGCCAAGTCCCCCATAACTGAGGCTATATTGGATTAAAGTAAATACCAGGTCTAGACTGCAAGGCCTCTCAGAGGGCTGTCCTGGCAGCCTGACCCCAGTGCCCATCCTTGCTTGGTTTTGTGTAAGGAAAAGGCACCAGGAGTGGGTTGCTGTGATTGCACTGGAATTTTCTGCTGGTTCCTGACAGTTGCCATTTCCTCTTAACAAGCTGCAGCTACAGAGCAATACTGAGCACATCACATTTGGGAAATGCAAATGGGGGGGTGATGCAATACTCCCACAGTCACACACACAAAATTCAGGCTAATATATAGCACCCTCTTCGTAAAAATTCCTAAAGGTTTGTACCGGGGAAATTCGCGTCATTTTTTAATTCTAACCAAGTGTTTTTTAAGTGCTTAGTGATTCCAGAACCATAACCCAAAAAACCCCAAGCCATTAAGGGAAACTTTTAGACATTCATCCATATTTGTCTAGAAGCAACCTAAAATTTTGACAGTGGTGGCAGAGAGAAATGTTGAAAAGTGCTGTTGTTGGGTCAGGTCATTGTTTAATGAAGATATGTTTTGTAGTCAACTTCCATTAAGGTGCTCTCCAGATCTGACAGTTACTTAAACCATCACTTCTAATCACACTTACTATGATTAGAAACCAGTTACATTCACTGCCCAGCCATACCTGAATTGGTTTTTCTTTCACTGTTTTGAAGAGGATGTGTAGGAGTTACCACTGGGATGTGGCAAGTGCCCTTTAAGGAGCAGGGAGTGATCAGAACTCACCTAAAGAAGGTATTATAAGAAAAAGATCAGTTTGCTTATTTCCTTGAGGAAGATTTCTGAATGTCACAGAAAATTTAGTAAATGGAATATAAAGGAGTTAATTAATCTGAAACTGACTCCGTGTTTATCCTGAGAAAATGCAGCTTTTTAAGGTGTGTCAAGGTGGGCAATGGGAGTGGAATCCCCTGCTCCTTCTTTATGTTTGGGGTTGTTGATGTTGTTTTGTTTTATTTTATTTTGGGGTTTTTTTAAGACAGCTTGTGATGCTGGTGCTTTCACAGTGGTGGATGGTTGGACTCAGCAGCCAAAGCTGAGTCTGGTCTTCAGATGCCCATACTCTTTGTCTTGTATAAAGAGTAAGGACAGCTTTAAACATTCAGTGAGTGGCTGGGCTGGGACTGCTGGAGAAAGAAAGACCCTTTCAAGAGCTTTATTTAGGTACAAGGCTCAAGGAAGGAACATCAGTCTCTACCAGAAAACTCCTCATTCAGAGCCTGGGTGTGATGCTTTAAGGTATCAGACTAACTTCACAATGCAGAGAACAGCCAGCCCTAGCAATCAAACCATAGGTGCTTTACACATTCCCAGTTTTCTGCAAAGAACAGAGATGTCAAATCAAACAAATACACAATGTTCAGTCTATGAATGCTGATTTTCTTTTAAGATGCGATTACCTGCAGGTGGCTTTCAGTGCCTCCTCATTTGCCAGCTTGAATCCCAGCAAAAATACATGCCTTGAGCTGGATGGGTGCTTTAGCTGGGCAAGGAAAGCACATCTTTTCTGCTAGGGAATTTTAGAGACAACAAGGGTGAAGGTGGGCATCACCTTACTGGAACTTGGGCAAGCAGCTGAGTGCAGACTTCTGATGGGTGCTCAGGGGTCCATGGTGACTCTATGTGGTCACTGAAGATTTTGCCTTTATATTTATAAAAGGCATAGAAATTGGGTACATATAATATAAATATGTACAAGATATTTGTTTGCAATGCACAGTATATGTATAAAAGTGTCATTCTCCAAGGGGAAATGATTTCCTTAAACAATGAAGAAATATTTTAGATTATTTTTAAACAAAAGAAAGAAAGTTTTCCTGAGCAATTCCAGCATGCCCAACCCACAGCAAGTGTACACTTAGTGCTGGGGAAGGTGTGTATTGAAAAGACTGAATGACTGAGTGTCAGCATCAGGGGAAAACAGTGGCTGACAGTGAGTGAGTGGGAGATTGGGCTGTCACATCAAGGGCTAAATCAGTGCATGGAAACAAAAATGAAGTAACATTTTACCAGCTAGTTGGATAACTTATAATGATGTTCAGCTTTTGGACACAATGCCTTAGGCAGACTGCTGATGTGTGAGGAGTCCCAGCAAAGATCTGCCAAGTCATATGTATTTTTAGGTGTTCACACAGATTTCAGTGGGTGCAGGGAGAAAGAAAAGGTGGAAAAAAGAGATTACAGTAAAAAGTGCTAGTGCTCTGACACCATGATCTCTGGGAAATTATGCCACTTAGAGGGGAACAGGACCCAGGAAATACAGATGGTTCCTTGACAGGACAACCACAATTGCATCTGTACTCAGTCACTGCTCTTGTATAAAATGATTGCTGGCAAAAAGTGAGTGGCTTAAAACAAAATCTGAATTCTAGAGATTTTCTTCCTCTTGTTAGCTTGCTTCCCAAGGACCCAATTATCTGGCTCATGAAAACAGATGCTTGTACATTCCCCACCATCAACTGGTGTTTTTGCAGGTGCTACGCCCCCTTCTCCTGCCATGATTTTCACCTGCTGGAAAGGCGAGTGCTTTGTGACGTCTCCAAAGGACAGCTCTGCCAGCCTGGTGCTCTTATTTGCTTTATTTAACAGCTACATGTGTACCTGCAGGAAAGTCAGCTCATGACTTGTTAGCAGAACACAGGAGGGGTTCCTCTCTGTGCCCCAACCTTGCTGCAGTCTGGTCATTCCTTTTAATTGTGCAGGAGGACTGGGGCAGGGGCAGCCTGGGGAGCACCTTCCCTTACAGCATTTCAGTTGTATAAAATAATTTCGTGCCTTAGGTTGGGCTCTAAAATAGGTGTGGATCCGCTGTGAAACAGAGGTTTGGGTTTAGCTTTGAATTAATTTCCTGAATTTCTGAAGAATTCACATAATTATGGCGAGTTGTTTCTCTTATTCTTCCAGGCTTTGGAGGGAGGTGAAAGCCCTGCAGCTCAGTGGTGCTGCTTTTGCTGCTTGGGCACCTCGCTGTGCCTTCAGGCTGGGCAGGAGCTGGCAGCCCCAGTTTCTTCCATCCATCCAAGGAACACGGGTTGTCTGTTGGGAAGGTTCACTGCAAAATTTGTAAACCTTTAAAACAAACTGCTCCCATTAAAACTCCTAATTTAAAATATCTTCGTGCTCCATGTGGGTCCTAAGCTGGAAATAAAACACCGTGTGGGCTTGCTTGCCCTCATCCTCACAATGTTTGGGAAGGTTTTTATATGGGTTTTTTGGTATTTTATTCCCCTGTGTGTTTTTTTCCAAATTTTAAAAACTGACGTTGTGCCTTATCTCTAACATGAGTTCAGGTTTGTAGGCTAACAGGTTACTGTAGTCAGTGATGCCTACATGATTGTGATGTGAATTAAAGAAACTATTTTGAAATGATTCAAGCAATAATGTTACCCACCTGAGATCTTTGTGCTTGAAAGGTATCACTAGAGACAGAAAGAAGAGCGTAAAGCAGCTGCTTAGGCTGATGTTTTCGTACTGTTGTCCTTGGATGTTAGAAGTAAATGCATGTGAGCATCGAGCTGTATAAAATTGAGCTGTATTTCATCATTTGAGTTCATATTTCACTTCCAATTAGTTTTCTTTGTGTGCTTATTTTGACTGACCTCTTCTTGTTTGCATTAAAAGCTCACGAGTAATTTCCATTTCTGAGGACCTTTGCTCATGTGCCTCTTGCTGTGGTCTCACCAGGGTGAATGCACTAACCAGGCTCCAGGCAGAAGCAGTGCCTTGGTCAGGAGCTTCCAAATGAAACAGAGGAGCTGCTGATGAAATAATGAAGTTGCTCAGCAGATAATACTCATTTGTCTCAGTGCTGACTGAAGTGGAAGTTGCATTTGGTATTAAAGATCACCATCCTGATGATAGATGAAATAGGGGAGGGATAAGAAGTGTTGTTTCTTCTAATCTTTCCCTTCGAAGTATCTGCATGCATAAAAATGATCACTTTGGAAAAATGCATGTTTGAAAGCCAGAACATACTAATGTGGTGCTTTTCAAACCAAATGACTTGGTGTGCTTTTACAAAACATTGATGAAGTGTCTCTGACATGAGGGAGAATGCAATGGTTTTAAAAGAGTCTGTTTCCTTTTTATCCTACAGAAATATTCTGGATTGATTCCCTGCTGTTGGCTCCTTGCGAAGTGGCAGTTCAGGCTGAGAGAACCTTTATTCCCGTGGTGCTGGAGCCTTTGGTCACTGCAGGTGGGAAATGATTGTCCAAATAAGCTCCTTCAGCTACCGGGTGTCCTCCTGCACGTGCCCTCAGCTCACAGACGTGGCCAGGTCGGTGTGGCCTGTGAAACCCCCCTGCTTCCTCTGGTGTCAGGCAGCAGCTCTCTGCAGCTTCTCCTTGGGTTTAGAAACAGACCCATGAAACAACAGACTTTGGTGTCACATTTAGAAAGTTTGAATCATTTCCACAAAAACACTTCAAGAGCCTGTGAAGTAAAATTGCTGTGTATGTGTTCTGGACAAAAAAGAAAGGGATATACTGAACAAAAAAAGGGGGATGGCTGGGCATCGGCCAGCGGGTGGTGAGTGATTGCATTGGGCACCACTTGTTTGGTATATTCTTTTATCGTTATTATTGGTTTTCCTTCCTTTTCTGACCTATTAAACTAGAAAACTATTTCACCTTTTCCCCAATTCTCTCCCCATCCTGTGGTGGGGAGCAAAGGGCTCTGTGGTGTTCGGCTGCTGCCAGGTTAAACCACAATGCTAATTAGTGTTGTTGGTGAAAACACTCCTTAACAACCCTAAAAGTGGTGTGGGACAAAATGCAGAACAGAAAGTTTCTTTTGGAGAAAAGATCAAAAAGTGAATTTTTCTTATGAAACTCATTATTTTTTCTTCTGTTTTTTTCAATTTTTATACGATTTCACCGCCTGCTAATACCAGCAAAGTGGGCTGTTACATGTCAAATCACGCCAGCATTCCCAATCATCTCCCATGGTCTAATCCCAATAGTGCATTTCATTTTTATTTACTTTAAACCTTGTAGGCAGATGAACATTACTTTTTATTTTCAGCTCAGAAGAACTGTTATATATTACCAAGAAATATTTTTATTCTGTGATTAATGCTGTTATTAGAAAGCAATGCTGTTCCTGCTGTGTCATCCAGTCAGGTCAAACAAGAAACATAAACAATTAAATAAAAAACTGTTTCAAATTACCTCAATATTAATCTGGGGGGATTTTTTTTTTACCATTTTTATTTCAATGTCTTCTCCTTTACAGGGAATTTTGAAAATTAACTGGGTTTTAATTCCAACCAGCAAGACACATTTTGGACTGAAATCAAATCTGGAAAAGCACGTCAGGAAAAGCCAAAACCTCAGGTTCTGTGTGCAATCATAAAACTTTTTGCTGCAGCTTCTAATCAGGTGAGACTCCAACTAAAATTGATAGAAATCCTGCCTGTGGAGTTTTGGCCTCAAGAGTGAGCTGTGAACCAAACAAGGGGAAAAAAAAAAAAAAAATCAGGGAATCAATGCCAAAAAAACCCCAAGAAAATATTAATGGTGGAGTACAACTCATGTCTTAAAAGAGGTAATACAATATTGAATGAAACAAAAGCTTAAATAGCATAATTTTACACAAGTAGATGTTGAAATTCTGATGTTTAAGGGTGTTAAGAAAGAGTAACACTGTGGCAATGAAGAGTCCAACCTGCAAGTATCTTTCAAGGATACTTTCAAGGATCTGCTGTTGAGTTTCCACATTCTCGTGTCCTTTTAGAAAGAGCTGCATGATCAGGTGGAAGTGTTTTGGGAACTGATGCTAGCCAAGCAATATTGCAGCATAAATTACAATCAGTGCTAATTACATGCTTAGGATATTTATCTAATATTACATCCTGCAACCTGATACTCTCCTCTGTGCAAAAATACCCACTGTTCATTGATCGAGGAGTTCTTTGTGTCTTTTGAATGTTCTAAGAAAGTTGTCTCTGGAATGTTTTGAAATCAATCCATCATGTAGAGATGGGCTTCATGTCCAACCACTTGTTTCAACTACAGCTATCCAAAAAGAGTTAAAACCCCCTTACCTGCTCTGGGACAGAAATGGTCTTCTAGAGTAGTTAATTCAATCAAGTGTCAACAGACAAATGACCTCCTGAATCGAAGGAACCTATGGAGACATCAGTGTGGAAGTCGCAAGAAGATTTATCCGTGATAAAAGTCTTCTTAGTGTGCAATTCAGTTCCCTCTGGGAGTCTGGCAGGAGTTTAGAACGTGTGGAGTTAAACCCTCTGCTCTTCTCTTGCCCCCATGACTCACACGAAGGTTCTCTCTCTAAGGTAGGGCTGCCCCAAAACACCACAAGGTGACTTGGGATAAAAGGAGTCCAGTGAACTCCATTTTCAAAGCAACTGGAGGAAATTGGTCGAAGGAAATTGGTCAATGCAGGCTGTGTCCCAAATGACTGTTTGACTAATTTAAGTCTGAATTAAGAAAATCATAAGTAAAGGTAAGTTATTAAAAAACAAGGAGGATAAAGCAAAAAGCAAAATATGCATCTGCAAAAGCTATTCCACTTGTGTGTATAAATCAGGAGACTGTGTGCTCAAGTGGAGAATTAGGCTGAGTTGCCTGCTGTTATGCATTTAAATTAAGCAGGAGTCTAATAGCTTTTTTTAAATCTGGCCCTAAGTGTGTTTGGGGTATTTTTTTCTCTCAGGGAAGGGATCACCTAATCAAAATAGTGCTTTGGAAAGAAGAACAATTCAATACTGAACACGAGCGAGGAGCTCTAACTACTGATAAAAACTGCACTGCTCGGGGAAGATTTGTTGCTGTTGGTAGAAGCCTGAAGAGGCTCTTTGCAGCCAAGTTGCTGGTGGAGCTGGGAGCAGAGAGGAACGATTCCACAGTGCTAATGGAATGAGTGGTGTCTCTGTCCTTGGGGCAGGTGCTGATGGAAGGGCTGCTTTAAGTTTGCGTGCTCTCTCTGCCTTTCTTTCTGCTGCTGCAGAGCTGTGCCGAGGTTTTGTTCCAGGTAAGCCCCTGGCTGTCAGCTCAGCACTGCTCAGGCACAGGATTTCTTCCCGTTAATGCCTCGCTTCCACACGCGGCTGCACACGGGTTTCTATAGAATTCCTCTCCTTTGATCTTTTGAACTGCGTTCTAAAACAGGCGGCAGAAATTTCCTAGAAAGTTTTGACCTAATTTCTTGTCCTATGAAAAGAAAGGCTGGTGTTCCAATCAGCTGCTTCGAGGCAGGGCAAAGAAAGCAACCTTTCCCCATCGCTGGAGCAGAGGTCGTGCTCCGAGCACAGCAGTGCGGCTCCGGGGGCTCGGCTCTCTCATCTCCCGCGTTTCCAGCAGTGTTTCTCTACCTGCAACAGATCGTTTTGCCTCTTTATCAAAACATCTTTCTCTAAACAGAGGATTTCTGTGTGAGCTGGACACGACAGCGCATGGGCAAAGTATTTCTGGTACAAAGCACCAGAGCCTTTCACCTGCTATTGTTGTATCCTACAAATACCTGAAAATCAGAGGGAAATACTGCGCTTGTCCTGCAGAGATCAGTTGCTAGTGGGGACTTTAAAAGTAAGTTCAGTCTAATTGCTGCATTTTTGAGCTTTACAGAATAGCTAATTTCACTTGACTACTGGGACATGAGGTTAGGGTTTTTAGGTCTGCAATTAGGAGACCTGAAGGTGCCTGCACTGTCTCTGGGAAGGATGTGGCTAAAAAGCGAGTCCAAAATTCCAACTGTATTCCCTTTGCCCGCCCCTGGTCCTAGCTTTTACTGCCTGTGTCTGCTGCAGCTGGAGATGCCCTGGCAGCTGGAGGGGCAGAGGATAAAGGGGAGGCAGAGGTGCTGAGCCCCTGCTGTCTGCATGATTCTGTGTGCACTAGGGAGAGAAACAGGAATCGAAAAGGAAGAGCTGGCCTGGGTGCTTTGGGTGGTGACTGAAGTGCTGGGCCATGTGGGACACAAAGGGGATGCAGCAGACATGGGGTGGGAGGCAGTCCTGGGAGTCAGAACAACTCTCCTAGAGGCCACTGGTGTTTTAGAAAGGGATGCAACGTGTCCAGGTATTCCTGGCTGGATACTCTGAGCAAATCAGCTCCTGAGCAGTCTCCTGCAGTTTATGTCCTGGGCTAAACTAATCTACAGCACAACTGTATTGTCTACAGCACAGAGCACCAGCTGGTAAATCAAACCATTATTTCAACTTCCCTTTTTTATTTTTCCTCTTCATTCCTGCTGTCTTTCCCAATGCAGAGCTGGGAATCTGTGGCCAGGTAAACAGAGCCCTCTACACCTCTCTGCTATGGAATGATCTCTTGGAGCCTGGATTTGTGATGCTGCTCCCTGGTCAGCATCTTCAGCCTTTCTCAGCCTCCTATGTAGCTACACCTATTTATACCCTGTTAGCAGCTTTATATCCTTTATATGAGGAGCTCAAGGCCTGCTAATCTTGCATCATTTGTAGTCCTGTCTAAATTCTGATCTTTACAGCCGCTGCTCTAGAAATGAAAAGATTAATCAAATGCCAGAAGATTACTAGAGCTTCAAACCAGTCAGAATCTGACTGGGAAAACATGTTAATCACTTCTCACTTAACCTGAGCACATACTGCACCCTGTATTTCTCCTCCTGCTCTTGTCACTGATGTTCTGCATAATGAGCAGCTCTGGTTGACAGATGCAGAAGAAATTATAGTGCTTTTTGCCTTCTTTTTTAACAGATATGTCTGTGTTGGTGCTCTAGGTACTCTTCAGACATCCTGCTCAAGCCTATATACAGAAAAGGCAAGATCTCCACACCAAAATTCACATGTAGAAATACGATTGCAGAGACTTATAGAATTATTTGTAAGGTTTACGAAGTAGTGCAGAAAAGTAGTAAATAAGGAATAAGGATAAGCTACACTGTTCAACAACTCATTTCTCATATTTCAGTAATTTGAACATAAAGCTGTTTCAGCGTTAAGCAAATTTGTTTCAAGTCTTTTAGTATAAATGCATTTACTTTAACAGAAGAAGAATAAAAATCCTTGACCTTTATTGCCATTCTAAACATGTGAGTAAAAAAAAAAAAAAAAAAAAAAGCAGCACTTTTCAAACACTTGAGTTTTTCATCAGCACCTAGTAAATTAGTCCTGCTGGTAAAGCTGCAGTTGACAGGATTGCTGCAAAACTGTCCTGGTATGGAGCTGAACCTAGAGCAAATCTTGATATGCCCTTTGGGCAGCAGAGCCACACCAGGGAAGGACATAAAGAAACAGAAGTTTGGGGGGGGGTTGTTCTTCAGGAGCTTGTACATGTCCCACTCTGCCACAGACCAGTCCATGCACAGTACCTGACACTGATATCTGACAGTATCCCAAAGTACTCACAGTGTACAGATAGACCCTCTCCTCTGAATTGTGTCTAAAGACACAATTGGCAGGGGGTAAAAGAAGAGAAGATACTAGTTTGTTTTGCTGTTGTTTCCATCAAGTTAATTACTGATGCGATCTGTGTTGGGTTTTACATTCTTTGTCTGATTTTGAGTTTACAGAACGACTCCATTCCCCAGCACACCTTGTTGATTGGGTCTGGAAAGAGAGAAGTTCCCTTCACACAGCTCAGACACAGCTCAGGTGAGTTTAATGGGCTTCACTTTCTTCTTAACTTTTTGAGTGATTTTATAATGGGATTCGTTCCCTCTTGTGGTCCTCTAAGACTATTGATATTTAACTGTTGGGGACCAGAGGGGTGTCTACAACTCCGTGGCTGTGGCTCCTGTAAAACCTGCAGGTTTATACTGGGTGGTGGCTGGACTTGGGAAAACACTCCTTTTGTGATGGAACTGTGTCTAACACCTCTGGATACAATGGTACTGCCCAAAACTCTCAAAAATACTTGGGCTGATCAGTTTTATAAATGCGTAATAGGGATTTCTGTGATTACGTTATGCAAGTAACTTCAAGGAGAGGCATTAGAGGGTAGAACACTGAAAAGTGACAAACAAAAAACCATTTTATTATAATGAAAATAGTTTCTCATGCTGCTTCTGTCTGCTGCAAGAAGGGCAGGACTGTGCATGCATAAATCACAGCCTTACAAGTATAAAGGAAGAGTGTGAAGAAAACCTAAGATCATCCAGACTTCTTCCACATGGAAAAGAGTCTGTAGGATGGGAAAAATATTCTTTGACTTACAGGAAACAATAAAATGTCCCAAAGAAAATATAGGAGCCAACTGATTTTATGTGCCACCATCTGCAATCTATAAATACCCCCGTGGCAAACTCAAAAGATCTCAGTTTATTTGTGACTGGGAAATCGAGACCAAAAGCAGCCTCATATATAAATACAATGGATTTCACAGCCCCAGGATTTATTGTGTCTCCTTCAGCAATGGGGGTTACACACTGAAACAAAGCTGAGCCATAATGGGAAAACTGTCCTACTTGGGATTTATGAATTTATAAAGGATATAGCCAGTTCTGTTGTGTGATTCAGCAGTAAATCACTGCCTGTGGGTGCCAGAGCTTGCCTCAGGTGGGAAGGTGCTCGTGGAAGGACACAGCACAATTCCCAACGCAGACTCTGGGCACCAAATGGGAATAAAGAGAAGAAGGGTGAGCAGAGAACCTGCCCCAAATCCAAAGTGCTCACTGAAGCACAGCAGTAGCCAGCGCTGGAAAGATAAAACTTCACAGCCAATATTTGGAGGATTTTTAAAATTAGGAAATGTATTCTGTCAGGCTTGTATTTGACTTTGTTTGCCTCACCCTCTCCTCACCTTTTGCTCACTGTCTGCCTGTGAGTAGATTAGGACAGGTCACAGTTACATGCAGGTTTTATTTACCTGCAAATTTAAGTTTCCATTGCCTTATCTCTGCATTATATGACATACAGTGTTTGATGATGTGCTGCAGCACCTGTGAAAGGTTTTTCTTTTCATAATTGCAGCTGCTATATTCAATTTTATAAGGGGGGGGGGTGGAACACGTGGTGATGGAAAGAGAGGTTTCCATCCCCGGTCTGATTGTGACAGGAAGGTTCTGCTCTCATCCTTGCAGAGGATGTGCATGTTGAGAGACAAGTTTCTGAACAGCAGGCACAGTGCTGTGTGTCGAGGCTCAGATGGGATCAGACCGTGTATCAGACTTCAAATGGGGCATAATCAGGCATTTCAGACCCCTGCTCATGCTCCTGGAGGATTGGCCTGATTTTCAGAAGTACCAGGCAATCAACAGCCCCTTACTGATTTCAGTGGGAACTAGTCAGCCCTCAGTGCGTCAGAAAATCGGGCTGGTTACCTAGAAACCTGCATATGGTTTTCAAATCTTTACTCTGGGGGTGTTTTATTTTTACTTTTTTTTTATTACTGGAACTAGCCTCTGTTTTCCTCTGCTGCATATGCTCTTCATATGCTTTTGCTTACTCTGCAAATAGTGGCTTTTTTGGCACACTCAGCCCTGGAAGTTTTGTTGATTAATACATTTTGTCTTTTCTAGATCTGCCTTGGAGGAGTTAAGGAGTTTGGTTTTGGTAACCAAAGGATAGTTTGCCCTCTCCTCTGTTTCTCCAAAGTTTTCCAATTAATTTTGCTGAATTGGGAGTCTTATTTTTGGTCTCAGCTGACAGACCCTCTGCCATTGACATGATTTATAATCACTAAAGTCCACAGGTGACAATTCCTTCTCCCGTTTTGGTACAGTAGTTCCTCTGCATGTTGTGATTCAGCCAAATGTCTGCTCTCCCCTCTCATCCCAGGCAAAATGACCAGCAGTAAGAAAGAGGAGGGGTCAGAAACAATGTTCTGTGAGCAAGAGCAGAGTTTCAGCAAAGAAAAGTCTCAGCTCTGATGACACCATCCCAGAGGTGATGGGGCTGTATCCCTGTTGTCCCCTGCCTCCTTCTCCATAAGAGCAAGACAAAAGGGTGTAAATGTTGCAGCAAAGAAAAAGCAAGGTGGATATTGGGGATGTTTCTTGCCTCTTGGGGGTTGAGAGAATGCAGAGTGCTGGATAGGCAGGTTGTGGAGGTTTTGGAGGAGCGATAAAACAAGCAGGTTTTTGGTACCATAGGGTGTTGTTTGAGTCCTTACAGACCGAGGAAAGTTCCATCCAGGGAACTGCAGATGCAGGAGATCCACAGAGGGCTGCAGCTCCCGTGGGTGGACATGTGGATGGTCCTGAGCAGCAAAGAGGCTGAGAAATGCAGCTCTGGAAGCAGGTCCCTGGAGGAAGGATGGCAAAAGGGGATGACCCTTCCCGTACTGGTGTGACTGGAGCTGTCCATGACGGCCACAGCCAGGTGCTGGTTTCCTTCCATCTGACACTGGGAATGTCCTGCTCCTTTGGCTGACGTGTGTCAAATAACTCACAGGATGGGAGCATCCAGGGATGCTTGTCCTGCCTCTGCAGTGAGGGGTCTTTGCCTAATTTCACAAGTTCTTTCCCAGCTCTCAGCACAGAAGCAGTGTCCATCAAGGCAGCAGAGTGCCACTGAAACTTTGGAAAAACAGCTGGAATTTGCAGGTATTCTTTCAAACCAAAGATCCAAACAGAGCCCTTGTTCCCACATTAGCTTGGTACATGTGTTTGTAATCAACACAGTGGAACAGGCTCACAAACAGCCCTTCCTAAGGGCTTGGGGGGGTCAGAGGTTCTGTCCTTCTTCTCTCAGTCTTACACCTTTCATCAGAGACTGGGGCAAAGAATGTCCTTTTGGATAAAACTCCCTATTCCTTGTTCCTTTAGCAGCTTCCTGTGCTGCCAGGCAGCAGCATGCGCCATGCCCAGGAGCAGAGCATGAAAGGAATCTCTGCCAGGTCCCCATGTCCTCAGGGCACCTCAGCTGGTTACAAACCTCTGTGCAAAGCACTGAGCAGAGGTTTTGTGTAGCCATCGTGACAGTAACGTTATGAAAGATGCTGCTGATATCAGTCTGAGACAGGAAACGTAAGGAATTAGAAACAGACTCCCTTGAAAGAAGCAAGACAACAGGATATATTACAATATCAAAATGTGCTTGACAGGTGGAATTCATATATCACATAGTGAAAGAAGCTGTTTGGTGAGTGATACATTTCATATTAAAATATATAAATCATTCACTTGGAGAAGAATTGGACTCTGTGGGCAAGTAGCTTAGCTACTGCATCTGACATGCTGCCTGTTAAAACAGATATATTCATTTATGAATCTGATAATCATTACCTACTTTTTGTATTTATTCCATGGTAAAATTCAGAATTAGATGCATCAGTCACAGCATCTGACAATACTCTGTGTCTGTTACTGGCTTGATTGTGTTATTCCAGTGTTGCAGGATAGTTAATAGTTCCTAGTTAATCAGAGTATCTGTTGATTAATATATATTCCCATTAAAGTAAATATAAATCATAATAAATTAGATAATATAACCATTATAAACCTGCTGTATCCAGTATGTAACACACTAAATCAAAATTAGCAATTACTAATTGAAATTATATCCCCTAGTATAGCATTATATAAATCAAAGGCATTTCTCTAAAATCCATGCATCATTCAGAAGATTAATCCTCTGGCAACTGTAAATGTTTTTCCACTACATTCATTTGGCTAAGCTGGATAATGGTAATAGCCTTGAGGTTAAGTACACAACACTGTGTTAGAGCTGACGGGGTGGTTGTTGCCAGGGTGTCCCTCTTGCCCATCTCACTGCACATACCACCGAGCCCTGGGCATGCTCAGGGTACTGCACCCACCTTCAGCTCACAGAGTTGAGGGGAGATTGTCTCTGCAACATGCTGAGAAGGCTTTTACCCTGTGCACTTGGACACAAAACTTTGGGGCATGAAAAGAAAGTGCTCATCTGAAAGAAACATCGGGGCTTTGGATGATCCCAAACCCACTGGGGCTTTCCTCTTCCTTACTTCCTGCTTGGAACTTGAAAGACTTGAGAGGGGTGTTTTGAATTTCACTCTCCAGCTTCCCAGGGAGTGGATGGGAACACCAAGAGGAACTCCTGTCCCATGAGAGGGTAGGACAGTGACTGAGTAACTCTGCATTGACCCAACAACCTGGCATGGACAGCATCAGGCCTGAGTGAGGGGATGCTGCCGGGGTCCATGGAGGGTATCTGGAGAGAAATACCCTTTATGAATGATTTTGGAGTGCATTTCTGTAGGGATCACCCCTGCCCTGTCAGCAAGGGTCTGGAGAAGCTCCACTTTGCAGCCCCTGCAGGGGGGGAAAATGCTGATTGCTCTGGGGTGAGGAGAAACAGGTGAGGCAGCCTGAGCTCCCTTCTCTTGCAGCAGCCTCACAAAATGTCCTCACCACGCTCAGAAACCCAACTGGAGGTTACACAGACCTCTCCTGCTTACTTTGCATTTTCAAAGCAGAGGACTGGGCACCAGTCCAAACCCATAATCTGTGTGAGGGCATGTCACAACAAATAGGAAAGGGATAATTAGAATTTTATGAAGTGGCTCTGTATAATGCTACCTACTGTTTACTTACCAACAATTTTAAATTTAGCAACTGATGCATTTTTAAGACCAATTAAAAGAAACCCTCTAAGAAGCTCATATTTGCTCGTAGTTATGTGGGTTTTTTAAAACAACCCCTTTTCCCCAGTGGGACCAATGTGTGTGCACGTGTCTGTGTGTCTGCTCATGAAATGGTACTGAAATGTATGAGAGCATAGGAATGTGGCTTAGCAGATAATAACTCTTGATTTCATTGTTTCAAGTGTTGTGTTTTTTCTAAAAGTCAAGGAAAGTCCAGTTCACTGACGAGAACAGCAGGGAATGAACCATTCCTGGGCTTTCTAGCAGTTTGGGAGAAGATTCATGTAACAGGTAAATCTAAAAGCAACACGAGATGAAATGATTTCTTCGTTGTCGTTGATCACAGCTGTGTAACTAAGCTAGAGTAGTTTTCTTTTACACCAGGCTGGGCTCTATTTCAGTGGTATCTCACACCTCTACGTTGTGTCCAGAGACAGTAATTTGACATATTGTTTGGAAAAAAAAAGGTGCTTTAGCAAGACACCACATTTTACGTTATTGATTTGTTGTAGCTAATAGAGCTGCGTGGATATTCTTATCCATGGGCAAATCTGAGAGTATTAATCTACCCACACAAAGGTTTGTTTTAAAAGCCAACACAGGGAATGTAGCTCAGCTCTTGACCAATTTTTGATATCTGATCACCACTGAGGCTCCCAGTGCACAAACAGAACCACAATGCAGGGGCAGGGCAGCCTCTGCTTTGTCCTGCCAGGAAATCACCCCCCTCCTCCAGCCTTAACACAGCTGGACCTGGGCACTGCTCTCTCCTTCTCACAGCACTTGGAGAGCCATCGTTTGAGGAGGAAGACAGGGAAATCCTGTGTCAGACAGAAGGGCTGTAAATCATGGGGTAAATTATCCTTGAGCATAACCTGACATGGATATGGGACAACTCAGCCTCACTCCCTATCTGACTTAGCTTCAGGTATTTAAATCCAGTTCTCCCACCCATGAGAACACTGCCCTGGAAATGTTTGCCCTGCTCTCAGCAGGAATTTCTCTGTGCTTCCTCCCTGCTATGGCAGCGTTGTCCCGCCCAGCTCTGGATCTCTGTGTGTGCATCTCTGGCGGGCCAGAGTTAAGGCTGGGTGGTTTAAGGAGTTGACTTGTGCATATAAAGGCAACCCCATTAGACATCATCAAGGTCCAGTCTGTTCATGTAAAGAGCCACACATTTAAACACTGAGCTACATCCAAAATCTGAAAATGTTGCTCCATGGTGCTCATGATTAATATGTGCAATAGGTTTTCATGATGTGGACAGGGTGAGTGGTGAAATGGATTCAGGTCTTTTTATTTTCTTTTTAGCTTGTTATTATCTAGAGAAAAAAAACACTAATTACTAGAAGCTAATAGCTAGTGTGTTACTTACCCTCTTAATTAGTACCCTAATTATTAAGTGTGGTGATAACCACTAGTCAGAACACATTTGCTTTTTAAGACTTTGTTTATCTGTCTTCCCATTCCCTCTTTTTAATGACACTGATACCAGCAGAGTTTCTGGAAAGGGAATACCAATAATTTCCCCTTGGGAAATGAGTCACTTTGAATCTCCTGAACACTGTTATGATTTTCATTCTGTTGTAAAATGCTTTTCACCTTTGAACTGCTGGCTCGTGTTAGATTCTGATATTAAAGTACTAACATTCGAACCTGTGAGGATGAACTCAGGGCAGCAGAAAAGGTCACCTCAGCAGCACAGGAGCTCACTCAGGCTCTGCCATGTGGGAGGCTGGAAGGCTCCTGAACAACATGGTCTTCAGCTGCCCATCCCAAAATCCTGAGGGGTTCAGTGAAGGATTGCTCATCATGTCTGCCTAAAGTTATGATGTCGGGTTGGGATGTAGCTCCACTGACAATCTCCTGCTCTCCATCCTTTGGAGTGGGAGGCTGGGATTTCTGGGTGCTGCCATCCCCTGTGTCTGCTCTGAGCCCACACCCATTGCCACAGGAGTTGTCTGTTCCAAGTTCATCCTTGCTCAAGTGAAATGCCAAGCAACTACATGTGGACTCTTAATAAAATAGCTGTTTAAGTAGAGAATTAAGTGTAAATACCTGCCAAAAATCCTGTATTCAGGTGATTGGTATGGATGGGCCACTGCCAGAAGTTGTAATAATACAGCATTTTTATGGAGTCTTATTAACTTTTTCCAGGGAGTGGCACATTGGAAGTGACTGAAGTCAGTGATTTAAGATGTGTGGCAGAGGGGAAGAAAGATCTCTTGATTACAGAGCACAGTGTACGGCTGGGCATGAGCTGGGTGTGCTGCAGCACACCAGAAAAAGTACTCTGTTAGCTGTAAAATCTAATGGAAGGAGCAAGACACCCCTGCTCCTTCTGCCCTTGATTCCTGGCAGTTTGGATTACAAAGTGCTTAAAGGATGTGGATCAGGAGAGATGTGTTAACTGTATGTACAGGCACTGTTTCCGTGGCCTCATTAGCATTCACAATGCTGCACACTGATTTGACATTGTTTCTGCCCCGAGGAGCTTGAAATCTAAAGGCAAAACCCCGTGACCATCTGAAATCTGAACATTTCAAGGAAAGCTCTGAAGAAAGGATTCATGAGACTGTGAACAAATACGTTTTAGCTGCCATGTCAAAAGCAGGGAGCAGGCGGGGAACAAACAACTGGAGCGGAGGAGAAAAATAGCGAGAGAGTCCTAATCGTTGTCAGCTTGATTCCAGCCTTGTTCACCCCAACAGACTCTTTGTCAGGGGAGGCTTTGCTGATTTACACTGATCTAAGTGAGAACATCCTTCATGCTTTTATCCAACACAGCTGCTGCTGGAGTGGTTTTAACCCCCTGGTCCTTCTGCCTTGTTCAGTCTTTACAGGTGCACGGGGAGGAACAAGCAGCAGCACAGCCAGGCAGGGTGGGCAGGCAGCTGGTGGTGCTTCTCCATGCAGGAACACACTTGGAAGAGCTGCAGGGGTTGATCTGTACTCCTGCACACCACCTGAAGCTGGCCCCAGTTTTTCCTGAAAAGTGATGACCTTCCATGTAGGCAACTTTTCCTTGGTGGTGTTCTGAGCTACCGAGAGTGCTTGGTCTGGGCTGTGAAGTGCAGGTTGTCCATCACATGACCAAAAACCCTTTTCTCTTGTTCCCTTCTGATTTTCAGATGTAAGCTCCATTACTGGCAGTAGAAAATTTTGGTTTCCTTGAAAGACACTCAGCCCAGGGTGGGTGGGGGTTTTTTTGTGGAAATAAATATGATCAACCCTTTCTGATTCCGATTCTTGGCAGTACTGCAAGAGACAACGGGAGCTTCAAAAGCAGCTCCCTTTTCTGTGCTGGTTTATAAATGTCTCTGTAGCTACACTAATAGCATAACATGTTCTCTTTTTTTTCCTTTTTATTTTTTTCTCAGCTCTCTTCTGCTGGAGGCGTGCTGCAGCAAGAGATGGAGAGGAAAGAGAACTCGTTGTCTTGAGGATTTGGCACATGCTGTCAAGATCCCACCACTTAGATGGGACCCAGCTCCCTGAGCACTGGTCACTTGAGGCTCAGCAAGACTCAGCAGAGTGTTTTGTAAGGTCACCACGTGTCCCACTGCCAGGTAAATTCCATTTGTCCATCTTGCCTGGGAGGCTGGGCTGTCCCGGTGTCTCCCACACCTCTCTGTTATGAACTCTTACAGGCTTCTCCAGTCCTGCCTGCAGCAGTTAAGCTTTAGCTTTCAAGTCTGTTTTTTTGCATCCATGCAAGTGTTTCTGTGCAGTGATCAGAGGAACTTTCAGCACGATTTATTTGTTATCATACTCTAATATAACACTTTCTTAAAACTTTATGTACATTGGTAGGAAAATGTGTGATCACTTAAAATTGAAAGCTGCCTGTTGCTTTTAGAACATTTTAAAGAAATTAATGACTACTGGGGTAGGGACTAATAGCACAGTGCTTTCTAATTTTGTGTTCATTTTATGTTTTTTAGCACAAAAAATGGTACACAACTGTAATATGTTTGCTCACACAGAATTACATGTGCTGAAGCTGCCACCTGATGTTTCCTGATGTTGCCACACTTGAGGCCTCTGTGTGACATCTGTCTCTGAACATTTCTGGTCACTGTACTGATAAATAGTATCATTTATAGAATATAAGGGATAGAGAGTCCTTCCAGGCATGACCTGCTCAGAGTTGCCTCAAGTTTCATAATTATTCACGATAGTGGCCCATGGACAGGAGAGAATTTCTCTGTGGAAATGGCAGGAAAGTAATTTCTGAAACTGTGCGGGTCTGTGCATTCAGCATTCCCTGGGAAGGAGCCTGTATTGGCACAATTCCCTTGCACAGGGTACTTGTCCTTACTGGCCACTGGCAGAACTGAGTTCACAGATATCTGTATGTTGCACTGGGTTTCTTTCCCTCTAAGCTGGAGATGTGCAAGGAAATAAAATCATAAAATTGTTCCAGCAGCAGGAGTCCAGTGAATGGGTAATTGCCACACAATGTAAAGGTGTTTGAAAGAGTGGAGGAAAAAATAATCTAAATGTTCTCCTTTTACTGGGAAGATGTATTATTATTTATGAATAATTTTTGCTGTTGAAGGGAAGTGTAAGATACAATCAGAGAGACCATAAAAATGAAAAGTATAAAGTGTTATTTACATTCTATTAGAGAAGAAGGAACCACTGGCAGGGGGAATGCTGGTTTATTTAAATAAAAAATCAGGTTATTCAGAATTGCATTCTTAGATTAACTGCTGTACAAAATGTAGTCCATAATTCTTCCTGCAGTAGAAATATGAACCCTGGTGAGCTCTGTAAGTTTTGTTTGTATCTCCAGACCATGCTGGTGTCTGGGGTTGGGGCTAGATTCTGCTGCAGCAGGACCTGAGCAAACCCAGAGCTGAGTGAGAGGCAGTTTTCTGAAAGGTTTCCTGTCCCCACAAAGAGTGAGAGAACCAGTGAGACCACAGCACCCAGCACTGGAGCCACCACTGCTGGTATGGAGCACCCACAGCCCAACCGCCTGGGGCAGGAGATGTCACTGTCCTTCTTCCAGTTCTTAAAGAACAGACCAATTTTAATGAGGTTTGCTGCTAATTGTCAACATTCAAAGGTTCATCACTACATCAAGACATGAAATTATCCCTACAGATCCTCTTTGGGCTGTCAAGTCTGCGGAACCGGGGTTACTTTTGGGATGCTTCCTGCTCTCTTTATCCATCCATTGCTTGTTACAGTGCTAGCAGCAAGATCTGGGGAGTTCCTTTGCATCTTGGAAGACAAAGATAGCACAGAAAGGAGAAAAATACCACGTTTCTTAGTTCCCAAGATGCATTTGGAGACTGGTGTTGCTGGACTTCGTAGGTAGATGTCCCAACTGATTTGTAGGACGGGTGATCCCTAAAGAAAGTTTTTTGCATTTGCTGTTTCAGTCTGTCAGTAGTGGAGCATGAACAAGCATGAAGTGTCATAATCTCAGATTTTTGCACTTCTATATTTTACCATAAAATTGACTGCTTTCTCAGATTGGAGAATTTGGACTGTGCTGAACAGATTAGGGTCTGTTAGGACAGGGCAACCCTGCACATCCATTAAACAGATGAGCACTCAAAAGGGGATTGTGGTGCTGGAAATTCTACCCAGAAGAAGATAACTATGGCCATGAAGAGCATTTTCTCATCTCTTCCTACTGACAGAAAACCAGCCCAAGTAATGTAGGTTTATAGCATATCAGATCCCCACCAAGGGAAAAGTGTTGCTTAAAATCAGCTCAAACCTGCTCTTTTTACTGGGAAAGGGAGTTCCTACAGAATTGCAGGCTGTGGTGAGTGCTTTCTGCTTTTCGTGAGAAATGACAGTTCCCGAGAAAAGGAAAAAGCCTTGGATTGGAACCTTGGGTTTTGATAAAGATTCCAAAGTTTTGGTGAGAGCTGGAGGAACTTTTATGTTTTGACCCAGCAGGACAGGAGTGCAAGGAGCAAAAAGGGACTGTGCAGAGTGAGATACTGCTTTAGAAGTGTTCAAAACATTTCTTTCCCTTGACAATCTGCTCCACTTGCTGTCGTGATCAGCTGCTTCATCAATCCCTGCTTTGATGCGTTCAGGGGGAAATTCCAACCGCTGCTCTGGGTTGCCTGCAACCCTCTGTGTGTGTGTGTAACCACGCTTGGGAAAAGAATAAAAGGAAAAGCACTTTTGCTTTCCATTTTAAGAGAAGTTCTTCCTTCTGAATACTGAAATAAAGCTGATGGATAAAAGACAATTCCATGTCACCACCTCCTGAGCCATAGGACGGTCAGGTGCTCGGACCCTCTGGTTGCCCAGTTTCTACATCCGCATGTGAGGCTGAACACCACAGTCTGCCAATATCTTAAAGAAAGGTCTGGAAAGATGAGGAAGCCTGGATTTTATTGACACAAGAAACAAGATTCCGAGTGGCCCATGCATAAGGCTGCCTATTATGAAATGTCTGCACAAAGCAAATACAACAGCACAATTCCTCTTTACCATTACGACACCCCACACAAAACGCAGGCTTTGTGAATAATTGGCACAGTGATATATCCCCAAATTTATGGTATTGCACCAGGTTTTTCACTGTGAGAGTAAACACAGGGGATGTGTTACCTGTCAGGGGTAAGAGGGGACAAGCAGGCTCAGAAGCTGGAGATCTGGAACAGTCCCTCATGTGAGCAATGTCCACAATCCAGGGAGAAAATGAAACACTGCCAAGTGTTTAAAAATCATTCATTTTATTCCAGTATTACTCAGTGCCTGTAGCTCGGTGAAATATTGTTTGGAAAGCCGATTGTTCAAATGGGTGTGGATATAAAACCAAAGAAAATGCTGCCCTTGGAGGCAAGGCCATAGTCCTTAGTTTCAGTTAGAAGCAAATAAATAGTAACTATTACTCTGCAGCCTTTTGAGAGCTTTTTTGTGCTCTTAAATCCATGATGACTATGTGGGGGAATAAAGAAGGAAAAGCTAACCTACTTAAGATAAAAACAAGTTCTAGGAGTTTTCTCTGCTAATTTTGGCTCAAGTCTCCTGCTGAGCCTAAAGTAAACACTGTGGTATTGGAAGAAACCAAATAGGTGGGGGGGGGGTGTCCACTCATTATTTTTATTTTTCCTTTTGTCTTTTTTGGATTTTCCTGGGAGCACCTGCTAGTCCCTGCCTATATGGCCTATAGGATTTCTCTTCCTTTCTTTAAGCTCATTCTTTCCAGAGTTAAAAGGTTCTGGTTACTTCAGAGACAGAAGTCAGACCTTGCCGTGTATTGTTCACAGAATGCATCCAGAAGTCCTCGGGCTCAAAAGTTACAGGACACTCCATAAAGTTCCTTAGAGGAGGTTTGATGATGGCAGGATGCACAGGAATTAAAGGAGAAAAGTTCTGGGTGATTTGTATGGTTTGAAAAATGATGTTGGTTTACAACCTCTGGACTTAGTCTTGAAAAACACCCTTTAAAAAATCAAGACAGAACTTGGAGATTTCAATTTAAGTCAACCTGAGAAACCATAAATTGAGTCATCTGTACTGAAACATGAGTCACTCGTTTGCCAAAACATGCAAAAATGTCTGTTCTGTGTTAGAACACAGATTAACCAACATCAGCTTTGAAAAACTGGCAGGTCTCATCAATACTTCCGATAGCACAAGTGGAGATCAATACTCACACTGAAACCTGAAAGGAGGAAGGTGAGGCTGCTCCTCATTTTCCCCATGGACCATTGCTTTACTTGCTCTCAAGTATAATCCTTTCCAGCACAACCAAACTTTTCAAGTTTTCATTTTTAACATTCAATCCACTTTGAAATTTTTCAAAATGGACTTCAAATTGAATTTGGTTTTGGTATTCCGAGAGCAGCATGAGGAGTTAATATAATAATACTATTTTAAATTATTGCCAACTTTTTCACTTTGGAGGCTTTTACAAAAATTCCAAATCACTACTTAAAAGTGCAAATATTTACATACATAGATGAAAATCTGGCTATAATTTTTATTTTGCAGACCACATTCCAGAGCCAAGACATGAAAGAAGTGGATTCCTGGGCTGCAGAGTCAGGTTGGTTTATTTCTTGCTAACAAATTTCTAACAGCATACATGTTTACTGAGATCTTCAAAATTAGCCTGTTCTGGGAAGGTTTGGAACATCAGTTGTCAGGCTGTGCTTTAGAAATACAGTTCTGTATTCTATTTATCCTCAGTCCAAGCAGATGCTGTGGGTGGCATCCCTGCCCATGGCAGAGGGATTGGAACTAGATGGTCTTTAAGGTCCCTTCCAACCCAAATCATTCTGGGATTCTATTTTTAGCTCACAAAATGGCAAATTCTTGATCTTTGAGAATTTTTGAGGGTCATATAGTTAATTTGTCAGTATTTCTATCCAGTTAAGTACAAACTTACGCACAGAATGGAATTATAGGGAGGTTCCTTTGTCTTTAATTTTTGGCAACAATGGTGTGTGTGTGTGATAGCTCAGATTGGAGAGTGAGTATCTGAGTTTGCTTATCAGATAGCTGAGTAAGCAAACCTGTCTGTCCTCTTCCTTTTTATAAAATTTCCACCCATCTGACCATTTTTGTCTTGGAGAAAATGGGAAGAAAGAGAAACTTTCCCCCCTGAGCTTTAAAGACTGCTGGTGAAATAAACAGTCCCACTCAGCAGAAAGTTATCCTCAGTGAGTGGGTACATTCAAAAGGTTACGAACTAAAAGAAAAAAGCAAAGGCCTAAATTGGATTGCTGGCAGCAGCTCCTCATGTTTCACTTAAGCCACTTTAGTTAAAATGACTTTCCTTTTTGTTTGCCAGGAAAAACAAGATGCTTTAAGTTCCTTACCTCTAATATTTTATGAGTAGGTGGGTACTGAGCTATGCTCTGTTTCCTGTGACCTGGACTCTGAGATGAGAGCATTGCTGTCTGGGACGTTGCCATTCTGGGCCTATTTGGATGCAGAGCATCCACCATTGTGCACAGACTCTCTCTGAGTTTCCATTTGTACCCTCTCCGTGCTTGGGTTTGCAGCCTCAGCAGCTGTGCTGCTTAAATAGGGGGGAAATGCTTTTTTCTCCCACTTACTTTTATTCTTTGCTTCTCAATGTTGGGCACAACTGAGATGTTTCTCTCTTGAGTCATGAATAAGGTCAGACTTAAAGCACAAACATGGTCTGTGCTCGCCATCCCAGGTTCCCTGGTGCCTGTAGAGGTGTAGGAGGTGGTTTTGCTGGGAGACACCTTTCCTGCTGGCTACAATGGACAAAATGCCCAGTGTTCTCACCTGCATGGACTGATGTGTCCACAGCACACAAATATTCTGCATCAGGCTCTGCCCCGTTTGTCCTCTGCCTGAGGCTGGCTGGCTGCTCACTGCCGTGGCAAACACCAGGCTCTTTGGGATGCTTTTTCACAAGGATTTACTCCATACGAGAGCAAGGACCTTTCCCTGTAGGCAGGTCGAACTCAGATGTTACTAAAGATCTGGGACTTGTCCCAAATTGTCACTAAATCATGGCTCTTCTGAGGAATAAAAGCATTTTTAACTCTGCTCCTGGTTTCCTCGGCCACATCTGGTTTAGTCTGGGTGCAGCCACGCTGGAGGTGTTGCTGTGGGTCCCTGCAGGGCTGTTCCTGGGGAAACAGTGCCAGAGGCACCTCACTGATGCCAAGGAGCCTTCAGTACACAAAGGGGGTCCTGCTATTATGCATTAATCTCATTTCAGAGCAAAATAATTGAGAAGACAGAGTATCACAAGGAATGATGGAGGGTTAAAGAGCAACCTCTGTAAAAAGGGTATGAATAACTTGAGGAAGGCACATCAAAGTGCTCTCTTGGGCTAAGAAGCAGTCCAGCCTCATCCAGAGACTGTAAATAATATTGCCCCCAGGGT
The DNA here is from genome assembly GCA_013397865.1 of Struthidea cinerea. Lineage (NCBI taxonomy): Eukaryota > Metazoa > Chordata > Aves > Passeriformes > Corcoracidae > Struthidea > Struthidea cinerea. The sequence goes on along the minus strand of VZTI01005022.1, from coordinate 37,832 downwards.
TCTGCTGCTCAAGCAACAGTACAATAAAATTCTTTCTGCAGACCACGGGCTCGATTTGGATGCTGGTGTTATTGCCATTTCCAGAAAGTTTAAGTACTGCAAAGACAGTGGAAACTCAGCAGTTTGGCTTCTTCCTGGCGCCTGCCCTGAGCCCCCCACAAACACAGTAATTGCAGCTGCACAGGACTGGGACTGTGGGCCAGAACAGCCCCAAGCCCTCCCCAGTTTACATAGGGGCCGCTTTCTTTATTTGAAAAACAGAACAAAACAAAACCCCACAAAACAAAACAAGTAAAGCTGCTGCTTTAAGGGCTCTTTCTTCAGTTTTAGCATCCTCTAAATGACTCAAATGGACTTTGTAGGCAGACACGAGGCACACTGTGGGTGAGGATTAAGCAAGCCTGGTTTAATCCTACAAGGAGTAACCAAATGTGGAAACACCCTGTCCTTTCCCCTTGGGAGACGTTCAATGAGTGGCCGTGTTCAGAGCAAGCTTTGTTGTTGGCTGGAGCCACCTCCTTGCTGCTTTCCTAATACTGCTAGAGTTGATGCAACCCTGCCTATTAACTTTTTATTTTATGTTCTGTATATTTTTATTATGAAAGAGAGTAGGGAAACCAGTGTGCTTGGCTGATCAGGTTTATTTATATCCAGCTCTGGTGTTGCCATTATGACTGGAACACACACAGTAAAGAACTGGTATCTTTTGCCTTTTTTTGAGAGAAATACCAAGTATTTAAGGCAAGTTGTTAGGGGACATGGTGAGCAAGTTTTATTTTAGAAATGTCACTCCCTGCTATCTGGAAATTGAAAACATCCATTCCAGGTGTCTTTGAGCATTTGGAAATGATGGTCACCTGAAAGCTTTGACCCAAGTTTCACACAGAAGGCAAAATGAGTAACAGTAACTAAGTGAAAAGGAAAAATTAATTGTCTTTTTCTCCCTGGAGAAGAGATCCATTCTGCTGGAGCTGGATAATACTTGGAAGCTACAGAGCTCCTTTTCATTAGAGAAATGAAAGGCTCATCATCCCTAGAGCTCTTAATTAGGCACCTTTTGCCATTCACAAAAATCTGTGTCTCCGCTGTCAAGTCCTATTTGTTTTAAAAATTGATTCATTCTCTCCAGTTCTTTTGTTGGGCAGCAGAAATGGATAGACCAAATGAGTCCAAACACTTTGTAAATTGTAAGAGGTTTAATATAATCAGCGTGGCCACGCCAAGCTCAGAGAACAAGTGTGCAGCAGTGCTTTGGTGCCAAACGCTCACAGAGCAATAACAAAAACCACGTTCAAAGCAGAGAGGGCTACAGAGGAGAGGGAAAAAAGTACATTTGGAGTATTAGCTCCCTGCAGACCTGTATGGTACTCTTTCATTTAAGGTGGCTGTTAATCCACAGGAATTACGTATCAGTTAGGTGGGGGGGGGGGGGTCAAAATGAAAGTGCTTGGTTTTAAAAATACTCAGGCTGAATGTTTTTAGTGTAGGTTTTCTGATGAGGAGTCGTTTAAACCTTTTATTAAAGGAGATGGAATTTCTTTTTCAGCACCACCTGAAAAATAACGTCTTTTAGGTGTTGAATATGAATTTAAACCGAGATCAACTGTGTTTGCAAGCCTTCCTTTGAAGCATTTCCCCATATGATAATATTCAATGTCTGTTTACAAGGCTTTGATTTCATGCAGGAAACAACTGCTTTTGTACAAACATGTCAATGTATATATGAATGCCAGTATTTGCATATAAATGTTTCCTCTTCATTGTTTTCTTGTTTTAAAAATCTCAACCAACCCTGAAACAAGAACAAAACAATAACCATCACTAGTGGGACCTGCCTGACTGGAGCTCATCAGTGAACCCAAGCAAAGCTGATGCAAGTCCCACCCTGCAGGAGGCTGAGCCTTCCAAGTGTGTGGTTGCTGCTTTCCAGGCTGAGAAGATTCTCCAGTTACCTGCATTTTCAGGTTTGCATGATCTGTTCAAGAGGTAGCACTAACTATACAGAAGGTTTTTTTGCAGAATTTTGTGTAAACACTCTAGTTTTTTTCCAAAACCTATCTTTTACGTTTAAAGCTACTTTAAAATTGTTCTTTGCGTTGTTAGAGGGGCAAATGGCCCATTATTAATCAGTGTGCTGCATTTTGGAAGGTGCAGGCAGGGAAAGGTAAGTATTTAACTTGTGTGGAAGCTGTACATTCTGGGGAGAAAGAGTTTTGGATAAAGGCTAGCATGATTAGAGGGAAAGGGTAGATCTAGCTGATTGAAAGTCTTGCAGGAGTAGTTTTCACACTGATTATCTGATTGTCTTTTCAGTATGTGCATCTTTCTCTTTGAAAGTGGTGCCAGTTTGAGTCAGTGCTTGCTGTGCTGTGTGGCTGCACAGGTGAGCTGTGCTGGGAGAAAGCCCCAGAGCCTTTCCTCACTCGCACACGAAGGATTCCAGACCATGTGTTAGATGCATGATGCATTCCTGCGAGCTCCATCTGCCAAACTGTGCCAACACTGGTGTCTCAGCTGGCAGTGTGGGGTTTCAGTCACCTTTTTTCTCAGCCTGTTAGAGAAGTTTGTTAACAAAACTATCAGTGTATTAGAAACAGCTTAAGAAATTATAGAAATGCTCGCCTCCTGTATTTCTGTGCCCATTTGTTTTTGCTGGTGGCTTTTCATGAGATCCAACACAGATACCTTTATTTAGTTGAGTACAGTGTGATTTGCTTTTCAGTTCCTTCTTTTCCAAAGATAAGCAGGTCTTACTCCTGTTTTATTGATTGAGAGTTGAAATTTCCATAAGCACACTGACTCTTGCTGACAAAGCAGTGTAAGCAAATTGTCTTAGAGGTACTCCCTTCCCAGAGGATGGAATCGAAGAGGATTTATGGAAGAGCTTCACACAAGAAGGAGTTTTGCTTTTTCCCACATGTAGGCAGTGCTCACAATGCCCAGCTCAGATTGCTGAGTTAGATCATGACCATTGCCAACAAGGCCTTCTCAAAGGCAGGTGCAGCATTTCATGCACGCATTTTTTGCCCAAGGTTACAAAAGTCCCTGCAGTCTGTATTTTGCTTACAGACATGAGAGATGATCCATGCACGTACTCTGCATTTGCATTGGATTAGCTGTAAATTGCAGAACAAGTTCTTTTGGGTAATGAAAGTGAAAGCATTAAACATCAGGGCCTGCTGGAGCTGTGCAAAACCCCTCAGAGGCACCCTGTAGACTCTTAACTTACCTCTTTGCACTGTAAAAATATCCTTGGGTCTCCACCTGTGGAAATTCAGAGTGAAACTCTACTCAGAAAAGCAGTTTCACCTGGTGGGGTATCAGGGCCAGGCATCTGGTGGTGTCAGAATGAAAATGTGACACATTGTGTTCTGCCAGACCTGAGATGAATTCTGAAAATTGCTCAAGCTCAGAAAGCTTTACATGATTTGGGAGGAGGATGAGCTGCTGAAATGTTCAGCAACCACTGCAGATCCCACATATGTGTTGAGCAACACAGGATTAACAAGTCTCAGGCCTGAGAGAGAAAAGTTATTGGGGGAGAATATGAACCATGCAAAGCCTCGTGTTTGTATGTGGGCATTGGACGGCTCCAGTAAACCACTGAGTAGCTGGCAAAACAGTATGAAAATCTGCAGCTGTTTCCTTTGCCAGCAGGTTTGTTTAACCCCTGACAAAATCACTCCAGTAAAGATGAAGGGTCTGGCCATGGCTTCAGTTTTTGAATTTTGATCTATCTTTGAGCAGTTAGCTCAAAGCTGTGTTTCAAATCACAATAAATCATGATTTGGACCTGTTCTTACCTTTCCATCTGAAATTAGGATACTCAGGTTAGCCCTGCTGGTGACTGGGAGAGCCATGGTTAGGGGACACATGAGAAGAATCTGAATTCCAGTTTTCCCTCCTGTGTGCAGCACTTCCAGAGCTCCAGCACTTGCAAACAGCTGTGTTAACACATCTGGAACTGCTCCCGTGGGGATCCATCGTGCTGGGGGGCCCTCCACAGCTCTGGGAGCACACCCTGGGGCTCAGCCAGGCATGAAACCAAGTGAAACAGCTAATTCCTGACAGGAGAGCACTGCCACTCGTGTTGCTTTGCTGTGACAGAGGAGGTGGTTACAAACCTCTGTTTACATCTTCCCATTTCACTCAGCTCCAGTAATTATTGACAGGTCTAATTGCCATCAGATGGCTGTATGTTAGTGTAGGACAGTATCAAAGACCCCAAAAGCTTCTGTGAGTGTGTAGGTTTTACCTGGAACCTTTGGAAGGCAGAGAACAGCACTGACTGAAATCTCACAGAAATCACGGAATCAATTAGGTTGGAAAAGACCTGAGATCACTGAGTCCAACCTGTGACCCAACACCTCCATGTCAACCAGACCAAATAATGATTTCTGAAACCAGTGGGAGTTCTGCTGACAGATACCAGATATTTCAGCATTCTAAAACCAGCTACAAATAAAACTGGCAGCGCTCAACTAAATGGGAGCAGGAAGGAAAATGTGTTGGGGAAGGGAAAACAAATGCTCCTTTTATATAAAATAAAACTTTATATAAAAAAAGAGGCAGCCTGACAGTGTGAAATGCCTTTCACTACTGCCTGCTCACAGCAGCATAGTAATGCCTGACTGAGTAATCTCAGCTGAGAGATGTGATGTGGTGGGAGATGCAGAGGATGTGTTTAATCACCCTGTTCTTTGGTAAGTGAGTCAGATAAAAGACTGTGTGAGAACCATAGTCAGAGGAAGGAAGTTATTGTCAGTCCTGGGCACAGAAACTGAAGGAGTTTACATTTTTAAAAGTTTCATATATTACAGCCTTCTGAAAGATTAATTGATTCAGGGATCCTAAAACAACAGATAAACAACCCAATGTTAAAGGACAGCCTTGGCAAGGGACGTACTGTCAAACTCTGCAGCTGTGGGAATGTGGCCACAAGATATTGATTTTGTAGAGTCCTGAAATGATTTGGGCCCTCTACTATCTCCACTACTGCTTTAAGACAGAGTCTGAAAATGCCTGTGTTTGGAAGAAGCAATTCTGTGCTGAATTTCCCTGGCAAATCCCATCACTCACTCTAAGAGAGGAGAAGTTGCTGAACTCGCACATGTAGGGAAAGACAGTGAATTACAGAGGTTTGCAGCCTCGTGTGGAGAGGAAATTGCAGGATTCATAAAGCAGTAGCTGGAGGAGGTGTGTACAGATGCTTCAGAGACCTCTTGTGCAAACAGACAACACCTTAACTCACAGATTTAGAAGCAGAATTAACTTTGTTCTTCAGCACTGGTTCTCTTAACTGCTTCACTGCCATCACAAATGCTACTGGAACACCCTCTGGGCTGTCTTTTCTTGTAGAATTGAGTCTGTAATATCTCCCCCCAAACTAATCACCTGCAGCAGTTCTCACTGGATTTGGTGGCTGGGCCCTGGTACCACGTTCATCTTTTAACTTCCAATATCTGACAATTTACTGTTTTCTTAATATTTCACCCTGGACATAGAGGGTAGTACTTAACAAACCTGATCGTGGGCACTTGATTTTACACCTTTGTTTTTCAATTTAGACACAGCTGACTCTAGATGGGATTTATTACAGCATGAAATACCTGATTCAGCAGGTGTAACATCACATGGTGCCATCCTCAATAGCAGAAGTTTCCTGAATTCATTTTGAAGTTTATAAAAGACATCATGTATCAGTATGGTCAGTTTTACATACCATGAAGGAGTCAGGGTCACTCATGGAGTTTACAACATGTTTTCTCTTTATTTAATTCATGCAGAATTCGTTATATTTCAGCGGGGAATTTGATTTTGTACTAGATAAATAAATATATTTGACTCTATAGATGATAACTCCTACGTATTTTTTTTAAGTTCCTGTCTGTATTAGGGTTGTTCACATACCTACCAGAGCCTTGCCAAACTAGCTCAGTCTTATTTCCCTGTCACCCATGCCATGTGGGCTATTAATGAATAAATAGATTTTTTTTCTTCCTTTCTTCCCTTTCTTTCTTTTTTTCCTTTCTTTTTTACTTCTGTAATCACCTGACCGTTTGTCCCGGAGGAGAATGCCTGCCCCTGTGCTTCCCTCACAGAAAATGCACTTTGTAAGGTGTGCACTGTGTGTCCCTGTGGAAGTCCCTGGAACCTGATGAGGCAATCCCTCAGCAAGAAAGCGCTGTCAGCAGGATCTCCAGCTCCCATGAGCAAACCTCTGTGGAGCAGGGCACGTAAACAGCCAGCTCTGGATGTGTCTGTGAGAGCTTTCCAAGCGGCACAGGCCGCTGGAAGCGGTTCTGGGCTCTGCAGGGAAAGCTGCCCTGACTAGGCCCGTGCTACAGAATGTCCCGTGTGAGCTTGGCAGGAGCCGGGGGCTTTGGAGGAGAATAGTTTTGAGCAGAATGGTTTCAGACTGCTGGGGTTTGAAGTTTGTTAGAGACCTACTGAGCAGCACTGCCTCGTGTTCTCCTGGGGCTGCTGCCCTGCCAGAGCAAGGAGTGAGGGGACAAAGGCCCTGCTGGTCACCCCAGGCCACCCGCCATGGACACTGGGCTTGTTCCTGGGTTCTTCTCTCGCCAGCTTCAGCCACACGAGGTCTTGGGGCCACTTCTGCTGGGTGCTTTCCCCAGCTCACCCACCACCTCCTCCAGGTGCCCCGTCAGCCTGTCCTTGCTTGAAGAGCTGCTCGGAACAAATTCTGTGTGTACAGGGTCTTGTAGAGCTCAGCAATGGAGCACCAGACTCCCTCCAAGGAGAGCAGTGATGCGGGCACACCACAGAGGCTGCTGTAAGCAGGGGTCTGAAGAGCAGGATGAGGAGGTAGAAGAGATGAGTCAGATGTGCAGCAGGCTGAGTGTGCACAGTGTAAGAAAGCTTGTTGCACTCTGAATGCATCTTTCAGTTTTCTGAACGTGCTTTTAGTTTGTACAAACGAAATCAAAGAGCTGGGTGATCATGCTCAGAAGGAGGAGGCAGCCGTGTTCAAGCTCTTCCCCTGACCTGAATTCCTGGCTGAAAAGCAAACCAGTTTCTTAGCTGAAAAGTAAATGTCAAAGGATACTAGAATTAAATTATTTTTTATTTCCACCTATCAAAGAAAATTAAGTGAGAGAGATTAAGTGGATAAATGTATCAGGTAAACCAGCAGTGAAAACAATATACTCCCTTTCTACAACTGTAAACAATTACTGCCATGTGATTTGGAAACTGTCAATTAGCTCTAAGCACAGTGAATCAGAGCTGCTTTCTGGTGTAATGAAAATAGAGCATCTCCCCGTCACATCAGTATAGATTGCATTAACCTTAATGACTCCTGTAAGGCTAAACCTTGTCTTGCTGGGCAGATTGAACACTGTGCCTTGTAAGCTTTGCCTTTAACTTACCTTTGTAAAACTTGCATTGATTCTACTCTAATTTAAACTAGAAATACAGAAATTGTCAGGTCTGAACAGACCACTGGTGCAACTAATTTGATTTTTTGTTGCTAACTGCAACCAGTGATGGATGGACTCAGGGAAAAGAAGAATGATTCATTCCCTGTCCCCTCCCCTTTTCTCCTTCCACTTGTACCCTTTCCCTAATTTGTTTAATTAAGTGTGGTGTGATTTTTTTACCCCCAGTTTGTGTACTGAAATGGAAATATTAACAGATCTTGTGTCTTCAAACTTCCCAGTGTTATTAGAGATATTATTCTTGGTAGAGTAAATGTCAAATCCTAGTTTGGAAATAATTCTTCTGTATCTCCTGCATTAAATGGATTATTCTAAGACGTTTCCAAATCCATTGCCAGGAGCGTTCTTTTTTAAAATTGTTGAATGCTTCCTTTCAGTGGGAGAAAATGTAAATAGGACCATGTTCCTCGATGAGCACCACCATCTGCCACATCTCCTGTTTCATTATTAATCTCTGGCTAAAGTTTATTTGGTGAATTGGAGAGGAGTTCCTCTTAGACTTACCCCAGTGTAACAAAATCCAACCCTCTTTCCTCCAGTTACAGGGAATCTCTGTCTGCGTGATGCACTTAAATACAATTGCTAACTCTTCGTGGGGAGAAAGACATAAGTTGATGTCTCAGCTAGAATAATGTCTTGGTCTAATGGCTGGTATATCTTTATTGATTAGCTTCTCCAAAATATCTCTTAAGTTCCCAACCTATGACACAATGAAGTGATTTTTCTGTGGGCCATTGCTCAGCGCTTGAAAATTAGGCCCACGGGGGTTCCAAACTCAGGATTTGAAAATGAAGGTACCAGGAGTTAATTACTTTTTGTACAAAAATAGAATGTGATTTCAATTTCTGAGATAGGTGAGCTCTAGTTAGCTCACGCCATGTCGGGTTTTCTCTTAACTGAATCTCTACCACACATCAGAACAGTTCACCTATGAACACAGCAAAGCCACTGCTCTTGTCAACCTTATTGCTGCACAGATTATTTCCAAAGCTCTGTCGCTGTGGTTCAGAGAGTGTACATTGTCAGCTTTATTTGTTCCTCACATTAGAAAAAAAATCTGCTTATGAATTAGGAAAAAAATCCAGGAATATTTTATGATGACTACAAATACCACAACCTGCTGCAGTGCAGACTAGAAGGCTGTACTTGAATTAAAGAGGGAAAAGAGTCCTTCAAGCTGGGAATATAGCTGGGAATCTCTGAGTAAAGCATTTTCCTGCTCAGGTGTGAAGCTGGAGCATCTGCTGGCATCTTGCCACTCAGCTTTGCAAACCCAGCTGTGTTTGAACAGCAGCTCCACTGCAGGCAATGTACCATGATATTTTTAAAAATTCAAGTATAACTGCTTTTCCTATCTTTATTCCTTGCATTGGTATGTGCAAAAACTTCTCATTCAAGTGGGAAACTAAAAGATAAGCAAGTAAGAATGAAGCTGTCAGGAGGTTAACCTGCCAACTCCCAGACCAAGCAGGGAAAATATTTAAAAGCTCAACACCTTCAGTATCGTGACAGAAGGTAGGAACATCACAAAGACCACATTTGTGGGAACCTGTGCAAGATTTTATGGAGTTTCAGAGTGTGTGGTAACTGCAGGGATGAGTGAATCTGAATAACAAGTGAATTTAGGGGAAAAAAAATGATAAAATACTAAAGGCCCAAATTGCTGGCAAAGCTTTCCTCACTGACAACTACTAAAACTATTAAAATAAATCAGGAGGTAAAGGCAGAGGATTTCACTAACTACAGAACCTTGTATTTGAAACCGAGCCTGTATTTCCAGCAGAGGTGTGTGCACACAGGATTGTATGGCCTAGTGGTTCCTAATCCAGTTCTCAAACAGTGGCAGAAAGCCTTTTCCTGCAGAATTCTCCATTGCAGCTCTAACCTGTCAGGGCCCACCCTCCAGATCAGGTGCAGGGAGCACTTCTGAGTTGGTGTCTTGTTTGTAACAGGGCCACCATTCCCATAAATTTGTTGTGCTTAATCACTGCAGAGGCCAGGATCCAGAAATCTGGATGTGGCATTAAATGCACATGGATGATTTTGTACAGTAAAGGAGCTGCTTAGTTTTCGTATATCAGCCAAGGAGTGCTGAGCAGTGTTGGCCTACGTAGCTTGGAGAAAAAGAGAGAGGAAATGCTAATGAATACAAAATTTATCATAATCTCATTGATTTAGAGCCACCAGAGCTGCTCAGTCACGGTGTTAACAGCAGAACTTTGCAGTTGTCAAGTTTGATCCATGTATTTGTTTCCAGTCTCCCAGTCCTGATCCTCTTTCCTTCATGCAGTAAATCAAACAGGACATATCTGAACTTCTAAAGGTTGCCAGATGTTTCTTTTATTAGGTTATTGGGAGGCAATAACTTTCAAAGGGCAGAAGAGTTTTGGCTATCTGGTGAATTTAATCAGAACAGATGGGAGTGGGATGGTGGGGCTGTGTGAGGGCAGGTCCCATCAGCTGGGCACTGGGGAGCAGGAGAGCAGCACAGCACAGCTGGGTCAGGGGTTCCCTTCTGCAGGGACTGTCTGGGGCTTGGGCATCTGCACTGCCCAAATGGGGTCAAAACCATGAGACAGGGAAGTTGTTTTGGTTATCAGAGATTAGGCCAGAAATGTGTAGCGTGCAGTTACCACAGCCATATCCTGTATCCTGTGTGCACCGCTGGGATTCCTTCCTGCTTTGTTTTCCCAATAAGTCAGGTCTCAGTGCTCTAAAATTTCACTGTTGTCAAAACCGAGTGCATGATGACTGAACTGCCACTTGAACAAGCAAAAAACCCTGTTGTTTAAAGAGATCTCTTTCCTAGTGTACCTCCAGGCCTATTTGCCTCTTACATTCACCATCTAGTGAAGAAATCTAAATAAAGAAAATCGAAATGAAGAAAAGCATTTCACACTCTTCCAACTCAATTTCTTTGTCCAAAACTCAGTGTTTGTCCCTCTCAAAATCACATTTTTAAGCTTATAAACTGTCTGTATTAAGTAGCCTACCCAAGTGGCAAATTTCTGAGGGCATTAGAAAGCTGAGAAGGACAGAAACAGCTGCACTCAGTGACTCCAAGACTCTTAATTCTGAAAAAACGATGTGGGGTTTACAAAGAATAAAGCTTTGTGTTTAGAGAAAGGGTATAACAAAGAAAACATGCCAAGGGGTCTACAGCTTACATTCCCATTGTACATAATGCTATTTGCAAATTTGTCTCCAAAAACAGAAACTTCCAGACTGAGGAACACTCCACTGGTAACACAGGAGTGACAGCATGGACTTCTCATCACTCCTGGCTGCATCTGCATCCCTACCCTGGTGCCAGCGGGGGACCCTTCTTCCAGAGAGCCCCGGAGGGACACTGCAAACCTCGTGCCTTCAACTGGGACAACAAGAGATGGAACAAGAGCTGTGCCTTAGTGTCTGCCAGAAGGAAATCCCTGCTCAGCTGCTCACCTGACCTTGTACCAGCTCCGTGCCTTCCCGAGGTGCTGCAGGTCCAACCTGCTGGCCACAAGCCCAGGACATCCTCATGCTGCAGCCAGGTACTGCTGATGCCACGTGGGCTGTTTTCCTGTTTTCCTTAGTTAATCTGCTTCTCACTTTTGCAGCCTCACTACAAAAGTACTCACTGAGTATCACAGTCTGGTCAACTGCAGTTCATTCTAACTTGTATTTTCTGCTTAAAATGCCTGATTGGTTACCTAAAATAACAAAATATTGTTCTCATTTGTGAAGGCTGAGCGGAGGCTTGAATACTACTGAAAACTGTGTAACAGACTTTTGTGTAGAGTTTGTGTCGTGTGCTGTAATTTATTAGTCTCCCAAGGTATGCAAAATTGTTCTGTGACTGTTCAGTAGCCATAAAATATATGAAGAAATGCAACTACCCCAAATTTCTGAGATTTCTTTTGTGTATAAATGTATTGCCATTTCTAAAATGTTTATGTGGCTCTAGGACATTCATTTGCAAGACACAGACTGCTTTAGTAGTACCCAGAGTACCTTAACCTTGGCTGGACTTGACTCTAGGTGCTTCTGTAACACAAAACTACAATCAAATTAAGCTCTAACTTCAGTAATTGAATTTTAGTAGCCAAATTTTATGAAGGAAACAAATTTCAGTTACACCTGTGTATTTGTAAAAGATGAATTTTCAGTTGTTAAATGTAAGTGTTCATAGACAAGCTTGTGCACTCAACCAAAGAGAGAAGAGAATCAATATCGCCCCCGAGCAGCAGCTCAAATTTCAAATATTCACAGCTTGTAAAGTCGAACTTGTGAAGTTTAATTGACCAGGAATAATTTGAGGACAGTGATCTGTACAAGCTTCATAGGCAGAATGCAACCGAGTTATTCACTGGAAATTATTTATTCCACTTTAGAAATTATGGGGCACTTGCAATGGGGCTGTGCATTTGCTAAAATCTGAACTTTAATTTGCCCATGAACACTGCATGATCCTCAGCAGAAAAGGAACAGCAATTAGGAGCTTGTTTTCATGTAATTCCCTCCCACCATTGCTCTTCTGAGTAACCTGGTTATCAATAAGCACATCCCCCCTGCCACAGCCCCACAGCATTATAGCTGTAAAGAAGATTGAGGAGGGATCTGTGATCTCTTTTGCTTCTGTGACTTTCAAGTTCAGAGCGGAATTAACCTGTGATTCTTCCCTCTGCTTCTTTGTAGTGACCACTGAACTAAATGCCCATTTTTCTTCCTCAACTGCCAGTGAATATTTACTGTAGTTTTTCCTGTAGAGCCTTGTCCCTTTTGCAGACCTGAGAGTTTGGCTCATCCAATTTCAGTGCCTCTTTTGTAACCCATGGCAATGCTTTGCTCCTCTCTGCTGTGGTTTAATATTACATGTCTGGAAATGCCAGGCAGGAACCAGGGCTGGTGGGGAAAGTGCTTCTGGGGAAATGGGACAATCTTCCGCCTCCCCAATATTGTGAACAGTGTACTCAGGGACATAAAAGTCCAACTGAATGAGTTTTGAGAAGAAGAAAGGTAAAATTAAAGTAAACAGAATTTGGAACATTAGTAACACTTCAGTTATTTTTGTAAACTTAAATCTCGGCTTAATGCTGAAATTGCACATTGTTTAGGAATATTAGCATTGGCAGAAGTAAAGTCATTTGGAGGAGTCTGTCGTGACTTAGAGATATCATATGAAATACTGTGATATTTCATGCATGTAATCTATTCTCCTGTCTTGGTGTCCAGTTTACCTCTTTTATAAACCACTGAACTTAATCCCCAGTCAGGTCCCTTCAGGAGCCAGCATGCCAGGCTGGGCTGGAGAGCCCATCCATGCACAGAGCTGTTGTGTTTGCAAATCTGGCATCCCTAATTACACGATGTCTGTACCCTTAAGCTGCAGGTACCAGGCAACTGGTGAGGCTGATACCCGGTAAGGCATCTGTGAACTGGTTAGTGAGCCCAAAGTACAAAAAAGCATGAAATGGAGCCCATTCTGATGAGTCCTCACCTCACACCCAGGTATAGGTACAGTAAATATATAGATACATACTGGCTAGAGAACAGGTACAGAGGGCAGTGACACTGCTTGAAAAAAATGTCACATCCAGACTCCAGGATTTAGATTTTTCAGGCAGGCAGTGGTGGCAGAGATCTTTCCTTTTCAAAGCTAAAAATGAAAACTGAGCATGTAGTAGTTTCTTTCTTACATTTTGATCTTTAGGATCTGAGTAGGTAACAAGGCTTGTACTCATTAAAAGGGTGAACTCAGGGGTCCCCTGCCAAGGACATGGCATCCCCACCACGGTGTTCTGCTTCCACCTGATGAATGTTAAGAACCTCTTCATGTTAGAAATCTTAATTGCTGTGTTTGAGAGCAGGTGCTGCAGGCTGTGGGGTGGGAGTGCTGAGCACAGCTGCCTGCGCTGGGCTGACCCTCGAGTTGGCTCCCTGCTCACCTCTCTGCTCAACCAGCAGCATTTCAGTGTGCATCACCCTCTGTCAGACACCTTTTTGTGTCAGCCAAACAACTGCTGGAAATTATCAGGAATCTTTTGTGCTTTGCCCGATTTTTAAGCCCCTTTGTCACTGAACTGTACACAGCTTCAGTATTTAAGCAATACAGGCTGGGGGCTTTTTTGCTTTACTCCAACTTGTTTGAAGGGTTATCAATGTTTGCTCCCTGTTGAAATTCTTATCCAGACTGTACAGCTCAAGTTCCTTGGTATAAACCACCCTGAGAAGTCACCATCTCCGTTTTCAGGTCTGCCTCAAACCCCAAGGGAGGGCAGCCTTTGGACAGACTGACCTGATCTGGGCAACTTTAAAATCCTAAGCAGCACAGCCTGCTCAAACCAACACACCTGGTGAGTCTGGGCAGAATTATAACTCTGGCCTCAACAGCAGTGGTTAAGCAAAAGGTTTGCAGAGTGATCTACAGAGAACTTGTCTGAAGGAAATAATGTTGGTGGGGTTTTTTTGGTTGGGTTTTTTTTTTTTGTGTTTTTTTTTGTTTGTTTGTTTGTTTGTTTGTTTTTGTTTTGGTTTTTTTTTTTTTAAATTTTACAGCATGAGCCTCCCTAGTTTGCAGTTCTTTACAGCTTTATGCTGCACATTGAATGAGAGTCCTTCACCAGCTTCTAGACACTTCTTTCACAAGAAAATTGACTGGCAGGGGCATATTTTTTGCTTGTCGCTCCAGGTGAGATGACTCCATTGACTTCTGTAGTTCACTGACTGAGAAACTATCAAACCCCAAACTTTTAGAGGTATTGAGATTGCTAGCAATGCAAAGGGAGAAAAAATGAGCCAGAGTTCTATCTTTTTTGTACAGCTCACCAGGGAGCGTTTCTTCCCATACATTCCTTGTTTTTCTTTTCTTCTGGAGTGGACAGGGTTGTCTTCCTTGACACTGGCCTTGCCTTCCAGCAGGTATCCTCCCTCCTGGTCCCAGCAGAACAGCTGCTGTGGTCTGGTACCTGTTTAGCCTGGTGTAGACCCAGTGGCCACAACCAACCTGCGATTACCCAGATATCCTGTTTGCCCTTGCTGTCGAGAAGTGCTGAGTGATGTACGCTCAGTGGTGGCAACAGCGTTCACACATGTGCTTCATTGTGCTCCAGTACCTCAGTTTCCATGGCTACCACAGAAATTGCAGGTTTGCTGTACAAATTGGTAGGAGAGATTCAGAACCCCAGCCCATATGCTGCAGCTGCCTGACCCTCATTCCCCTCTGCTGGGCTCAGACGTGCTGCTCTCTGCCAGGGGCTGGAATGCTGGGCTCCAGCAGGTGCAGCAGGCACTGCTGGGCTCTTCTGGGGAAATTGGGTGCCCACACCAGCCTGCCCCTGGTGTGGCTCTGGGCTGTCAGGTTTTTGAGCAGGGAAGAGGATCAGCATTTTGACGTACAGCCGAGGGGCCTGGGGGAAGTTGCCTCCCTGGTGGTTGGGTTTTCTGCCACTCCCCAGGTGTAAAGCAACTGAGTAAAGGCATATTTTAGCATGTGATCATGGAGCTGTATGCAGAAAGGCTGCAGGGAGAACATAAAACCCGACAGAATAGGTAAAACAAAGCCCATCCAGACCAGTACCTGTCACAACTGGAGACTGACAGCAGGGTCCACAGGGAGGATTACAGGGATGCAGAAGCATTGGAAATACTCTCCCTGTGCCCAAGTAGCTGCAGCTCTGCTTTCCTGAGTCAGAGACGGCATCTGTGTCTTTATTTGCTGAACCACCACACTAGTGATTTTTTTTTCTATTTATTTGCCTAGTTGTGTTTGAGCTCACATCCAATTTAACTTCTGCAACAGCTCAGCAACAGGTTCCACAGCTGAGCTGTGCAATGGGTGACCAAATCCCCTGCAGTCATATCCTTCCCAGCATTAGCAGTCCTAGTTCGATTATTTGAAGTCATTTAACAAGCAGAAGCCATTCCATAACTGTGATTATTGCCCATCTTCATGTGTTCTCCACTTCTGGTAAATCCTTTCTGAGAGGGTTGGTGACCAGAACAGCTCATGGCTGTCAAGATTCAGATGCATTGTGGATTCCCTGTTCCTTTCCTGGTACATTCCAGTGTCTGGATTGTTCCTGAGCACTGAGCTGCTACACTCTGTCAGAACACAAATATTTCTTTCTTCACTGGTAGCTGTAAAAGCAAAGCCTCCCACTCTGTGCTGACACAGCTGTCTGCTTTGAGGACTCTGCCAAACTCCTTCCTTGGGACCAGCCCACCCCTGGAATCCCCTGGTCAGTGGGGTTAAGAATGCAGCTGCTTTTGAAGGCTAGACCAGACTTTTGACTTGTCAGGCAGAAGTTTTGGTTCACATTTAGTCTAAGGTTCGTCTCCATGAAGTCTTTGTATCAGCATAATCTTTCTTGAAGGCCTTGTCTTTCACCAGCTGTCTGTGGAGAGCAGGGCTGCAGGATTCTGCAGCAGAAATGAGTTACCTGCCTGTCATGGGGTGTTTCTAGTGGGCACTTCTGCACTGTGGACTTTGGTGGTCCTCCAGCTCTCCCATCCCACAATACTTTGCCTACCTGATTACTGCATGAGAGATCCTCAGACCAGAAATTCAATACTCTACCACGACATAGCCCTGCTTAAATTTTAGGCAGTTTGTTGACCAGCATTTATTTGAAGTGAAAAGTGTCCTTAATGGGGCAGTTCTGGTGCTCATAAAAAGCTGTCCTGTTGTTGCTACTCAAAAGATTCCAGAGGGAGGTAATTTTGGCAATCACAGAAGGAGATTTGTCCCATTATAGCCTCTGAGGTAACGTGGTCACAAAGAGCACTCAGACCAAGTTCCTTGCAGTGTGTGCATTCTGCCTGGCACATTCAGCCAGCCAAGGAGTGTGTTTATCTGGTGATCATCAGGTCAATGTGGTGTGCTATTACATTTCAGTGCATTATTGCAGTTATTAAATAGTTTTCCCAAGGATTATAGAATAGCTATTTTTCAGTAATATGTTCCATGGTACCACCTTGAAAAAGAGTTCACGAGGATTTTTAAAAGGTCTGTGAGCAACATTCCAATTTAGGTAAGTATTGTGGTTGAACTCAAATCATGAATAAAATATGAAATAGGATAAGAAAGATGAATGGAGTGTTGAAAGAAGATCCAAAATCTGTTTTGGCTAATGCTCATAGCATTAATTTTCTAGAACTGCTTTCTTCACACACTACTGACTGAAACTGCTTCATCCATTCAAATATCTACAGTGCCACAGAGAAGTTTCTTCTACATTTTTATCTTTTACCAACTTGAAACTGAAGGGAAGTGACCATATAGGATGGCTTCTCAGATACATAATTCTAGCATTTAAAGAAATTTAACTCTGCCCTGTGAAGTCACACAGCACATGTTTAAGATGGTTAAAGATTTTGTCTCCAGATTAGAATAAATTACATTAGCCATGTGGTAATTTTAATGTTTTCTTCTTTTCATGGTAGGTTCTAAATGTGTCTTTGCAATATTTCATACTTAAAGATTTCGTTTGAGTGAAATTCTGACTTGATCACATGCATTAACCTGTAAGTAACATAATTTCAGTTTTATTGTCAGGAATATTTTCTTTTAGCGCTTATGATAGTGTTCTTTAGGGATTTACTTAATTTTGTGTGTTCTGACTAAATCTGCTGAAACAATACCATGGACTATTTCTGGCAGTTTGACAATATATAACACTGACCTTGCTAAGAAGCAAGAATATCCTTTCTTTGTTTTCCAAGAGCATCACCAGATTCACTCACTAACATTACTGCTGCCTCCCCTAATAATGTGTTTTGTGAATTTGTCCTCCAGGTTTAATGGAGGACAGTGCAAGCAATCTGGAAAATTTGGCAACATTACTCATTGTAAAAAGCCTATTTACATATATTAAAGATGCTTTGCTAAAGTTTAACAACTAGACCTCCCTGAACAGCCCAGCAGCACTGAACCTCTCAGGTACCCACACAGCACTCAGCTTGTCTTTGCTGCCTGGGGAGGTTAATTTATGCAGCTGAGTCAGCTAATCATCACTGCAAGGAAAACACATCCACATGTTTACTGCAAAGCACCGAGATCTTTGGACAGGGACATTTACCATCACTGCAGAAAATAATAAGCTATTAAGTCGGGAAGAGACCCATTTACTCCAATAATCTGTCTCTGGCCTGCAGCAAATGCTGTGAACAGCACAAAGACAGGGCAAGCATACAGTGTTACTATCCAAAATACCCTCCCAGACTTCAGTCATCTGCAGCATAATTCCTGAACCAGTGATTGTGCCTGTTTCAAAGAACCTTTCTCCCATTAATCTGCCCAGTAAGTTGTGTATCCCTGTACACTTGCATTTACAGCTTCCTGTGGCAAGGAGGCCCAGTGGTGGCAAGGATCTTCTTCCAGCTTATCCTACTTGCCTGCCTGAAGCATCAGTTCCAGGAGAGGGTTTACACGGTGGAAGGTGTAGAGCAACTCTTACGGAACACCCTGGGCTGCTTTCAGGGGTGCACAAAGGGGATGTCCAAACAGCAAGCCTTGCAAGCAGGAGTAACTCATGTTCAGTGAGCAAAGAGTAGCTGGGAGGCAAAAAATAAGGTTTTGGATGAATTCTAGTCTCACATTTTCTCTCTGTTCTGTGTTTGCAGCTTAGTCTGCTTAAAAAAAATGTAGGTGCACTTATGGTCCTGTTTGAAACAACTCAGCCTCCTTTGAGAAATGATGTGACTGACCAGGTAGGGCTGGACAGACTACAATACATAAGAACTTCAGAGCAATTTTAAAATCCAGGTGTGCTTCCATTTGTTATTCTGCGGGACTGACCCACGGCCGTTTGCAAAGTCCTTTTCAGACTCTTGTAGTTTCTCCTGCTGTTGTCACTCTCCAAGGCAAGTCCTACCTGCACTGCTCTTGCATGTTGATCCCTGTTATAATTTATGAGTGTTACATCTGCTCCATTCTGTACTCTGATTAAATTAGAATCCCATTAAGCACAGTTGGCTGTCAGGCAAAGGAAATGTCTGATCTTATTTTCAATATAAGGCATGCCCTCTGCACTCCTGCACGTCAGAGAATTTCCAAGGAGTGATAAGGCTGCAGTTTTGATAGGATTCCTGCATTTCTCTGAAGACTTGTTGAAAATGTGGCAGCTTAGTAGTGGCACAGTGCAAAATATTGTGTGTAAAGGACTTCCTGAAGAGCTGCCCACTCCTCAAGGGCGATCCTTACGGCATCACTCACTCTCCAGTGATGCCACAGCAGCAGGACCTGGACAAAGACACCCCTTGAATCCATTAAAACAATCACATAGATGGAAGCTGTATCCCATCTCATGATAAATAACAAACCTAGTTTGGCATTCCTTAGAGAAGTACTGACAACACCTGAATTTAAGGTGCTTTGTGTTTTTCTCTTTTTGTTGGAAAAGCAGTAGAGCATTTGTGTCGAGGACACAAGTGTCTGAATATTCCCTTTGACGTTTCTAACAGACCCCATCAGACTTGCCACAGTGTTCAAGGGATTCCTGACGCATGTCACCCCTACCTGTGTTTCTGGTCCTGTTGCAGTAGGGATTACAAGTCCTTATTCATCAAGTGTTACTTTGAGTGCAACAAGAGCTGTTGTTTCAGCAGCCTGGTCCAGTGAAAGGTGTCCCTGCCTGTGGCAGGGGATCAGAACTGGATGATCTTAAAAGGTGCCTTCCAACCCAGGCCATTCTGGGATTCATGTTGAGAATATTTGGCAAACCATCAAAATTTCATCTTGCTTGCTACTGTGTTAATATTTGGTATGTTCCTTTAAAAGGCAGCCTGTCTTCTGCAATCTTCCCTTGAAATCAGGTTGCTTAACAGCTTAAAGTCTTTAAAACAGTGTGTGCTCATTTTGTTCTCTTGGATCATTCTGTGCCTTCTCCTAAGCAGTAATAAAACAAAACTAAAATACAAGATTTTGTTTTAAATATTCACTCCTTAACTGTGCATCCTACGGGCTGGGCTCAGCTAATCTCTGGATTTCAGTGTAAAATATTATGGCATTTATCTGTAAAACTCATTTGTACCACACAACACTCTCACTTGAGAAAATCCCCAAACCAACCCCTTTTTGTACCAGGTACGTTCGTTTTCTGCTATCAGAGAAAAAAAAAGGCTTGAGACTGCTAAGCAGCTGCAACCTTTTCTATAGACCTTATTTATCTGATATTAACTGAACTGTGTATTCCACTTTATAGAAACAGAAAGAAATCCCTGTTCTAAAGCAGGTGTCTGTGCTGCCTGTAAATGTCAGTCAGCCCTTCCATATCAGAAATTAATTGTGCTCCCACCACGAGAAAGCGAGCTGGTCGAAGCACTTCTGATGCTGTGCTCTGGCAGGTTATTAGGTTTTCACCTCAGGAAATCCAGCTTCAAATGCTGTGTTACCTACCTTAGCTGGTCACTCAGGAGCATGTATGCAACAGACACAAAAAGTTAATAAAAATACATCAGGCACCCCCCACTGACAGCTGTTTAATTACCCATCATTTGCTGCTCACACAGAGGAGCAGCGTGTTGTCCTCTTGGGTGCTTCATTAGTACCATCCAATTTTGGCTATGTCAAGGTTTATTTTGTGGTCAGCCCTTTAAGAATAGAAAAATCAAATATAATAAAAATACAACCTGTAGCATTATAACTGTCAGGGTAGCAACTATTGCTTTACTGAAATCAGAGCTTCCAGCCTGGTTTTCACATGTTTATAGTTTCTTTTGTTGTTTCAAACTGTTTTGATGATAAGAAGGAAGTCTTTAAAAGAGAAAAATCAGATTGTGTTGTTCTTCAACGGAGTGTGGTGCCCAGGGCTTTGGGCCGCTCTGTCACAACAGACCTGCAGGGATTCCCAGTCCTGCTCAAAGGATTAATCCCTCTCCTTTCATCCAGAGCACAGCTCACCAATTTATGTGGTCCTTCAGTCAGCCCAAAGGTTAGTGAGCACTGAGGAGCATTACAGAAATAGTGTTTGCAGCTGATTTAAGATGGGGGGGCATCAGCTGTGCTGCTTTCTCCTCCCTTAATTTAAGGTTCCATTCTGGCCAGTGGAGTTTAAATAACCAGAAACCATTCTGTGTATGAAAAAAAATGTGCAGAAAGAATGAAATGAAAGTGAGGGATTCTTTAAAAAATCTCCTTGGAGCATGTAGCAGATTCTCAGGCTGCTTTTGCCATTACATTTTTTGGTTTTCCTTGCTCAGCATGATAATTTCAATAGCTCCTGGATTTATATACTGGAGGAGGATTAACACATGCACATCACTATCTTTCTGCAGGTGCAATTTATGTTTATCTTCCTCCTGCTGCTGGTCCCATCTATTGATTTCCAGCTGCTGCCTTTTTACCTAAGCCTTGCTGCAGAGGGAGATTTAGTCATATAAAAGGTCCACGCCTGATCCTTGGGAATGGCTCAAGGTGCTTTAAATCTCTTTCAGTCACTGGACTGTGGGTCTGTGCTGGATCATCTCTTTACTCATTCCACGTGGCCAGCCTGGTTTTTCATGTCATGGACACTGAGTTAGACTGGCACCTTATCTCTGGGGTGGATCTGTTTCCAGATGCCTGTTTAGACTAAGTTTTGCTGGGAAGAAACTGGGTGGACAGTGGTGTTTTGGGTTTTTTCAGGACATGTTTGTATGCCACTGCAATGCTTGCTAGCCGCTATGAGCTCCAGATTTTTTCTGATTTGAGTAGTTGACATTTCATTTCTGTGGCATCAAATTATTTATTAGGTAGATGTTGTGTCCTGTCAGCCAGTCCAGGTCACCAGTCCAGGTCACCAGCAGCTTCAGTTGTCTTTACTCTCTTTTATCTTGCCATGTTTCCAGCCAAGCCCTGTGAATAATCTTGGCATTTGTTGTGGTGCAAGCACAGTAAGCTCAGGCTTTGCACCTACACACAGGGGCTTTGCTGTCAGTGACTAATTCTTTTAGGTTTTGCTTTCCAGAGACTCTGTGACAAGTTTCAGTGCTCTCCTGAAAGATGCACCCTCCTAAGCTTCTGGAGAAGGTTCAGGTTGGTATTCCTTTCTGCAGCTGGGTCCCATTCCCCGGTTTGATGAAGGACTGATCCCAGCTGAGGCTCAAAGTCTGAAGTAGAAGCTTTCAGCCGAGCTGCCTCCAGCACACAGAACATGTCCTTTGGGAAATAATTATGCCTGGGATCACCCCTGCTCTGTTTTGCTGCTGCTGTGCATGAGCAGTGACCTCTCACATCCTGTTGAGCCAGGTCAGAAAGGCACAGCACAGACAATGCTGTGGCACTGCTGGTTCTGTGCTTTTCTGCTGCTTGGTTTTATTCAAGATCCCTTAACAGGGCCATTCTTTAGCTGCTTATTCCCTCATCTAGTTTTAATTCTGTTTGGTGAGTCTTCTGGACCCAGTGCTCATCTGCGTGTACAGCAGTAATTAAGTGGGGATCATGAAGTAAATTTATTTGTATAATCTAGAGAAACAGTATTCAGAATCATTTTTATACCCTGCTTTTTCATTAAGAATATGGGCTCGTCAAAGCAAAGTGTTTGTGGGAAGATTTTTAAGAATAATTTTGTGTATCCAGTTCTGATTAAACCTGGAGAGCTGGGTCAACCTCCTGAATAACCAGCTGCTGGTATTTAAGGTGAAATTCTTGGGTTCAATTTCCTCTTTAAGATCAGCAGATCAGGAACTTGAATTCAGAGCAAATTCTAAAATACAAATCCTTATTTTGCCTTATTTTATACTCTCACAAACCAAGCCTCGTCTTCTCCACAGCTTTTAAAGAAAAACTTTGCTTGACCTAAAAATCAGCCATACAGAGCTCTAAGAACCAGGCTGAAAACTTAATTGCACCTTCTACAATCCAATGTGGCATTATTGATTAGAACACTTACTTAAAAAGTGGATTTTTTTACGTACTTCCAAGCTTTATTGCCCAGATAGCGAGACTGCTTTCAAAAATCCCTAACCTTGAACTCCACTCATCAGTATAAGTTCATTACCCGAGTTAATCTTGCTCTGTAGCAAATAAGAAAGGTATATCCACTATTATGTTCTTAGAAGCATTTCCAATCTCACTTTGGCAAAACAGTGGGGTTTTAAGGGCTTGAAATCATGTTTGAATCTTGTTGCAGCTGAGATGGGAAGAACACCATCTATAATACTTTTCATTTTCTATATCTACTAAAGTGCTGTTCTATACCTGAGGTTATTACTGACATCTCTATACTAAAGCAGTAGAGTATGTATCACTTTGGAGATGTAATTAGTGACCTACCCTTGTTTTTTATCTTTCATGATAAAGACAAATTCTAACTTTCTTTTCTACCTCTTTTCCCAAATTCAACCTGGCAGGCAAAGATTCACGACAGGAAATCTCACCAAGCGCTTTCCCTGGGGATTCCTTTGCCTTGGCTGCTGGCTTACAATCTCTTTTCCCTGCTTTGAGGTCTGATTGAAAAAAGCCATTTATTGGTAGTTTGTTAAATTTAGGAAGTAGAAAAATGCAAGGTGCAGGGGGAAAGCACTATCCAAAGCAAGCCATTACATTTCAGTGAGTTCAGAAGTCAGAGCATCTTTTTGAGGTATTTGCTGTGTTGTGGTTGTTGCAGAGGAGAAAAGCACTTTAGTTAGGCCAGCTGTCAGGTTTAGTGGAGCTGAGCAGTGTATTACCATCCCTACTCAGCAGCACAATGGTAACTTCAGAGCTCAGGCACTGATCATGTGTAAATGGCACTTTGTTAAAGTGGTACCTTCCCATCTACAGATGTTGCCACCTCTCAGGGCCTGGTGTGTTACCTTAAAGTTTACAACAGCCAGTTCAACTAACTGCATAAAAATTAGCTAGGATGTTAGGATGTTAGCACAGCTGCCAACAGTGAGTTTGAAACTCTGAGAAACAGACATGGTTACCCTCTGCATCCCAGTTACTCTTCTTCCTTCCCACTAGAAAACTACAGAGACAAAAATCTTCATCTGAGCTCTTTAATCAGGGAGGTCACGAAACAGCCACAATGACATATTCTTGACTGTGAAGACAAACAAACACATCTGCTTTCCAGGAATCCATCTGTTTGGTGACTGTGACAGAGCCTCCAAGACAGACAGCATCATTTCCCCACAGCCTTCATCCACAAGAAATACAGCATCTCTCAAAGGACCTTTCCTAAGCAAGCACAGGCCAGGAAACTCTGTATCATGAGGCAAAATTGCCACCTTCTAGAACAGTCGTGAATATTGAATCGAGCTCTAAAATGATTATATAGAAGTTGCCCCGCCTTGCTAAGTAAAATGAGCTTTCCCTCTGTATTGAGTCTCTTTGGGTGAAATAGATTTGTTGCAGTGGTTTGGTTTTGTTAGTATTGAGGAGTCAGCACAGGTCAGTGGGCAAACTGAATTGTCATCTGTCTGCCTGAAACAGAATTGTTCACTCTGTGCTCACCCTCGGTGAGCCTGGGGAGCCAGAACCACGTTCTCAGCCCAGCCCATCCTCTCTGATGCACAGGCAAAGGGGCTCTCTGGGTACTGGTATAAACCATGCCCTCAGCAAATGCCTCCTTGGGAACAGCCACTGCTCCTTGGCTTGTCCAGTCCTTGTAGAACCACTTTGCACAGCGAAAGGAAATTTTTTTTTCACTTTTATGTTCTCTAACAGACATGAAAAGTGATTTCTGAGATTAATGCAGTATAAAATTTTAACTCGCTTTGTATAACTTCCTTCTTTTTAGACAGGAAGGGTTTTTTCCTCATCTATATTATGACATGCTTTGGCAAAAGCAATCTTACTCTTTTTATCAGTGGCAGCTTGGGATGGGCATAATATTTACAAATGATGCCATGCACAAGTTATGCAAATCACCCAAATGAGAAGCAGTAAGCTTTTATATCCTGCCAAACAATCGTGTATTGTAGATATGCCACATTTTACAGTCAATTTGAGAAATGTTTCAGAGACTTTAAAACATTAGTGCCCTATTTTTCATATTGCTCAACATATATAACAGGATTTGTTAGTACTATGAGTCCAAAAATATAAACCTTTGGAATATGACAGAAAAAATAACCGTAATAGATTTTAAAAACCTAAGTGACTTTGAAAAGCCTCTTGGAAGTTCATAATACTGTCAATTTTTTAAAGATCTTGTCTAAAATTGAAAACCTGTATGACTGCAGAGAGGCAATCTGTGCCTTTCTAACGGGTATAAAAATACCGTTTCTTAGTGCATGTAAATGAGCCATTATAAAATAAATCAGCAAAAAAGTAATGGATTCTCTTAATGTATTAAGCTCTCCAAAGAGCTCATCTACACTGCAGAATTCACAAGTGTCTGAACTGAGCCAAGGATCAGTGACTGCATGGCCACATTAACTGAGTTTTGACATTGTTCCACAATCCCTTTGGCAGTGTCCTGGAAGGCTTCTTTTTTAGGAGGTTCTGGCTACTCAAAGTAGGGTTCCTGGGAGCCACATATCCCAGGGAGATTTGCAAGACCCCCCTTTCCTAATTCAGTATGGGGCTACTAGTGAAAAACGAGCAGAGCCAATTCAGCCTGTCAGCTTCTATGCCATAACTAGCTCATTTTTAAGTGATTTATCTAAATTTGAAGACGTTATTGAATGATTTGTAAGCTTTAATTTTTTCGTCTTAAAAGGGGCATGTGGATTCTTGGATTGAAATATAACACAAGTTTTCCCTGGGAAAGGAAATTTCCACTCACTGTAGTAACCCACACAACTCTCCTCCCCAAGTGAAACAAAGAAACATCTTGGGGGGAAATAAGGAACAAATAAAATAATAGTGAATTTCTGAGGACTACAAAGTGATAACCTTTTAAAATGTGCTATTGAGGGTTTTTTTCCAAAGAAAGATGTTTTCATGCCTTATTACATCTGAAATTCCTACAACAGCTTTCCACCTTCCCTGTAAAGACCTAGAAGAAAGGGCTTATTTGTTCAAAGCTCTTCTAAGTCTCCATCTCCCTGCCAGACTTTATTTAGAAGGTTGCAGAGCACCAATGCCTCTTTCCTGGTTTTACTGTCTGTGTGCTGAGCCCAATGCCCTTGGTTTGCAGAATGCTGGTGGTGTGTGGCTTTTTTCCAGCAGAGAACTATTTACTGCTGGACAAGGGCAAGTTGGGGATTTCCTAACCTTGGTTTTCCACTAACTCTTTTTGGTTCAGGCTCCAGACAATTTTGTTTTGATTGAAGCTCTGACAGAAACACCTGGGCTGGATGAAGCCAGGCCCTGCCAGGGAGGACAAGGGGGGACATTTCAGAGGTAAAAATAAATGCACAGGGTGAAGTGTGAGGTAGGGAAGAGGGGACAGGGACAGGGGTAACTGAGTCCTGTGGGGTGCTTTGTTAGTACAAACCTTTGTGTAGTACAATTAAATATTGTACATCCTTGTACCCTGAGGGACCACAGGGCGTCTCAAGCTGAGTCTTCAGCACTTTTCCACATGTATAAAATATTGCTCCATGAGGGTGTTGAGTGTCCCCAATCCAGCTGAGACCCCTGCCCACCCTCCTGCCACATGTTTGCCAGCACTTGGTTTGTTAGGCCCAAGTGCTGGGGCTGAGTGAGAACGTTACTCCTCTGTGAAAGAAAGTTTTTGGCATTGAGAAAGTAACTCGCACAGTTAGGTGTGCTGGCAGTGCAGCACTGTGAGCTATTTCACCAGTGCTGTGGCATGTGCAATATATATTGGGTGTGTTGCAGCAACAGGAGGGATGATGAATGGGTTATGTGTGCCCTGCTCTCTGCTTCTGTTGATAAGTGACTGATAAAGCTGACAAATAGCTGGATTAAGTAAACAGAGCCTACATAACTCATTCAAAACGAATAACTGTTTACAAACTATCAATTGTTATCTGCACAGTTTTGAGTTAGGAATGATGGATCCCCTTCCTTTGTGGAAATAATGGGCCAGAGATGTGTATCAGGTATGTGAGCAGTAAAATTGGCCACCTGACAGTGCTCATCCTCAGGACAGGGACTTCTAAGAAAGAAAAAAAAAAGAAATATTGTTTGGACCAAGTAGAGCAATTTTTGACTCCAGCAAAGAACAGGAATCTGAATACAATAGAGTCTTCAGGATCTGGCTCCTAAATACAATCAGAATAATTTTAGGCTCGTGCAGAAGCTATTGTAACTAGTTACTACTCAAGGACCAATTTCCATCTCATCCCCATGAGTAGTGTTTGCAGAAAATGTAGAATGCGTATCTTTTTATTAGAACAGGAAGAAATGCCTGCTAATATAACGCCACTTCATTTCATAATTCACTGTAGGATGGGAATGGGATTTCAGAGCTGCTGATGTTTTAATCTCATGTTTCCTTGTCCAAAGTAAAAAGCTGTGCGTGAACCATGTCAAGTTAAACAGATTTAGTTCCTCAGTGGCTGTGTCATATTTGTAGCACATATTAGAGGCGGGGAGTGTTTGTGCTCAGCTCTCTATGATCAAGTGCTTGCTTTTAATTTAGTGAGTCGTCCCTGCAACATCCTGATAACAAAACGTGGCTTCAGATTCCTGAGATAACATTGAGTGCCAATTGCACATCAGAGAGAAAATAACTTGGCTCGCAAGAGCCTGGATTGATCCACAAAGAAGGAGGTTATAAACGGGGCTGGAAGTGCTGACACATCCAAAGTGCCCCGCACAGCTCCCGGCGAGAGGCAGCCTGTGGCTCTCCCGGTTCCGGCCGCACCGCTGGGGCTGGAGCAGAGCTTCCAGCCGGGAATTCAGGGGATGCGTGAGAGCTCCTGGGCCTGGGTGCGCTCCCTCTGGGGGTTTGGCACCCTCTGCTGTCCAGTTTTTGAACAAAAACCCCCCAAACACCCCAGAAATCGGACCATACGGGAGACATAAAAGAGCAAATCAAACTCTTAACTGAGTACTTTTGGTAAGCAACCCCCAGCACTTTTTCTTGCTGCAGCAAGCAGTGAATGTAAACAAAAAATAGTATTTTTCCTGCTTCATAATAGTAATTGCATAATTGCATTGACTCTGTTTCTCGTAAATAAGGTGACCAAGCCTTGGCTCCTGAATCCACTGTACGGCTTCCTGACCATTCAGGCTGGATGCAAACAAAGCACAAAGACTCTGCTGCTGGAGGGGTCTCAGATATGCTGAGGGAGGCTTTTTCTGCCTCAGCAAGGGCTCTGCACAATTATCACCGAGCTAAAACCCTACCATAGTGGAAACAAGCAGGTTCGTACCTAACATCTGGCATGACTGTTCTTGCTACACGAGCATCTTGTGCTGCAGCTGAGAGTGCTGAAAATTGCATAGGACACCTTATGCATGTTTTAGCTATTTAGTTAAATGTTTATTCACTCCAGGTTTTTTTGGAAGCAATTAACAAATGCTTTCCTTGACAGAGAGACACAGAACTTCACTCCTGCAACAGAAACGTGGGACACCTGGCTCTGTAGTAAGGGGAATTCAAACCCAAAAGCTCTAGAAAATAGGCCTGTTTCTATTGTGTGATTACCTCCACTGAAAACCTCCTATATTTGATTGACAAGGTAGAAAATATTCTGTATAACAGGCATGGGAGCCTGTAAGGAAACAGCCGTTGTTTGTCCCTTATGTATTTCACATTTTGGATCTGCACTTGCACACTGTATTCAAGCTAAAAAATAGAAATTCATCACCCAGATCTGCAAAGCACACGGTGCCAGTCTTCCCTTAATAGGACACCAGAAAACCAAAGCTGTGCTTCCCAGAAGAGGCCCTTCAATGGCTTTGATTGTTAAATGGTCTCAGTTACGTCTTTATGAGTTTTCAGTTATCCGTGGCTTCAAGTACGAAATCCGTGGCAAAAGTAGGACAAAGCACCGTTCTTCCGAGGGCACAGATCCTGACAGGCATTGCTGCATTCCTTCCTGGGTTAGCTGGAGTCCTGAGCCACGTTCCTCGTGCTAATCTGGACTCCAGAAGACCCCCACAGTCCAGGACAACAAGTGCAAGTGCCCGTGTAGGGCATGTGCCATGGTTTTGTCCAGGGTGGGCAGTGCCTCACCCCTTGCCCTGTGTGCCCTGGAGCTGGGGGGTCTCGGGGTACAAGTTCAACCAGAGGCTGTTCTCTGCAGCAGCTGCCTGTGCCTGCTAATGTCCACTGCATCCCTAGGGGAAGATAATTTGGAGAATGCAGCTACAGGGTAAATTGCCACTTGTTTCTCTTACGTTTCACTTCACTCCAGCAGTCTCGATGCTGCTTCCTTAACAAAGGATTAAATCCTTATCTGGATTTACTAATCAACTGCTTTTCTTTCCATACCCACTCTGCTTCTCCTCACATCTTCTCAGACCTGGGAGGATAACTAAAGGCTCAGAATGCTCATACTCATTTCTATTATAAGAAGAAGAAAATACACTGATTCTAAGAAATTCCACTTTTGGAAATAGCTTTGGTTTTTTTTGCTGCAAGAACCATGGTGTTCTAAATAGACTGCAGCTCTTCACATTCAGTCTCAATAGAAAATAAAATGGAGGAAGTGCAGAAGGCAGCACTGGCACGATTTGCATATAGTCTTTGAAAACAAGCCTTGGATAGTGGCAACTGAAAACCAGCTTTATGTCAGGCTCTTGCTGCAGCAGTGCTCAAGTCAAAGAAAGAAAACCTGACCCTGTGACAAAATAACCCTCACTCTGGTGGATATCTGAAACAAACAAAAAAAGCCCAAGACATTGTTATTTTAAAGAGGACACAGAATTAGATAGAACCTTGAGTGGTGGGAAAACACTAAATAAAATCCAGAATCCTTATTTGAGATCTCCAGTGACTGGAAGCCATGGTACCCAGTGCTGCCTGTGCATAGGGCAGGCTGCTGCTGAGCTATATATTCAACCACAGATTGGTTTCCCCAAGCATCAGCCAAGACATTGTTTTTATTGATTTATTTTGCTATCTTCCCACTGCAGTGATAGGATGACAAAAGAACCACCTGTGGGTATCCTAATATATCTAATGCCAGCAGATTTTCAGGTTGAATAGAAACAATAAATCTTTCCAGCCAGAAAGGGGAAACGGTGAGGTAAGTTAATTTGGGAAACTAAAGAGCATGATTTAGGAATATTGGGTTTGTTAGAATGGATCAGACCAGTCCTCCTGGTTTACTATCTTCTCCTCAGAGATAGTTCCTAACAGATGACACAAAAGAACATAAAATAGGCCCCAAAATAGTCAAGTGTTCAGTGATACTTCCAGGGACTGGTCTGCTTCCTGACAGTGCAGCAGTAATTGTGTTACACCAGTGAGCAAGAGGTCTGACTCTCATGGCATTATGCACATTACAAGTGCTCCAAAAATTAGGTAGAATTTCTTGAGGAGCCCAGGTAGAACACAGGTGCTCGTGGCTCTGCTGATCACTGCATCTCTTGAGGGACACAGCCTGTATTTTCCCTAGGGCGGTACAGTTAGATTTGTTGTACAACTTCCTCTTAAATTAAGGGAGAAAATGAATAAACATGTAAACCTGTTCAGCTGCTTAATATATGCACAAATCAAGGCTAAAACAGTAGTTAGTCAAAGATGGTGTAGAGTCTAGCACACTGGAAAACAAAGTTCTCTTTCTCCTCTGTTCTTCCAGTGGGGTTTCCTGTCCCCTCACTTCCATGAACAGGCTGAACTTGTCTTGTGGGGTGCTCCTAAAAATGCTTATTAAGCCTTCATGGTAACACAAGGCTCCTTGGATCCAATCTATTTCAAAACAGTAATTTTACACTCTCTTGAGCTTTCTGCTAGCAAAAGCTTCCAGAGTAACACATCTCTGATTCTACACTACTCTGCTTTCCCCAAAGCAGGTGCAGCATAGGCAGGAGTGGCTGAAGTTCCCTACAAGTGCTGCTTTGCTCATAAATCGTAGCCCTGACCCATTCTTGGCAATGCATCTGGAAAGGTTAGTTTTTGCTTTATAAGAATTTCAACTCCTGGTTTCTGCATCGTATTTGTCCACATTTTGATTCTCACCTAGGAAATCTAGGCAATTTTATTTATCCTGATCTTAGATTTTTGATAATTATACTACAAGATGGTGTATGTATGTGGCTGCTGCTATGTATGTAGCTCAAGAATGCAGTTTTGAATGATCTGGCAAATTGTCTAATATATTTACACTTCTTTAGATTGCTTAAAGGAGCATGAACAAAGGCAGTGTATCTGCCCTTAAAACCCCAGATATCAGTACTGGTTGCCTCTGTAAGGGCAAGGCAGTAATACACACATGCCAAATTCAAACCTGTACCCTTCTCAGACACAGGAAAAAAAATCAAATTGAAGTGAAGTTATAAGAGCTCCGGAGATAATTCAAAGGAAGCCAATAGAAGAGAAAAGCTAGAAACTGACACTCACCAATAACAGGATTCTTAAAGCCTCAAATTCGATAAACCCACAAACCAAAAGAAATTAAGCAGGCTGTGTCACTTCAGGACATCATGCTATGGGATTTTAACAAGATTCATGGGTATTAAAAAGTAATGGCATAAATTGGGTATTTAAAGTCAGTATTGATTTGTTGCCAGATTCTGCATATCAACAACTGCACTTGAGTGTCCATTTACTTTGCTCAGAAATAAATATTCCTGCCCAGCTGCATGTGCTAGTTGGAAGAGAATCAGTTTTCACCACTGGCAAAGGGACAGGTTGTTATCTCAAGCCACATGGTTCATTGATTTATCCGTGGTGGAGTAAATACAAAAATTTATAGGAATGCTGTCAAAATCATTTATTTAAAAGCTTTTTTTTCGAAGAAGAATGACAGCACATTCCCAGGTAAGAATGCAAGAGGCTTTCTGAGTATTTAGACTTATTAACTGGTTGAGGTAAATTATCTCCATTTGATGTTTCTGGCTGGCAGAGTTAATTTATTTGTACAAAAGTATTTAATGATGCAGGGAGATTGTTATTGGGGGTTTAATTATTGTTTTGATCAGAGCTTCTGTATGGGTGGTAGTACTCCTAATAAGATAATCATACTTTTTCATCTGTTAATGAGTCTTTGGAGTATTCCCAATGCAGTTTTAAGTCTTAGTTGTTTTCCCACTCTTGGTTTAATTTCTGTGTTTCATTTGGCTTGCATAATGAAACAAGATGGGCTGCTTTACTGCTGTTTATAATAGGTCTTCCTAATATGGTTTTCTGTGCTTGGGCTGATCAGGAATTTCCAAAACTACATAAACATTTTTAATCTGGGGGAAAAAATCACTTTGCCCGTAAATTGAAAGCAGTAAATTGGGTTTTTGTTCTCAGGTAAATCATAATACTGTTTTTCCACAATCTCATTGTGGTATCTAAATATTATCACTAAAAGCGTGTTGTCTGACTCTCTTTTCCATCTATATCTGTTAAAAAAAAAAACCCCAAAGCATTCCTCTGCAAATACTTGCTAAGCAGTTGGTGAGATCACAGTCAAATACAGGAAAATGCTGACAATATGGGCAGTATTTGAAAGTTAACAGTGGGAAGGGTATGGCCTGACTGAAGTTGAGGGTACTTCAGCAGTGGGTGTTGATGTAAACCATCTTGTACAGATGCTCATTTGAATTGTATAAAAATCTGGGAAGTGGATAGAAATGTTGAGAGGAGAACCATAAAAGAGCAAAGTCAGTATCATATAAACAGAGGAGCTTGCTTTTCTCTAAAGGTGAATATTCTAGTTCTCATAATATCTTCTTTATGGAGTATTTCTATACTCAACTTTTCCCAGTTGTGTGACCATGCTTCCTTTCCCTCTGCTTCATTTTTTATTCTGAGTTTACTGGGCCTGGCTCTCCTTGTTTTGCAGTCCACCTTGGTTCTGCTGCAGTAATGTCCTCATAGTGACAGCCCACACTGCAGAGATATAAAACCATGGGGACATGAAAAAGCAAGTGGTGCCTAAATGTTCATGTGTCCTGCCTGCCACAAGCACAAACAATATTTCAGTCCTCTGTGACAGTTATACAGGTGCCTATTACAAAAATTGTACTGGAAGAAGGTGACAGAGAATTCCTTCTTCTCCTCCGGAATTTTCTCATCCTCTTTGGTGCCATGGAAAAAAGAAATGTGCTTAAGTAGTAACAGAAGTGCTCCCAGCTTTACCTTCAGAGCTGGGTGATGGCTTTTTGTTAGGTCATTGTTAGGGTCTCTTTAGGACTGTTTGTCTCTTATGTGATGGGTGTTTCACTCATGCCATCTCACTGAGCTTCCAGAGGCAACAGGAGATCTACAGAGACCTGGTAAAAGGTCTTTTTTACTAAAAAAAGAAAGAGAGGACTGGAAGGAACTAGATTAGGGAGGAATGGAGTTTCTTGTATTACTATCAGGTATCACAGATCTTCAGAGTTAGCAGCAATTTCCTATTTGGTACACAGTGAGCTGGGGAAAGGCCATCAACCATGTCTGCCTATAATTTAGCCAAACTGCAAGATTACTCATTGTTTCTCCCCTCATCTCTCCCAGGCTTTAGCCTGAGAAGTTTTTCCCTCTCTGTTGTGACCTGTATGATGTGCCTTACACATGCAAAGTCTTCAGCTGTGTTAAAAATGAAAAAAATTATGAAGATTTTCATAGTATGGCAAATATCCTAATATCTTAATTATAAACACATGAACACGGGGAACACAGTTAACACTGGACCTCATATATAGGGAGCTGTTGCACAAGTAGAGATTAAAACTCTCTGAAAAGCTAAGTCTGAATAGACTAAACAAAGGGCAGGGGAACATTACATATGTAAAATGAACAGCACCACGGCTTAAAAATCAGGTTTCTTCCATTAATTTATTTTCCTTACAGTGTTGGGAATTAATCAGCAGAGTAAAATAAACCAAACAACCCAAGTGAGCTACAATAGACACT
Organism: Struthidea cinerea; assembly: GCA_013397865.1. Taxonomy (NCBI): domain Eukaryota; kingdom Metazoa; phylum Chordata; class Aves; order Passeriformes; family Corcoracidae; genus Struthidea; species Struthidea cinerea. Next base: position 4,576 of record VZTI01005022.1, on the reverse strand, counting down.
AATAGGAAATAATAAAATAGGATGTACAGCAGTCATGAGAAATGAGAAATAAGCAAAAATGCCGGTGAAAAAAGCAGTCAAGCATAAAAGAGCATGCTCAGAAGCTGAAAAGAGAGAAGGTAGAAGATGGGTGTCCCATACTGCAGGGACCAGCTTACAGATGCTTTGCTGCTGCTGCCGCCAGCTGAATGCCTAACTAAAGGCCCTGTAGCCTCCTTTTTTTTTTTTTGTCACTTACCTAAAATCACTAGAACGACAAAGCCTTCTTGTGCCAAGTCTGGAGTCTCTAAGCCAGAAAGCAGGCAGCTGGGGAAGGGAAGGTATGGAGCAAACCACTTGGATCTGTTTCTTCCCGTCATCCTACAGCTGAACCTGAGCAAGCATATCTGCATGCCAACAAAACGCCTTTAATATGTGAAAGCGTTGCCTCGGTAACTATTAACATCCCCAGTGTCCACACCACACCCTGCTGGCACACCTGGCACCTGCTCCTCATGGCAGGAGCATCTTTAACAAGGCCACTGAAGGAGCTGCATGGTCTGAACTGCACCGCCTTGTGTGCCATCAGCACACATCTGCAATAGTGAAGGGAAGAGTCCGAGTGCCTCTTCCCTTGTGTCTTTATTAGGGTTCCTTTGAGGATGAACTGATTGTCTTTCACAGGGCTGCCAGCTGAGCCTTTCACCAGCTTTAAAACTGCCATAATTTTCAGGCTAACCAAAGTCTGAAAACAGAAGGAGCAAAGCAGAAGTTCAGGAATGTCACTCAGTCACCCACAGGAGGTTAACTTCTGGGTTAGAGTTAGTCTGATCCACTGGCCACAGAAATGGCAGCTGCAAATACTTCAGTGCACGTGTCTGGTTATTATCCCAGAAGTACAAGCTGTTGAGAGCATTGAAGGTTAAAAAATCCTTGGCAAATGTTCTTTAACACTGTAGTAGAATCCTGTACATTTTGGAAGAAGACATGCAGTTCTAAGCTAACAGCTGAAGATCAGCAGCATTTGCTGAGAAAGCCCCTGTAGTTACGGAAAACTTCATGAGTTCAAACCCTCTGTCCAGCTCTCTGTGGAGAGTCAGACTGACTTGGCTTGGTCTCAGCTCACCTTTGGGCAATCTTGGGCAATGTTGGTTTGCCCTGCAGCTCTTGTAAGGGCCCTGTTTCCTCCACAAACACCAGCTTTTCCCCATTAATGAGTTGGGTCATGATGAAGGTCACAAGGGATCCAAGGATTTCAGAAACACTCTTGGATTCCCTACGTAAGACACAAATAGTAATTCCAGTAAGACCCATATATGTTCTTCATATGTCTCACAACCTTTACTCAACCAAATCTACCCTATAAGTAGGGACAAAAGCTTTTAACCAATGTGTTAACTAATTTGAATTAATATATCTGTAACTCAAAGCATTCTTCTCTGCGTTTTGCTCCCACAGACACAGTGTTCTTGTAAATGAATTATCCCCACTTTGCTGAAGGGGAATGCACTGTTCCATGAGTTTCATTTGAGTACAAGCACAGAACTGCAAACCCACACCAGTCCTGTTCTCAGTGCAGGGATGTGCAGCTTGAGCCTGCTGTCTGTACACAGAAAAGTTCAGAGGGACTGCTTGGCACTTGCAGTCTATAGGAGCGTGGTGCTAATTAATGTAGCAAAAGAAAGGCAAGCTGAAAGTTTCACTGAAAGGAGCAGAAAGCCCTGCTAGGGGAAACTGACTGGCACTTAAACCTGGGTACTGATTATTTAATGCTGTTCACACAGCTTGAGCACTTCAGCTTCAAAACAGGTCTTCCCTAATATGAGAGAACAACTGAAGGAAAAGGTGGTGTGATGCTAACAATACATGTGACTTACTAGATCAATTAAGGGAAAATTTAGAATTCCTCATTAATCACTTAACGTAAACAAGGAAAATAAGTTTTTAATGATTAGAAGGTTCCTAAAAGACATGTGGCTTATTTTGCATGAAGCATTCCAGTTTAATCTTGTAGAAGAAATGGCCTATCACAGTCTGCACCAAAACAAAAAGAAGTGCCACAACACAGTGTGAGGTTGTAGGGAAACAGGTGAACCATCGTGGTTCTTGGAGATTCAGGTGTTGCCTGGGATCACTTTGGATGAAGAAATGGGACATACTGCAGAATCTGGGGGTAGCCTGGAGCCAGGATGTTTCACAGAAGCTCAGGAGCAGGCTGCTTTACAGGGACAACATTTGCCACCTTCCTGACATGGCCAAAGGTGGGGACAGGTTGCAGTGAGCTGCTGGGAAAGGGGAAACCTGTAAGCAGGCTGGGTGGTAAATAAATTTAAAAATAGGACAAGATGCATATTTTTATGGCATAGTATCTTAAACTGCTCTAGCACAATTGATCTATTGCCTGGAGTACCAGAAATGGGTTGGTGAATGTAATAGCAAGAAGTCATGCACTTACAGATTAATTAGAATAACTGCGAGTAAGCTCAGAGGTTCATCAAATGTGAGATTACAAGAGGAGGAATCCAGGTACCTTATTGGTTGTAGGATAACGATGATGCCACTCTAATGTGGTCTTAAAAATGCTAATGTATTCTGGGATGCAGCGAGTGAGGTATTTTCAGGAGACAGCGAGGTATTAATATCGTGGTACAAGGCAGTTGTTAAGACCTTGTTTAGAACAGTGCACACAGGGTAGAAGGTATAAAAGGACGCTGGAGGAGTGGAAAACCTATTTGGAGAGAAGATTAAAAGCAAAGCAGAAAGACTGAGAATGGATGCTCTAATTGCTATTTATAGGGACTTTTTAGGTAAATATCAGAGGGGCAAAGTTATTTAATTTGAAGGGCAATATGGTAAAGACCAAATGGCTATAAATTGGTAGTGAATACAGTTACGCTGGAAATTAAAATGTTTCTAGTTTCAAAGAGTGGTTGCTAGAAAAGACTTGAAGATAGAAGCAAGGCATCTTCGCTGTCTGATGGCTGCTTAGTTACTCAGTTCATCCTCCAAACTGGATAATAAAATGGTGTTGGGTTTCTCACAAATTGCCATTCCTGAAAAGAGGATATAAGGAGATTTAATCCCCGTGTGATGAAATGTGTATTTGCAGTGTGTTAGCCCCGTGTTTCAGGAGGTTTGCTAACATGCCAGAAGGTCCAGAAAGATTCCGCTTCCTTCCCGTGCCTTTATAACCTCCAAATCACCAGAGATTACACAAAGTCAACGTATCATGGAGCTGGCCAGGCGAAGGTTCTGTAAACAGCTGTCCTTCTGTGACTGACGATTAATAGGACGTAGAAGATCGTTTAGATGTTTCACGGAGCAGACTGGTGGATCACGTTTCTTTCCGTACGCAGTGTTGTGTACCAAGGACTCATTTCCAGGATCGACGAGCAGTCTGCAAGGGCGTGCTTCTCGCTCTTGTCAGCCTGAGAAGTTTGTGATACCTGACTTCTGAGGTTTTCTTCCTGTTGCACACTAGTTTGGGGCTTTTGCAGAACAAGTCCTCAGTTTCTTAGCGGCCGTACTTTGGTGAGGGGGTGGCTGCGGTGCCTGGCGGTGGCGGCGGAGATGTTCCGGGGGACTCACGAAGTCTGGCCGGGCTGGCCCGGGGCTGCCTGGAGCGGCGCTCGGTTATGCAGCCGGCGTCTGCTGGGACTCAATTAGGCGGTGCGGCAGAGGTTTCATTTGAATAGTTAATTGCGCTGTGCCGGGCCGGGAGCGCTCGGCGGGGCCCTGCGGATCGGCATGGCGAGACCCCCCTCTAGCGGAGGGCCCGGGCCTCGCCCGCCCCTCGGCGGGAACGGCAGCGGGAGCGGGCG
>VZTI01005021.1:207504-241795 GCA_013397865.1 Struthidea cinerea | reverse complement strand
GGTAAGGAACCCTCACCCACAACGTTTAATGGAGCAAGAAAGAAAATTCTCATATAGATGCTGAAAAGCTTTGGTAGAGAAATCTTTCAGCTTTTCTGCAGTGTTCTGTGAGAACTTTGCAGTTCTCACAGAAGCTATGAAAAACACCACTATGAGTTTTTGTAAACTAACTCCTTATCTTGCACCTGGGTTTGTTATGCAAGATTGTTATGGTTCTAGCTTTCTGATATTTTGGAATAAGTGTTTTAGAGCTTGACCAATCCCCTCAAGGGGTGGATGGCCGAGCACCCAATTGTTTTATGCCATTCAACACACTCTTTGCAAACCCTCTTATAAAAAGATGATTATAATTAATTAAACTACTACTACTACTTTCTTCCTGAACTTAGTCGTGTCATTTCTTGCCATTCTCGGTGCTTTACAGTGACATTCTCAATACATTTTAATTTGTTCTGTGTTTTCCCCAGCTGCACTTTGCCATTTGTCTGCCAAATACAACAATGTGCTTAAACTTGGAGATGACTGAGTTGGGTTTTTTGGAGTTTGTTTTTTAGTTGGTTTGGGGTTTTTTTTCTGTTGCGTTTTTGTTAGTTTATATCTTTTTAATGATATTTCAATTAAATCCTATGTCTTTACTCTTTTAATAAAAATGATTAATTGCCTACCTTACTTTTCCCCAAAGAAACCCCAAAACCAACCAACCACCAGCAACAACAAAACCTTTTGCAGCTATTTATAAAAATATTTAACCTAAATGTCTCATCTACAAGAACTGCATTTTATTACATTTCCACATAAAGATACTTACAGAACATATAATTTTATATTGCTTTTTATTTATAAAACAGTTGAAAATCTCTCAAGTACTTGGATATTTATGTTTTGAGCAAAGGGCAGTAAATTGAAATTATAAACTTAAAAATGTTCCATTTAAAAATATTATTTGGGGTTTTTTTTTCTTGTGCTCATTCCACCTCTGATTACCAGACTGTTGCCATGTGCAACATGGAGAGCAGAACTGCAAGGCCTCCATGGGTTACTTAGAATAAGTTAGAAATAAGACTGTCACAATAAACAGACTCTGTTGCACATCAAAAGCTGAGAGCAGACCAAATGATTTTCTATACCATTTCACCACATAATAGGTTTGTCCCAAAAAGCCTGCATGAAATTGATTTCACTCCTACTTAATGGGAACCAGTTATTTGAATAAAAACCAAGAGTTTTACCAGTTAAGTATCCCTGTAGCATGATGGCATAGAGAAGGAAGCCCAGCTTTCACTGGCTGCAATATAGCTGCTTTTAAAAATAAAGCACAACTTCCTTAAATGTGTCAGTTCTGCCTCTAACACCCCTCTGATCCCTTTCTCTGTTTCAGAAAAGTTATAGAGAAGAAACAGGCTCTGTTCCAGCGGTCTCTAAAAAAGAGCAAGACAAACCATTTGGGCACAGAGAGAATTAGTAAACTTCAGCAGTACAAGAATATAATTTATAAATAAATTCTATCTACGGGAGAGATATGCTCAGAATTTTTTTACTGAAGAAACCTGGGATTAAACATTTTATAGACCACGCCCAGTTGAAACCATTCTATAGTTCTGTGGTTCTATTCTGTTCTAGAAACTTCTAATGTAAATTTTAGGGAACGCATCTATTTCTGTACGTGATGAATGAAGGGTGAAATTCCTACCCTGATGTGGAATGTAACTTTGTCTTATGTACAGGTGTTCATATGGATGGATGGATGGACGGACGGACGGACGGACGGACGGATGGATGATATCTGCACATTATTGGCCAAAACTCTTCAAGGTAACTAATATTTGTATCAGTGGGTGGAAAGAGCAGGTGCTTTGCACACCTGCATGGTGGTGAATAGTTATATATATATGTAAATAATTCGAATATTTTTGTGGGGAAAATATTTTCTGACTTTTGTGAGAAAAGTGTCTCTGTTTTGATGTTTAAAACCTAGTTTCAGTTACTGGGGGTAAAAGAAGTTGAGTCCTTTTTGGCTGAAGCATATAATCTTGTCATCCCTCACAGTGTTTCAAACTGGAACATGGCTTTGAAAGGTGTGCTTAAAATTTGATCAGAACATGCTGCTAAGCCTATAATCGACTTTTCTCATTAGAATATTCATTTCACTGGTGAAATTTCTTTTTCTCTCTAGTTCTTCCCAGGTTAAAACATCAATTAATTTAGATGTGTGAAGTTGTCAGCATCTCCCCTGTACACTGACAAAATAGCAGAGGTACCATAGAGGATTCCTAAATGTCATGGGCTTTGACCAGGGCCATTTTATCAAGCACAGGCACTAGGAAATGCAAGTCCTACAAACATCCGTCTCCATCAGTACCCATGGCAAATGAGGATAAACAAGGGCATAGGTAAACCTGAATCTTTTCTAGGGGCACTGAAAGCCAGCAAGAAGAAAAGATGGAGTTACCAAAAGCACTGCATGACTTTGAATAAACTTCTGCTCAAAAGTCAAAGGGCACGTGCTTTCAAACCCAGGTACACAAATTTGAATATGGATTCAGATCAAATAAGAACAACAGCTGATTAAATTAATTTCACTCCTTGCATTTTTTTGGCTTTGATATTACTGAAACTGGAAAGAAGTGGTGATGAGAGGTCTGCTCTGTGCTATTTATGTAGTTACTAAAGATTTTTCATTAAATTTTCTGGAGATGTCCAGCTAATTTTGCAGATCTTAATGTTTGGAGATGAGTTTTGAAGGGCCGCACACAATTTTGGCCCAATATCCAATGAGGTTGAGATACTAAATATGCTGAGTGTTTACTCATTATGAGCTAAAGTTGCCCTGAAGGCATATTTCAAATTGATATATAGAACAGAAGGCGAGATTAAAAACCAGAAACAATCTGCTTTAAAATTATAATTAATGTAGAGAGACTAAAGAGTTTCCATGAATTCTGTTGCCTTGAACAGCTTTCCAGAATACAACATTCCTGTAAGGAAAAGGAATTAAGTGAAAACCAGGAAAAACAAGGTTTGGGGTTTTTTTGTTTCCCAAGGCTATTTCTTCATTACAGGTGTTAAAGCATATGTGAATCATTCTAGAATTTATTGTACTGTGATTAAAAGTAGTCAGAAGTTGCACTTTTCATGGAAAATGCTATTTTTTATTGGAGAAAAGAAACTTATATATTCACAAGAAAACATTTTGTTTTTATAATATGGCCATGGTGCTGTGCGTACTTGGGAGTCTCATGCTTTTCTTCTCTTCCACCATTAAGATTTGACATAAAATCTTCCCCTTCTTTAAGTAAGGAGGATGCCGTGTTTGATAGAGCCCTTCAGGGCCCTATATCATTTGGCTGAAGGATGCACCAAATGCAGAGTCTCAGGATCATGAAGCTCCTGAACTTCACCTCTGCGCAGTCATAGAGTATCACTTCTGAATCAAGTGTTTCTTAGGGGAGACAAAATATATTACATCTTGCCATCGTGAAAATTGTTCTGAATATCTCCAAATCTTCTCTTGGTCTACACGTCTATGATTTGATTTCTCTGGATTTTTTTTTCAGTAAAACCCACAAATATTAAGCTTAAAAAAAACCACTGCTATACTCTTTGGGAAAAAAAACCAAAGCAAACCCTAGAAGGGATAAAAAGGATGATGAGGCATCTTGATAAAGAACCCAAAACCAACACAACCAAGCAATGACCAAAAAAAACCCAGAAAAGAATGCAAACCAAAACAAACACAAAAAAACCCAAAACACAAAACTTTGTTCTCCAATGATGAATTTTTCAATAAAAAATTTCATCACTGGTCTAGGACTGCACTCAGTCCCAATGCCAGAAGTCGTTGGTGGAACCTACAGACCAGATGACACAGCAAACTTAAAGAGGAAAGAAAAAACTAACAGATGGTAGCAAAATGATCACGTAGGAAATTTCTGATGTCATTCCCCAGTTCTGCAGAATTAACAGTCAGCCTTTGTTAAAGATAATACTGCAATTGCCTCAGCTCAGGTTTTATGTTTTGTATCATTTTCTGCCAATCCATAAATAATTCACTAATGACAATTTAATAATGTTAAAACTCATATAGATATGCGCACAATGACACGAGTACATGCATATTTTGTATATATTTTAAAAAATATATAGATATAATTGTGTGTCTATAGATTTATATGTAGAATCAAAGAATGGTTGTGTTGGCAGGGACCTTAAAGATCATCCAGTTCCAACCCCCTGCCATGGGCAGGGACACCTTTCACTGTCCCAGGTTGCTCAGAGCCCCATCCAACCTTGCTTTGAACACTTCCAGGGATGGGGCAGCCACAGCTTCTCTGGGCAGCCTGTGCCAGGGCCTCACCACCCTCACAGGGAAGAATTTCTTCCTAATATCTCATCTAAACTTACCATCTTTTAGTTCAAAGCCATTCACCCTTGTCCTGTCACTCCAGGCTCTTGTCAAATGTCCTTCTCCAGCTCTCTTGGAGCTCCTTTAGGCACTGGAAGGGACTCTATGGTCTTCACAGAGCCTTCTCCAGGCTGAAAACCCCCAACTCTCTCTGCCTGTCTCCAGAGCAGAAGTGCTTCTGGCCTCTGAGCATCTTATGATCATCTACATACACACATCTCTGTCTATCTATCTATCTATCTATCTATCTATCTGTCTGTCTGATCTTATGTGGTCTACTGTGAGAAACTGGAGGTGTTCAAGAGGTCAGAATTTTTTCTTCACAGGGAGTAGTTGGCTCATCTTCATTTTGAATGTGCAAAATCTACTCTGCTTTATGGGTAATGTTTCTAATCCTTGTTTTGCCCATTACTGTTATTCACCCTATTTCCCCAGACGCATTTAGTTAAATGGCTATCAACAGCAGACGATTAACGTGAGGGGACAAGGGGATGAGCCAAAACATAAATCAGACAGTAATGCTGTCTTCAGCAGAGAAGAGAGTATCGACCAGGATGACAGCTTCTGTGAACTAATTATCAAAGCAACATTCCAAAGTAATTGTGAAACAAGCAATATCTTTTTTTTCCCCCTTTGCTACTTTAGTTAATGACCATATATTAAAAAGAACACGGAAAGGACAAAAATAATAATAACAACAATAATCTCAATCATGAAAGCAACACAAATAATAACTCTATTTCACTGCCAATGGCTCTCCTTGTTTATAACCTCCATCTGCCATGAGCAAATACTGCATGAATCTACAATTTCTTCCACAGCCTTTTAATTCCCCTATGTCTTTCTTCTGTCCACATTCTATTACTTTTCTTTTGTCTACCTTCTGAGAAACTGTGTTTATGTGACCACAATACATTTCTGATTGTCTAGTCTTGCTGCAGGTAAGAAATTTTCGTGTGCAGCCTAATTAGAATAAAGTGGGAAGAGAGGCACAGAAGGGGATGAAGTAGATACATTTATATGTTTTTTCAGAGGTGAAAATGGCAAGAGAAGAGAGGGCAGGCTAGTGCTCTCTCATACAGGACAAATAGCAAGTTCAAACTCTGATAAATGACTGAAAAAAATGAGACAGGATAATAAGGTCTGGCTTCATTAGTGCCTCCTTACTAGTTCTGCTCAACAGTAATAATAATCCCTCTGTTCAGAGATAAATGGATCAATGTCTGTCTCTCCTTGTTAGCCTGCTGTATAGATGAGAACAAAATGACATGTAATATGACTGCAGATGTGGATATCCAGTGCAGATGAGACTGTTCCAGAACAGGATTTAAGTTCAGCAGGAGAGCTAGAGGATCTTGGGTCATGGTCCCCAGCACTAACGCACAGGAGACCTTGTCACATCAGAAGCACAGCATGAAAGCTGTGAGGAGAACACTTACCATGGCTGTACTCACTGCACATCGCAACAGTCTCTCTTGACATCCACGTTGCATGTTAGAGACTTTTAAAAGCCCTGAATATTTTCATTTCTACTTTGAATACATAATTAAAATTGCTTGGATTTTAAACTTGGTTTGATGCAGGAATGTAAAACATTAAAATCCAAAATTACCTTAAGCTAAATATTTCAGTGTGTGTGTTTTAAAGACTGATGAGCACAGAGGCTGAATTTGAAATGTAGATTTGAGTTCAGGGAAGAATTACACCTTCTCTGCTGACATCCACAGCACCATGAGCCACGCCTACAAGCACTTCAGTGAGCAAGAAACAGAAGTACGGGCAGTTTGGCTGAGTGCTCGGTTTCAGTTTAGACATGGTTATTTTCTTGGGATCTATAATATTGAATGGGATTATCTACAAAGAACACCAAAGATATATCATATTTAATGGCATTGGGCCCCTGAGGATCTTGAAATTCAGTACTACCTAAACCTGAAATCATTATTCGTGTGAGTAGCTGTTACTCTGAATAATATTAAATGGGAATATTTCCACCTTCTAAGCAAAACACATGATAATCAGAATTGGTTCTGGTAAATATAGTTACTATAGCAAGAATTCTGGTAGCTTAAATTAGACATCTGCAATCCTCATGTGAGTGTGTATCAGAAGTCTCATTGTCGTGCTATCCCTGAATCTGCCTTTAAGCAGACATTTTCTTTTTTACAAAATGAAATGTTGCAAGTAGCAAGCATATACCAGTTGAAAATCATTTCCTAAAATTAAATACATTCAGTTATCCTGCAGAATGAAGAAAATAACTTTATGTATTTTAAAATGTATTTACTAATATTTATTAATTACACACCAGATATAACACGACAGTTAGAGCTGAATATAGCACCCTTACCCAAATAGCAAACTAGAAACCTGTATTAACATTTTTTAAAATTGAAAGATTTTAAGATTGCATTATTTCAAGACTGAAAAAAAACCCAAAAAAACAACCAAACTTATTAACTTCCTCCTAAATTAGTTAAGTGAATTTTCCAGTCAATTCACCTCAATAATGAGGTAAAGATGGCTTTGTATCCGTTTGCATCAAATCACTGGATTAATGCTCTCATCGCCTCTCCCAAGAAAAGTTTCTCTCACAGCTCAGCTGTTCATGGGCCTGGAAAACATAAACCAATATAACTTAGGAACAAGCAAAACTATGTCATCATCCTCCTTTCACCCCACTGTGATTACTTTTGTTATTCCCCTCCATAAATTCCGTGGAATTTTCCTGGTCCCTGTTTTACCAAGAAGTTGAATTTCTGCTGTAAAAGGCACCTGGACCTCAGCAAAATAAAATGCTGTGGCATACTGATCCACTGAACAGATGGAGCAGAGACAGCAAAAATGAAAACATTTATATCACCTTTGTGCTGCTCTAAGCTTATCACAAAACACCAGAGCCTGGGAGGAGATTCTTCCCCAGATGCAGGACTTGGTTCTTCCTTTTGTTGAACTTGAGGAGACTCCCATGGACGCAGTTCTCCAGCTGGTCAAAGGCCCTTTGAATGTCAGCACAACTCTGGTGTATCAGCTACTCCTCCCAGTTTTGCACTGTCTGCACACTTGCTGAGGGTGCAGTTTGTCCCATCACCCAGGACATTAATGAAGATGTTAAAGTACTCTCAGCACCAGCCCTACGAGTCTCTCCAGTGACAGGCCTGCAGATGGACTTTGTGCCACTGATCACAGCCTTGCAGTCCCAGCACACCACATCAGTATCTGTTTCAATAGCCCACATTGCACGGGTTTGTTTATGAGGGATGTCATGGAAAACAGTGTCAAAGGCTTTTGAAAGCCTGGAAAGAGAATGTCTGTGGTTCTCACCCAGTCCACTGAGATACACATTTTATCATAGAAGGCTATCTAGTTGGTCAGGAACAATTTCCCTTTTGTAAATCCACACTTACTACTCCCAATTACCATGTCCTTCCTACGAGTGAAAATGGTTTCCAGGATTATTTGCTCCTTCACCTTCCTGGGGATCAAAGGGAGGCTGGTCTGCATCTAGTTCTCTGCATTGTCATTCTTAAAGACTGAAGTGACATTTTCTTTCTTCCAGTCATCAGGAGCATTTCTTACCATGACCTTCCAGAGGTAATTCAGAGTGGTCTCACAAGGATTAGGCAGCCCATAGCAGATACCCGCAATGATCATAGTCCTGCATCTGCACAGGAATCTGTTTTCTCCTGCTTATTCCCAATGCCCATGCAGCAGTGTAGAAGTCCTGCAGAGACACACTCAGTCCTGCTGATTTTCCAGAGACAGTAGGAGTCGCTTAATGTTATCCCACAAGCACTTCCTTATGTGCAAATGCTTGAGGTGGATCCTTTTCAGACCTAGTTTGCTCACTTAGATATCCCATGTCCACATCACCCTGCACTACTTACTTGGCAAGCCAGCCCACCCCTTCATCATTTGACTGTGGGTCGTCTCACTCTCCTGTTGTGTCTAAGTTTAAAGTTCTCCTTACCAGGTCAGCCAGCCTGCTGATGACTTTTTCCCACTTAATTATCTCTTCAATCCTCAGAGAAGGTCCTGTGGTCATAAAATACAATCCTCGTTGCCAACACCAGTCACACAACCAACTGTTGACACTCAAGATCCTTCTGCTCCTGCTCAAGTTCTTCCTCTTCACCAACAGAGCCAAGGGGAAAACCTCACAGCCCCCCGGGACCTTGATCATTGCCCTCAGAGTCCTCAGCCAGCTCAGATGCCTCAAACTGCAGCAATCAACCTACAGAGGCAGTGTCTCACCCTAAACTTTGTCTCTGTTTTGAAGTTACAGTATGGTTTTGGAAAGGGCTGGGGAAATATCTAATGGAAACTGAACTGTCTTAGAATTGCCTTTAAAAATCCAACCATATTTATTCTCTTTCAGGTTAAATGTCAGAAACTGCATGCTCCTTGCTTGCAAAATTCAAGACCTGATAAGGTAAAAGAAGGCTCTCAAAACTCGTAAGTCACACATCTGCTAGTCTTCACATAAAGCAGCTCTTCCACAGGAAACTTAAGGAAAAGAAATATTCCTTAGTTCTCTGGTCTCCTCTGGAAATTTTGCGCAGAAAATCTTCTGTGTTTTCTTATGAACTGAGATAAAGTAGGAGACAATTTGGAACTTTTCTCCTTAATCTGAGTTATTTAAAACAGTGAAAGTAAATTAATTTTGAAGTTTCATATGGAGGATGCCTTATTTTAAATTAGCTATTTTTGAACTAAAAGGAAACAGATATGAGGACTTAATTATTTGATAATCATTAGGTCTAAATTAAGACTGAACAGAAGGAGAAACCACTACACATGAGTAGTCCACACATGGGAATGAGGGTGACATATGTTTCTGGTGAAGAGCTCTGAGGTGGCCGTGTCATTCACAGATAAATTAGGAGGTAGATGATATGGTGCCTTCCATAGACAATAAAAAGTAATCACACCCATAAGTTTTATGGTTGGAGAGAAAAAACATGCAATTAAATACACTTATATATGTGCTGGTATGTGTTTATACAAACAATTTTATGAGGTGGATCCATCAAAGAGTCTGCGGACTCACCAGCACCAGTGTTCTCCGTACTTTCAGCCATGTGTCATTCCTTCATGCCCAGACTTGCTGAAATGCTGGTTGTTCTCTGCCAGCCTGGTGAGAAAAATGTGAATTTTAAGGCTGTCAGTACAATGAAAAAAAAAGTTCTCACTAGTAACGACCTCTTCCTGCTCCCATGGTGCTGCAATTGATTATAAAGGGAGATAGACTTGGTTCTCAATACCCTTCTGGCCTTAGATACACTGATTAATGCAGAATAGACCCACTTCCCAGCCCTACTTATTAAAACAATACCAGAGGAATGATATCTAATCTTCCTAATGGGAAAAGTTAAGCAAGAAAGAATTTTGGTGATTGTAATGACAATTAAAAAAAATAAATCAAAGAAAGTAGCATATCATGTTGGGTTTTTCTTCCTCACTGCTTCCTTCTTAGATAGCACCGTCAGCTGTCATCTCTCCTCACTCAGAAACTCTATAAACCCCAAGAGATCCTGCTTACTTGAGTAAATTAATTATTTAGTGAGTGATGCATTACAAGATACAGAAGGAGATAAAATGCCCCAAGGAGATGATGAAAGAGTAAAAACTCTTGAACCATCTTTTCATGAAGACAGCAGCAAATAGGAAAGTATTTTTTTAAGCCCAGTCCCAAGTGAAAGCTGGAAAAGAAACGTTACTTCTTAGGGCAGTCCTCCCTGTACAGTAGTCACAAAAACCCAGTGCTTTGGGTTTTTGCATTCAGTTTGTATTTTTCCTGTTCAGTGTGCTCACAGACAGATATTATTTTTATATTGAATAGTTTATCTTTGGACATAATGTCCAGAGTGTGTTGGTGACTCAGATTTCTCAGGTAGTTTTCTAATTTCTACTCAATTTAAAGCATTTAGGTGATGAAAAGGGTCTGTCAGTTATGAGCATTTCAGTACATGTGAGTTACTCTTTACACCCAAAAATAATCTTACAAATTATGCTGATATTAGTTTTTCTACTTGCTTTTGTGTGTGAGAAAAGGAATTATCTCCCTAAAGTATCTGTCTTTTTCTGCATAAATAAACCCAGCAAATGACACTGAAAATGTGTTCATTTGACCACAATACGCTCTCTCAAATCACATGGATGTTTCAAAGCTGTGAAAAAAATTTAGATCCATCACACCAAAAAAGCAGTACTTCTGGTCAAACTGATACATTTATTTTTTGTATTTTTTTCCCACAGTGTCCTGAAGACCTGGCTCTGAAAACACAGAGGGACAGTGTTAAAATCAACAAGGAAGGACAGGTAACTCTTTGAGACAGGTAACTCTTCCCTAGGCAGAGCAGAGCTCAGAACTCCTGTGTGTCCCTGCACAGCCTGCTTGTAAGTGAGTAAGCACTGATTAATAACTACAGCTAATTACTCTGAAATCCCCACGGGGCATGTTACTGGGTGGGTAAAGCACTTCAGAAAAGTAACTGCAGTCCTCCTGTAGCTGAAAAGATCTGCCTTAGTTACACCTGATGTGTGGGAGATGGAGGAGAACTCTTGGATAGAAAGGAAAAGCTGTAGGGATAATAGCAGCGACATGGTTAAAAAATCTTCAAGTTACAGGCCCATGAAGGCAAAGTCAGGAAGCCAGTGCCCTGTGTGGCTAAATTAAAGTGGATCTTAAAGGTGGGCACGTGAAAGAGTTATCTCAATAAAATGGATACAAGGTAATGAGGGTTCACGGCTGCTGTAAATTGCCAGTGCCCCAGACAGTCCTTATATCCTTAAATATGTCCTGAACTCAATCCCTTGAGGCACCACAAAAGGCCTTGGAGCTCCAATGGGACCAGAAATTCAAAGAAGATGATCCAAAATACAGAAACAGATGTATCCAACAACTGACTCCTGCTTCAGAGATACCAACACTTCCTGTGACATTAATAACACAGAATACTGTGAACTAGAGGGCAGATAGAACTGGTAATGGATTTTCTAATAGAAAATGCAGCTTAATGCACTTTATGATAGGAGGAAGGAGATTTAGTAAGAAATCTTCAGGTTTTGTCTAAGGCTACCATTCCATGCCAGGATCTCCAATTAAGTGCATTCTCTCAGCTCTCTTTACCTGGAATCAGGAGTGAATGAATATTGTCCCAAGCTACATTAATTAATCAATTAATTGTTTGATGCTAATAGAAGGAAAAAAAAAAACCAAACCCAAACCAAAAAAAAAACCACCACCAAAAAAACCCTGGATCTTGACCAGGACCGTACACTCTAAACTGCATTGTTATCTGTATGTATCTTTATGTGTAGGCTGTTTCATTGATCCTTTCTGTAGCAATGACCTGTGTGATGACTTTGGACAGCCCATGAACTGTTCATCACAATTAATGAACACTTTAGAAGGCCAAATCAGGAAGCTGTAACAGATGGTAGGGCACACAGAATTACAGAATTATGGAATATACTGAGTTGGAAGGGACCCATCAGGACCATCCAGTCCAGCTCGTAGCCCTGCACAGGACCACCCTCAAGAGTGACCCCATGTGTCCAAACACTTCTTGATTTCAGACAGGCTTGTTGCTGTGACCACTGCCCTGAGCCTGTTCACTTCCCAACCACCCTGTGGGTGAAAAACCACTCCTGATGTCCAACCTAAACCTCCCCTGACTCAGCTCCATCCCATTCCCTCGTGTCCCGTCACTGGGCACAGAGAGAAGAGATCAGTGCCTGCCCCTCTTCTTCTCCTCATGAGGATATTGAACACCCCAGAGAGGTCTTCCCTCAGTCACCCCTTCTCCAGGGTGAACAGAGCAAGTGACCTCAGCCACTCCTTATACAGCTTCCCCTCCAGACCCTTCATCCTCCTCGTGGTCTCCTTTGGACACTCTCTAATGGCTTTTTGTCTTTTTTATAGTGTGGTGCCCAAAACTGCTCACAGAACTCGAGGTGAGGCTGCACCAGTGCAGAGTAGACTGGGATTGTATTGTGTTTATATTCCTTGACAGCAAAGAAATATAACTTTTATTAAAAAAACAAAGAAAAAACAAAAAAACACCCTAACCTTTATTTTCAAATAAAGGCTGGAGTCCCAGTAGTATACCAACCTTTACTCTCTTTGTTTAAGAGTTACACAGAAGGACATTTCTGGTGAGTAGGGTATGGTGGAAGAGAAGTCTGAATTTCAGCTGTCAGGACCTTTTGCAAGCTGTTTGCTCTTTCATTTTAAGTAACAAATTGTTCTTGGACCTTAATATATGCACATATATTTTTGTCTAAAAATTAGCAGTTATTCCAAATCCCTTCTCTAATTCCTTGCATAAGACATGAATGTAGTAAAATAAAAAAAGTCAGGAATAACACTTTTTGCCTTAGTGAAATACTGCAACACGATGATATCACCAGGTTAAACCCTTTTACCTTGAATTGGACATGAATAATTCAGGCCTTCAAATTATTGTTCAGCCACATAACCTTGTCTGTCAGTCAACAAAGGCCACTCTTTCTGTCCCCATCCAAATTTAATAGGTGTTGATTCCCCTCCTCCCCACTGTCTTTTCTGCCTGAGACTTAAATTTACATGGACGTGCTGCTTAGCTGGAGCGACTTGTTTCTGTACAGGTCTCTACCTGACAAACTTTGTCTCTTCCTATTTCATCAGTGGCTATCAACAATCGAGAGACATGAAAGCTTTGCTGACTGTGCATTATTGAAGTAATAATGAAATGCCTCATTTGAGCTTGCTTCTTTCATGAAAGGGGAAAAAAAAAAAAATCTAGCAAGGAATTGTTTGCAAACTGTAACATTTCCAAATGCTACAGAGCGTGGTTGTGAAATTGACAAAGGAAATACATCCTGGCTCATAAACACTTGCAAATGATTATTTGATGAGCTCATTTTATAATCACTGCTGGGGTCCACAGAATTGTGGTGATAATCTTTCAATTTATAATTCCTCCAGGTCTAGATTCTTTACAAACTAAAATGAAGGAAAATATATTGAATAAAGAGGCTAAAAGGAATTCACATCTTCAGCATTTGTATTTTTTTAGACTGAAGTAAAAAATCTGATGCCATTCATGTGCTTCTGAACATGAACTAGTAAAAAAAATCCTTAATATTTGGCTCAGATACAGCTCACGAATCAATTATCATCCTTGGTTTGAATAAAAGATTTCATAAGTCTCTTTGTTGTTATTTTTGTACAGCAATTCTCCTAAGGGGGTCCTGGTCCACAGCTGACATTCCTGGGTGCTGTTGGCACAAACACAGGAGAGACGTTATCCCAAGCGATCTCTTGCCTGTCAAATCAAATCCATGAGAAATCAAAGGCAATGAATCAGATCCGAAGTAGGATGAGTATCCAGCAAAACAGATTACCTGCCCTACCTCTGAATGTTACAATGTTTACAAACCATGTTCACGTTTCTCCTTATCAGCTTCAAAATTTCCTTACACATTTATCCTTTCATGCTTTACTCCTCTTGCATCTATTTTGGCACAAATAGGAAATATGGCCAGACATGATTTCTGTGACTTGATCCTTTGTCTGATTCAAGAACCAGGAAATTTCAGTGGTCATCAAATTATTCTCATCTAGAGTAGCAGCAAGACTGATGGATGTATTGAGGGTAATTTAATTCTGGCTATCCCCAAGATCAGAAGAGAAGAGAGACACCTTAAAGGTTGTTTCACCTGACTTAGACAAAGACAATGGCCAAATTGCCTGTATCTTGAATTAGTATTCAGTTTCCTTTTTCTGACCCACTCTGCTACTTCTGGCACCTGCAATTCCTTGGAGTTTGCAACCATTTAATAGTTCTGGTTCTCCAGGCTCAGTGCAGCACAGCAGCAAGGCTGTCCTCAGTGACAAGGAAACAGAGAGTTTTTGTAGCTTCCCTTCACTGCTTTTACAGGCAAATAAAAAAAGCAGACAATCTGCATTACAAAATACTTCATAGCTCATTTAAAGACACAGGGAAATTATTGGGCCGTAAACATGGGTTTAACCTGTATTACATGACCTGTAATAGCAGCTGTAAATTTCCCAGCCTATTTGGAAGCAATTCAAGTCAGCAATGTGGAGGTGAGTGAGCAACGTGGGAGAGTGAGGACAAAGGTGCAATGCTTGGCTTGAAGGCTGAACTCCTCCAAGTTTTGCTAAAGAAGGGAGAAATTAATATTTTTTTCCTTTATTTCAAGATTTTCTCACAGATCAGTTAGTGAAGATAAGTTAGGCATTCAGTAGACTTACATTTGTACTACGGGACCACCATAAACTTTTGATGTCCTTTATTTCAAGCTGTGCAATACTTTTTTTTTTGTTGTATTATTATTATTATTATTATTATTATTATTATTATTATTATTATTATTATTTATTAATTTTTTAAAGCTAAACTTAAATCAAATGCAAGGTCAGGTTCACAAAAAAAGACAAATAGGACAAAATTACTTCATACATCCCACTCAGGAGTCAAAGTTTTAGAGTCCTGATTTTACAGATGTCTTACAGGTTTTATGTCAGCCTTCTAAGCCAAAGTAAAATGAGGTTCTCAAAATGTCTTCAAGGGATATTTTGCCCAGTAAATACTCTGGCTGTGAAATGAAAATTAAAAAGATCCATCTGATCTCAGTTAGCCCACCTTATTCTGGAAATAGCTTCTCACACAGGTGTTAGAGGCCAGTATTTGGGGGCAATTAAATTATTTGCATTATTGAGAGCAACCTCAAGAAATTTAGTACAGACATCCAAATTTATAGGCATTTCTCAGAGGGTAAAAAAATCCCCACATGGTGACACTGGAACTGGCATCATGCTTCTGAAGGAAAACAAAGTTCTCAGTGTGTGAGTTTGTAGATAAAACAGTGAAGATGATTGCCACGCTTAAATAATAATGAGAAAGCTTCAAATTTGGTTTCTGCATATCATATTAGACCTGCAGATTTAACATGAGATGCAAGAGTGAATTTTCTCTAGAGAAACCAAGCTTCCTTTGTGGTTTATCATAATGGTTAAAGTATGACTAGAGGTAGACACTGTTGTCAAACAGCTGTCAAGGTGCTGGAAACACTAGCAATTAGAAATCTGGAAGGTGAGTTAAAAATATGGTAACAAAAAGATCACCTACTTGCTAATTTGTTTTGTTTTGTTTTGTTTTTGGTTTTTTTTTTTTTTTTTTTTTTTTTTTTGGTTGGTTTTTTTTGGTTTTTTTTTTGTTTTTTTTTTTTTGTTTGTTTGTTTTAGGAATAAAGAATAATTCAAGGGAAATAGTGCTGATTTGCATCTAAAATAGAAAAAGTGGTAAAGGGATAGAGTGGGAAAAAAAAGACAAAGGAAAAAATGTTTAAAAAATTAATATAAATACAGAAAGGAGGAATATCAAGACATGTGAAAGCAGAAGTAGAGGGTGAAAGGACAAAACACATGTCTTTTATCTTCTCTATGACCCGAGCAAACAACTCAAATAAATACTACAGAGGTTTTGGAAGTGGCAAAATTGCCAAAACACTTACAGAAGTACTGGAAGCTAAATTAGAGTTGCCACGCAAGGACACAAAAAGTCTAGGGCAGAAGTACAACAGGAAGCCAGTAAAACCCTACACATGAGCACAGCTTTTGTGAGATAGAACAAAGAAGAGGCAGCACACTGACACATGGGAAAAGCTGCCAAAGTCTCATATCCTGAGGAACCATCACCTTTCAATTAAAAATACAATTCCAGACTTCAGACATATGCCTTGAACTAGAAAAATAAACACTATGGAATCATGAAATGCTGCAAAGTCTCCCATTCTGTTCTATTTTTTTTTTTTTCCCCCTGGTGTTGCACTATCAGATAGTCTCTATTATTCTAGTCTTGGGGGTTTTTTGTTTACAAGCATTGATCAATTTTACACATTGGTGGAGTAGGACATACATTATACCTTCACACCACATTTTTTTCTCCCTCGTGCAACCTGCAGGCCTGGGGTTTATTTACCTCATACTATCCAAACCCTCCACAACTTGCCAACTCTTTATGGACTTTTCCATAATGCTCATCACTGCAGTATCCAAATGTGTAGCAGACAGGCACTAACTCACCTCTGCAACCCTTCTGTGAGGTGTGGCAGCATCTCCTATTCTCTTTGAAGCTGATATTGAGATGAGCCACTGGGTGTTATTATGTGCAATGAAAATTCAGGAGCCTATTTCAGACAGAAGGAAATCAAAGGAGTTTCTCTGTTCACTTAATTGGGCTTTGAATCACTCTGTGTACCAAGAAATTCTCATTGTTTGGTTCACATCAGCTCAGAGTACATTTGGGTTGGCCACTAGAATACTAATGCCATCATTTCATGCTGTGCAATATTTACAGTGATACTGTCTATAATAATAAAGCCTAACTGCTCTAAAAACCCCTTGAGCTGAGACGTGCTTTGGCAGCCAGGCCAGTGAGGGCCTGTTTCCCAGAGGCAGTCTGCATGCAGTCACCCCGTTCTGGAGCCTTAGATGAATTCCTGTCCTCTCTGTTTGTGTCCTCCAGAAATGAAAAAGCTGATTGACCCTTAAAAACACCACCTAAAGAGAAAAAACTCAGGACAGCTTCATCCAACCCCCCTAAGCCTACATTTCTCTACAGGAGTGACCGCTCACAAAGTGATGCACCTGGCTGCATATGCCTGGATTGTCTCTTTATATATATCACATGACAACTGGAAATCATTTCAGCAAACAGGCAAGGCTAAAAGCTGGTTGTTTAAGCCAAGCCAGGTGGCTGGGCTCTCTCACTTGGCACATGAAAGACTGGCACCATGACAGAGTTCCACCTTCTTTACTGTCAGGGTGACTGAGCCCTGGCACAGGCTGTGCAGGGACGTTACAGAGCTTCCTGATCTGGAGATATTCAAGCACCACCTGGACCTGATTCTGTGCAACCTGCTTTACAGGGCGGTTGGACAAGATGATCTCCAGAGATCCCTTTTTACCCCAGCCACTCCGTGGACTCATCTGAAGTGAGCTGCCTCTCTTTCTCCATCACAATTTGCCTTAGAAAGCACTGTGGAACATTGTTCTGTTACAAAGAATACTGGTACATTACTGCAGAGCACAGTTTTGACCATTTCTGATAAAAATTCCTTGCCTTTTAAATGACATTTTCTTTGCTGCTGATCTAAATAGCAAAACAAACAAACTAGCAAACCTGCATGCAGTTACAAGAAGCATTATTCCTTGTTTTGATTAGGGACTGTTTTAAAATCCTAAAGTGCCCACAGCTGTTGATAAACATTCAGTGGAGTCTGTTGTCTTTAAGGGACCTCGAATTTAGCATGGGCACGTCTTGCACTTCTAATTAGGGGATCTCTGGCACCTGATTGGAGTTTAATTCACATGTCTTAAAGCAGGTAATACATAGTGGCATTCAAGCTGAGGGTAATCATCCACAGTCTGCCCACACAAACGACACAAGTGAAAAATGTGTCACTTAATGAGCCTGGATCAAACCTCAGTTAAATCAATGTACAACATGTGCAAACAACTGTCCTCGACATTAATAGGGTTACCTTGGATTTACCACTGGCGCAACAGACTGGGATCTGTCCCATTACCTTGCATTAATTATGCATTGCTGTTACAATCTAATTGTCTCCGTGATTGTCTTCTGACCATTACAGATGTGTGTGTGCACCCAACACCAATCCTCCTTGTCCTCCACACTCATTAATGATAACAGGGGAACACCAGGGTGAGCTTGCAGCACCCAGCATCAAGTCATCAAACCCAAACTTCTCTCTTCAACACCACCCATGAACAAGTGTCTGGGAAGAAACTGAATGAGGTAAACATGTTTGATGCAGAAAGGTGTCAACAGAGGAGGGAGTTCAGGCAATTACGTCTAAAATAATAATATTCTGAAATTTAGGAGAGTGTAGGATTTGGTTAACACAGAAAAAATATTTCAGGCATAAATAACAGAAATAGTTGTTTTAAAAATAATTTCAACATCTTTTCTGACAGCTTGAAGATCATCAGTCTAATTTTTCAAAGATTATGAACAGGAAAATGATCAAGATAGGAAAGTAAAAATTTTTTTGAGCATGTCACTTCTTCATTTCAAAATGCAGTTACTTGCTTAGAAAACTATCAGATGTAGAGGTTTTAGAAGAGAAATTTCACATAGCTAATATATGTAATTTTTTGTTTATAAGTATTAGTTATATATTATTAATAACATTTATTATACAGAACAAGACTTCTCCTTAAGTGTGAACGTGTGTTTTTCATTCTTCCTAATTACAAAAGAGTAACAATTTGGGAATTGTTGCAATCTGGTTTGGGGTTTTTTTTTTTATTATGAACTCCAAGCTTTTGCGGCTAGATGATGAACCGTATGATCAGTCACTCCCACAGGTTTCCAAACACCTGGCACATGCAAAGCCTTAGTGTCTCATACCGATAGGCATTTACAGGTGAGGGAGTGCTTGAGGGCAAATAAGCTCATCCTGTAACATCTATGAAGGTGAAAAAGATAGATAGAACCCCCTATTTCAGTGCTTCCTGAGCACTTCTCTCTCAGCATCCACAGCTGGTGCTGCCTGTCTCCTCAGCTGCTCCATCACTGGAGAATGATCCCAGGGAACTTTCAAAGGAATTAAGAAAAAAGATTTGGAGGAAAACAGAACTAAGAAATGAGGAGGAGACAGGGAAAATAAACAAAAAATGTTGTAAGGGGTTACAATAACAAAACAGCACAAACACTGAGTGTGTCTCTAGGTCCACTAGCAGGGAGTATATGTTAGCAAACCCAGCAGCACAATGCTTGTCATAGGCAGTAATCAGGTCTGAATCCAGGTTCAAAGTTATTTTCCCCAAACTTTCTCTCCTGAAAAAGAAAAATCAGGACCTCTGTATCCTTCTATGTATAAGTTATGACCTAAAATGTATAAGATGCAGTAAAAATATTATTAATAATATGAAGCTTCTGATGTAAGTGTTGAATTCAGTGGAGCTGTTTTGGTATAGCTGCACTATCAGAGTAGTGAATAGAATTTAGGTTAATGCAGTGATGGGCTTTTAAGATCACACAGGCAAGCTAATCAGAGCTGAGCAAGTCTAATGAAGTCTTTTTTTTCATGTATGAGTTTTGAAATTAAAGAGCTGTTCTTATAACTAAGGATGTTGCCTTATGAATGAAAACAGGGAAGGGAAGGCCAGAGAAAGATTTATTTCCCATATACTTGCTGTATTTTTCAGTTATATATATTTAATTTCATAACCTCAAGAGTAATAACAGGAGCAAATATTTTGCTAGGCTAATGCATTATTAATCCTAGAATAAAGTCAGGGAACCAGACAACTTTGGCACCTTATTCTAAGACCACATGAAAAACGCTGCACATAAATGGCAGTCAAAATAAGCAGCCTGGCATCTTATTGAACACAGAACATGATGTGTTGCAAAACGAAGAAACAGCCCTGATTTATCCAGTGGAACTTGACATTTCCTACAGGCCAGCATTGGCTTAACATTAATTAAAGCTTCACACGAGTGTTATCTTTTTTTTCCCCCACTATTGTTCTCGTGGTGTGCAATCTATTTTTTTCTGAGACGCTGCAGTTTGTGGATATGTATAAACCTGAGTGACAGAGCTGGATAGCTGACTTCAAATGTCAGGATGCCTGTAGGTAATCAAAACAGAGGCTTCTCCTTTATTAATAATGTTACATGAAAAGTGCATGCGAAACCCATGGCCTTCAGAAAGTTTGAGAGAAAGGTGAATTTTAAAGAATGAAGCAAGTAAGGATGAGAGAAAAATTCATAGCATTTCACCCCCTGCCGACAATTACTTCCTTTCCTGTCCATAAAGAATAAGAAAAGAA
The DNA here is from genome assembly GCA_013397865.1 of Struthidea cinerea. Lineage (NCBI taxonomy): Eukaryota > Metazoa > Chordata > Aves > Passeriformes > Corcoracidae > Struthidea > Struthidea cinerea. Next base: position 221,519 of record VZTI01005021.1, on the reverse strand, counting down.
AGAAATCTCCTCCTTTTAAACTTCAGCTGACAATATTATGACATTTTTTCCTGGGTCTTTGAAATTCAGAATACAAAATTTGTTGATTCCTGAATGACACATGTGCACTGCATCACCAATGCTTCCTGTGCAAATAATTAGTGCTCTTTGTGCCATTTTTCTGTACCAAGTGCTAAATGATAGCTTCATTTTTTTACTATGCTCATCGAGCACTCAACACAATGATGAAAAAAATTTAAAAAAAAAAAATTGGCTAACATTTATCTTGTCTAACTCTAGCCTGTTAAAACTATGTGTTTCTACTCATAGCCCATTATTTAAGCTGTCTCCACAGTCATGGGAGAGACCATGGTATCACTAGAGAGGAATTCATCCTATCCTAAAATAGACGTTTAACATGTGTGTGACGAATCATTCTCTGAAGAGACCTTTTTCTCTCCTTTCATTAGAGAGGAAATTTAGGGGACTACCTTAATGAAATAGCTAATTTTTATATGGCCAAGTTAGGCGAAGTGAATCTCAGATGAAAGGAGGAACATTGCAAATCTAATTACATGTTTTTTCTTTTTTTCTTTTTTCTTTGTAAACCTGAAAAGAGCAATTGCCTGTTAGGATCCACCTGCATGTCTGCTGTCTGTGAAATGGGACACAAGGCAGGCCCAACACAATGAGTGTCACCGGAAAAGATGAATCAGGGAAGAGAAAGGGAGAAGTGTCAAATTTCTAGGCACCTGGTAATAACCTAGGGCAAGTATAAAAATAAGCTTAAACTATAAAATTCATGCTATACATGCAATATTCAGAAATTGCTTTAGGTTTCTAATGGAAAATATTTTCGTAGCATTCCCATTGGTTAAAAACGTACACCTTGGCAAACTGTATCTTGGATTCCTCTCATGATTTTGAGGAAGTAGTCTGGAATGTGTGCAGACCATCTAAATTCCAGTCAAGTGCCACGCCAGTCAATACAGAAGTTTTAGAGCTTCAAATACCTCCTTCAGAGAGTTTGTGGAAGGTGTGTGACACAGAGCAATTTATGTCTCCACAGTACAGCCCTTATATCCTTCATGAGCTGATTTCCCCATCTGTAAGATCAGTGCTGTGGTACTTATTTCTCTTGCAAGGGCTATGTCACAACTCCCAGCATTTGCCTTCAGTATGCTTTGTAAGGGAGACTAAAATAAAATATAGTGTAAATTATTAATGCAGTCATATTTCTGGGGCTTCCTTTTACGGAATAGCATGAACTAGTAAAGAATAAATACCAATTCATATAATGAAAAAACACAACATGTTAAACAACCCCCACCAGTTTTAGGTATAATTTTAATTATTCATATATTATATTTTGAAAATATTCTCCAGTTCTGCGAAGAACGGTATAAATTTCTTTGTGATTGGACAGAAATTGACAAAATATAAGGGTTTCAGTGGTCAGCATCTTATTCATCCTGTATATATTTATACCAAATTACTGAAAATTAACAAGCATTCTACTCTGTGGGAGTGGAAAGATTTCATGATCAGTGATGAGCTGGAAGGAAAAATGAAAGAACTATTTTCTAAGATATTTATTCTGAGAAAATAGAATTGGTGTGAAGACTCACAGGTAAGGCATTTTACTCCAAGACACAGAAAAATTGTTTTCTTGCAGTGACTAAGTGAATGCTGGAGTCAACCTCACCTCTAGTTACCACCTATATAAACTTGAAGAAATGCAATCTGGCCCCAAGAATCACTTTCTGTGCAGATGTGGAGACCCACAGATGAGAAATGAACTGAGTTTTAGCATCCATATCCAGGTAAAAGAAAGAGTGGAATTTTTTAAGAGATATTTTTGCTATTGTCTTACAGTGCAGGATGTGGAAGGTGTTAATGTGCAGATTTTCTGAGAGAAAAATATCTGCAAGGTTGACAGAAGAACATGACAAAAAAGATGTAATAATGTGTATACTAGGAATTGCTCACATTGAGAAATGATCCCTGTTGCTAACTCCTGTATGAGCAAACAGGGAGGTACAGCCCCATCCTCCAAGCATTTATGATCTTCTAATCTATCTCACTGAGTTATGAGGACCCTTCAAAAGAAAAGATATATATCTCTGAATGTTTTGGGAAACAATAATTTAAGTGAGTCTGGAAGTATAAGCCTGACATTTGACATTAGACTTATTTCCTTTCTTTGTAGAATTTGTGCTCAGCTATAAGTTCTGTGTGCCCTCATTTACATCTCCACTCTCAAGTCTTTTGTACCTTTCCCAGGCTTGTCACGTATCTTTAATCTTTTTTTTTTTTTTTTTTTTTCTATTGTTAATTTTCCCCAAGCAATTCCTCTTCCCTGTCATGACACCTGAAGCAATCTCTGGGGCGCCTCCACTCTCTGCATGCCCCCAGCCCTTACTTAGGGAAAGGAGAGAGACGTTTTGAAAGAGCATGTTTAAGGATCTCTGAGAACATAAAAATGCCAGCTATAGTGAGTCCAAGAGATCCTTCTAGTATCTCCAACAGCAGTCAAATGTGGATGCCAGTGAAGGAGTGCAATGTCAGAGCAAGCATGTGTGATTCCAGCTCTGATCCCTCTCCCAGATGTTTATTAACAGGATAATGAACCTTTCTGAGGCAGGAGTGATCTCCATGTGTTTACTGTATGGGTTCAGGTTTTCTTCTTGCAAACTTGCCCAGTCTCCTCCTGACCCCTTGTCAGCTTTTTAGATCTACAGCATCCCAGGGAAGGGAGTTCCACAGCTGAATCTCTCTGCTTATATGTACAAAACCCCAGGATGAAATTTGCACTCGGAGTACACTGGAGTAGCAAATATGTGACTAATAATTGCCCTTGTAAATGGGACAAATCTGGAACAGATGGGTTTGTCCTGCAGTGCCGGGGGGAAGATCTTGTTGGTAAATTTTTTTTTGATTCCCAGGTGAGATCTGAATTTTCTTTCACATACCTGAACAGGAGTGAAACTCTGCGTGGGTGGGACCTGCCTTGGCAGCACACACTGCTGTTTGACCAACAGGCTCTCTTTTAAAACTTCAAGCCTCTTGGAGAGTTTTTCCGTCCTCATCTGGTGGAAATGCAGATGTAACAGAAGACAAGAAATGAGCATTCTTTTGTTTTTATAATGTCTTATCTGTTTTGTATCAATGTGAGGAAGAGAAATGACTCTGTAGTGCTCTCTTACATTGGCATCTTTTTACTGATAGCTAGCAACACTCATCCTCCAAGATTAAGGCCCCCATGTGTCTGCTCTTGCTTTTCGGATGTGCAAGGTCTCAACGTGACTTTTTTTTTCCTCTGGAGAAAAGAGATGATCCCTAAATTGCAGATAGAGCAGGATTATCCTCAAAATGGAAGAAATAGCCAACCAACCAGTCTAATGTGGGTGCTGTTAGTGCTAGCAAATGTAAAATAAAAAGTCTGCAAACTAACCTTATGATTGTTTAGTCAAAGGATCAGAATCTTTTTGAATTATTCCATTAATGCATATTTACAGAGCAAGAGGCTTGCAAGTATGGATGCCAACAGAAAATTAAAACAGTGAAAATATCTAACACGCAGTGAAGAATTAGGAGGGAAAATCAGATAATGGAGCTAGAGCAGAAAAAAAAGAAAAGGAAAGCGGTCTTGGTTTTAAGGTGAAGTTCCCTGTCACCCTTTTCCCTCCCTCCCCTGGCTGAATGTAACCATTAATTGTGCGAATCAAAGAGTTGCAATGGCTGAGTTGGACAGGAACCTCAGGAGGTCAAAGCATTCCTGCTTGTTAAAGCTACTGACATGTTTTACAGTTTTGCAAAATGTCAAGTGTCCATCATGCTGCAGCTTTGCTGCTGAGGATCCTTTCTCTCATAAAACACTCACAGCTGCCTTATGAAACTTTCAGGTAAAACCTTGAATCTGCAACTGAGTCAACTCCTTTTCTCCCTTCCCTTTATATTCTTGTTTATGAGCTTGTCACAAGCCAGTGGACTTTTATTTCTTTGTGTGAGGGGTTTTTTTTGTCTTTTTGTGTCCTTTTTACTACATTTGTTTTTTCATTATTTTCTTCTCAGAGCCGTAGGTTCAGAGAACTTGAGTGACAGCAACCTCTGTGGCTTTCCTACCACTGCGAAACCTCAAATTGGTGGAAAGCGGCAATTAAAGTAACCACCAGGGTTTAACAATCATGCATTTGGCATCTGCTGTGCCTCTATGGCCGTGCACAGCTGTCTGCCTTCCAAGAGAAACACAGGAGTGTGTAGTGTCTGTAATCCCAGTGAACCGAGCTCTCTCAAGCATGCTGTGATGGCAACTTCATTTCATTCTGCCTTTTTCATCTCTAGGATAGCACCTCTCCAAGGGGGATTCACACCACAGAAAGGCTAGAGAGGTATTTTAAGCACTGCCCTAAACACTGAACTCCCTAATCCACAGCAGAACACAACCAATTCTCAGTGTTTCTGTGATCCAGTTGTAATATTTGGTCATGTAAAAATTCTGTTTGTCTTTGTCTGGGAAATTGCATTTCTCTTATGGTACATTGTGCTAGGGTTTTGTAGAATCACCGAATAGTTTGGATTGGATGGGCTCACCTTGTTCTACCCCCTGCCATGGGCAGGGACACCTTCCACTATCCCAGGTAGCTCAAAGCCCTGTCCAGCCTGGCTTTGAACACTTCCAGGGGCAGCCACAGCTTCTCTGGACAACCTGTGCCAGAGCCTCACCACCCTCACCATCAAGATTTTTTTCCTTATATCCAATATATACCCAATATATATCCCCTCTTTTAGTTCAAAACCATTTCCCCTTGTCCCATCACTTCAGGCCTTGCTAAAATGTCTCTGCCCATCCTTTTTATAATGCTCCTTTAATTATGAAAAGCAACTACAAGGTCTTCCCAGAGACTTGTCTTCATCAGACTGAGCAACTCCAACTCTCTCAGCCTTTCATCATAGGGAACGTGTTACAGCCTTCTGATTCTAATATAATTTTTCGTGTTATAAATCCTTGTATTTTTGTCAGTAGATTTTTTTTTTTTTAGCAATTTTTTTCTCATCTTGGTTAGCCTGGAATTTGATAACCTTCACTTTTCTTTGCATTTTTTCTTCATGATCGTTTTAGGAGGAAATTCTTTTTTTCTGGAGTGTGACCTAGGATCCATTTAAGAAATGTCATAAAAATGTGCCATAAAAAACTCTTCCCTATCACTCAAAACATCTAGCAAAGGAGCTAAAATGTTATCTATAAATGACATATTTATGCAATGACTATGAGGAAGGTATCATTATGCCAATTCCAATAACTGAAAAATAAGTAAGGAGAAGTCCTTTGCTGCCCTCCCACACTAAACCTGGTGCACAAGGTGGGAAATAAGAAGTAAGACTTTTCTTTTCCTGTCCTGCATGTGATTTCACCTCTTTCATGCCTAACACTGAGACTAGCATATGTCTTCAGGAAGACCATAACATCACCTCCAGCATCTTTTGAATTGATGCTGAAATGTTATGAAAACAAATGCTGAATCCTCTGCTATGAAACATCCTTTGTAGAATTTCTGTTGTGGTCTTGCTTGCACCCTAATTCAAGTAGAGGCATCTCTCCAACAGTTTTAATAATAGCACCTTTACACCTGGCATGAAGAGCAAGACCACAGAAGCAGATTTGTCCATCATCTTAACATGATGCTCTGCCCCAGGAGCTATACCCACCCTAGAAATCTAAACAGGATCACAATATAGTCCTGAGTACTGTGCTGTATTCGACTGTGTTTAAATCCTAAAAATCAATTCCTGGCATACTTCCTGCATGACTTCAGTCCAGGACACTTTATCCCAGGTATTCAGAAATACGTGTAGCATGACAAAACACTGTTCCCAGTAGGCAGCAAGTGCCAGGCCACGTGAGTCTCTGGGGAGAAAGCTGATTCAGCTGCACAGGTACAAACTACTGCAGAGTTATGGAGCCTTGAGAATGGCATCCATTGTTGGGTAGTTGGGTAGTGTAGCTGTTGGTCGGGTCCCACTACCCAAGCAAGCTCCAAGGCTGCTCCAAGCTAATAAGAGTAAAAGATATGTTTTCACCCGTTGTGTCACATCAAGGCATAATTGGTAGCAAAAGGATCAATGCTTCCCCAGAAAAATCAACTTTAAATGGTGACCTTTGAGAAGCTCCAGTGAGCAGTAAGTGGGGAAGAAATATGGAACAAATCTCCTGCCACATCACTCTCCAAACAGAGGATGCATTTTTCCCTATGTTTTGAGTCATGCTTTCTGAGAGCTCAAGGAGAATATTATTATTATTACTATTATTATTATTATTGTAGGTGTTGTTTTGTTGTTGCTGTTATTACTATTATAATTATTATAACGCTCCTCACCATAATCTCAAGGTTGAGCATATGTGAGTCCATATGTGCGTGGCAGGTCTATTTTTAGGAATAACGTCACACTAAAGACACGTGCAAAAATATCTCTGTGGAAGAGCGAGTCTTTGTGTGCGTGTGTGGTAATCGTAATCAGTCACACTGTATTTCTGCCTTGGGGTAGAGAAGCTGAAAGAAAGGTTGAGAACACTGTTATAGATAATCCTCTGTAATGATTTTCCTTTCTTCAGGACAATCTTGACAACAGCACCTTGCCCTAGGAAAGTTTTCTTTGATCCATTTTGTGACTGAAATACAAATTCCCTATTTTTCGTTTGCCTCTCTTCAAATTAATGATCCCTGCAATAACGATGCCCTGCCCAGGAGTGGTTTCTTCAAACAGATTAGAAGAAATAACAAAGCTAAACCCCAGGATTGGGAATTGGGTCTGAAAGGTGGGAGAATGCTTGGTCTTTATTTGCTTTTCTTTCTGCCTTTTCGAAGCTGCTGTCATGTCCTGTTACACAGATCATCTATTTGATATTACTCCACTTATCAAAGATATAGGCAGGCAACATTGTTAGCTGCTAAGGAGAGCTGAGGATTTTTAAGGCATTAGAGACAAAATTTTCATGAAATAATTATGCAAAGTAGTGTATGAACGTGCATACAGAAAGCAAGCTGTTAGCAGATCTTATTGGCTTGGTAAAGTTATTTACAGTTTGGTAAAAAATATGTCTTTCCATGGCTGTGTAAAAGAATGTGATAAATCTGTCCACTGCTGATACAGCTACACAAAAGTAAAAATGGCTGTGAGTGCTTGAGAACTGAATCCCAACCAGGTATCCTAAATACACACCTTGTACCAACAGAGATACCAGATAACATTCACCATTTTTGCATGTGTGTAATTGATTTGACACAGAATCACAGGAGACCCAGGCTCCTCTGGAGCTGCAGTAAGAGATGATTGAAATATTTCCCCTGCACAAAACAGCAGCACACACCCATACTTAGGCAACTGGAACCCTCCCTTTATGGCCTGGGTGTACTTTTCCAAGACTCTGTCCTTCTGAATTCAGCTTAAAAAATTATGGTATTTAAAAAAGAAAGAAAAAACAACAACAACAAAACAACAAAAAAACAACAACCCAAAGAATTTTCTGGATGTCAAGCTGTTTTTCTGATTTTTTTTTTTTTCCTTTTCCTTAAAAAGTGGCAGGTGATCAAGGTTGCATGACTGTCAGTGTGAGGACTCCAGGACTTCTTGGCTGACTACTTGCTGTCCCTCAAGTCCCCCCAAAATCCATGCTGCAATGAGAAAAGAGAGCAAATATTACTTAACCATATCCTTTTCAAGTTCATACTTCTTCATCTACATTTTTTCTTCAGCAAAAGCAGCAGGATTTCCAGGACAGAGCATCTGGAAATATAAGTCTGAATTCTCACAATGGCTGTGGTGAGACAATACTCTCAGGCACATGGTTTGATTATTAGGACTGTCCTGTGCAAGGCCAGGAGTTGAACTTTGATGATCCTTGTGGGTCCATTCCAACTTAGAATATTCTATAGTGACTCTATAATAGAAAGATCACTGCAGACCATCTAGGTCCAAACCTTTGCTCAACAGCAGGTTGCTCAGGGCTGCATTCATTCAGGCTTTGAAAACTGCAAGGATGGAAAATCTACAACCTCCTTGGGCAACCTCACAGTGCCGGTGTTTGGCAATCCTCACAGTAAAAAATAAATTAAAAATAGTAGCAATAATAATAATAATAATAATAATAATAATAATAATAATAATAATATCTGTGAATAAAGTGTATTCAAACTGCGACTGCTGCTGTTATTACTAGTATTGTTATTTTTTCTTATACTTGCAATAAGCCAGTGATACCTCAAAGCAAATCATCGGTTGACGCTTGAATGGAACAACAGTAAAGAAAAACAATGTAACAGTATTTCGGACCAGATCTGAACAGTATAAAAAAGAAAGAGAAGAGAGTTTCTACAAGCCTTTCCAAGAAATGGGTGTTTTACTACTTCTTTCCACTAACCACTTGACCATTCTTTCTTTGCACACTAGACAATCTGCTTCCTAAATAATCATATTGATTTCCTGATTGTAAATTAAGGAAAAAAAATAAATATATACATGCAGATTTGTATCATTATTCCGTTGCTATTTTCTGGAGATAAATTATTCTTAGGGATTTATCTCCTTGTTTGGACTCCATTGTTACAGGATGCACAGTTAAAAATGACTCTGCAGGGTAAGCAAATACAGAAGTAAAACCATTATTTATAGGCAAATACCTGTCAGGTTTGGTTTTTTTGTTTTTTTATTTTTTTTTCTGAATAAAGAGATATTAATACCAGAATTATATTACTGATAATTAACAGTAATTGCTACCAGTATATTTTTAAGTCTTACCTCGCTGTCTCCTTCCAGTATAAGCTACATTTCAGTGTGGTCAGTGCTGGTTTTGGCTTTATCAGGACATGCCAACCTTTGACTGGAGAACACTGTTTTGAGAAGCTTGTACACTTTTCATGCTTAATTAATCTCAAGTTTCTGAAGCACATGCTGTCAAATGTGTAAACATACAATGGTTTTCTGATGTGGATTCCAGATTACTCAACATTTATCTGGGCTCACATTTATTTTATCTATATTTTTATGAGTTATCACTCTTGTAAGTATTTCCATTAATTATCTTTCTTATTTTTCTGGATTTGCTGAGGGCAATTTCAGACTTTTCCCTCCAAGGGAGAAAATATAGGACTAATCTAGCAAGTATGATATTGCTGTTTTACTACCTAGCTAGAGTAAATGTTAACTTTCATGAAGGTTTACAGTTTATTGCTACAGTAGGAAAGGGAGCAATGGAATTAGCTGGCTTTTAATTTTTTTTAAGTTCTTTCTCCCAGTGCCTGGATTTGCAAATTGAAGCAAGCTTGTTTCAATACTAAATTTTGGTATGTTCACTGCCTTAAATTAGGAAAAAGGTAGAGAAAACAAAGCAATTTTGTGTGGTAAACAAGTTAAATGACTATTGCTCAGGGCTACCAAGTGTGTATGCAGAGCCATAATGCATTTGTAAGACTTTGTTTAGAAAAAAAAGAGCATTATGTTGATATGTAAGTAACACTGAATTAAATCATCATAAAAGCTGTGGCACTGGTTTCCTGTTTCATTATCCTTCCAAAAAAACAGACACAGTCTGTTCTCAGGGAGGATTGATTTCTGGGGAGTAAAGCTGACAGTGTTAGAGAACAATGAGCTAGGGGCCCCAAAAAGAAGAAGAACAAACTTTTTATTTCAGGGGCATATAAGCTCGAATTGCTGCTGACAGTATCATTATGAAATACTTATTCATGTGATGGTAGCAAATTAAAAGCAGGGTTCATGTCACCAGGTGCTATCCGTAGCTAAAATACATAACTACATGCAGATCTTTGCTCCAAACCTTTGACTTCATGGAAACAAACCCTGAGTCAGCTCACTCTTGCTTCCAGCAGAGCTGTGGGGGCAGGAAAACTGCAGCCACACCGAGCTGTTGGTCAACAGGCTTTACATTTAGCTGGAGAAATAAATAGAATAAAATAGAATCTTAGAATCATTAAGTTTGGAAAAGACCTCCAGGATCATCAAGTCCAACCTTTAACCAAACACCACCATGGCCACTAAACCACATTGTGCAGTATGGTTTTGGGTATTAAGGACAGAGGGCTGCTAAATAAACCAGACATTTTGGATGTGAGTGTTGACAAGATCAAGACTTCATGATCCTTGTCAATGTCTACTAGTGTGGAAGGTGGCATGTCCTAAAGAGATCAGCTGGTTTGCCTTTCATCCTCCAAGACGTTAAAAACCATCAGAAAACAGAAAAAAAAAATTAAAAAAAAATCTCAGTGCATCATTGGAAGCTAAAAGTCATTAATATGTGTTATGTGCAGGGGCAGAAAATTGTGTTTATAAATTTTCTGTCGTTTTAGCATGAAGAAGAAGAGCAGTAGGTTTTGCAGCTAAGCTGATAAGCTTTCAAGAAGAATTTTTACAGCTGAAATGGTAAACTATATTTCACAAATGGGAGTCACTCTGAGACCCAAGAGCCTGGGAATGGAGCTGAAGGAGTAATGTTCACGCATGTATTAAATGAGAATTTGCTTAGGTGAAGTCAAGCAGCTCAGGGGATTCAGGGCTAACAGCTCTAGAACCATAATGTTTCTGAGCCTTTTGTTGTTGTGGTAGCCTTGACAGACAGTCCAGGGCTGAACTTTTTGTGAGTCAGGCAAACCCCCTTTTTAATAATCCTATGGCTTGCACAGGCAGTTTGACTTGGAAGAGATTTGCAGCTCTGGAGAACACCTGGAAGTATCTGGGCTGAAAGCTGAGACTTTTCCTACAGAAAGCAGAAAAACCTTTGCCTTTGCCTAAACCTTTGTGAGACCTTGGGAATACCTGAATTCTTTAACTAAGGGAAGAAGGAAGAGAAGAACAGAAGGTTTTCAGTTTGAAGGTACCTACTGTGATCATGTCATCCAACTGACTGACCAATTCAGAGCTGACCAGGTTAAGGCATGTTCTTAAAGGCATTGTCCGGATGCCTCTTTAGCACTGACAGGCTTAGGATACTGACCACCTCTCCAGGAAGTCTGTTGCAGTTTTTTACCCTTTTTTTTTTTGTAAAGAAAAGCTTCCTAATGTCCATTCTGAACCTCCCCTGCCAGGGCTTCGAAACGTACCTGACCAGGAAACTGTTGAAATAGACTTTTATCTCTGGGCTCAGAAGAAGGGTCTTGGCAACAGCTTGTACTGCCTTCCTTGGTCCCAGTTCCTGGTCCCCACCACAGCTCTGCCTACCCGTCCAGGTTATTTTCTAATACTCCAAGCCGTTGGGAATTTTCCACTCTATATGGCAACCAGAAGTATGTATGTGGCAAATCCAGCTTTGCCCATTCCCTTCCCACAAAAAACTACAAAGGGATAAAGAAGTTGCCACCATAGGATGCCCTGCAGGCCTCGTGCCTCATTATGTGACTGAGTGCGAGGAGATGACCAGATTTAGGGGAAGAGAAGCCTGCCTGCTTGCCTTTAATTAGTGATAGCCAGAGCACACCTGTCTCATTTTCTTACAATAAACAAAATTCATCATTTTTCAAAAGCCTTTTACACGCTTTGTGGCTGTCACAAGGCAAGAGACAATCCTTGCTTTGCAGAATTTACCACTCATTATACACAGGGCAGAAAGGGGCTCAGGGACACAGAGATGGGGCAAAGGACTTGAACTCAATTTCTACAACCTCACTGTGTCAGCTGGGTGAGCAAGTCATTCCTTGCAGGAAACATCTCTGTGCTTGCTGTAGCAGTAGAGCTGTCTACACGAGACTGTTTGCTCACCTTAAGAGTTTTGGTGATTCATTAGCCACTCAGATCCCCCGGAGCACAGGGAGGTCACAGCCTCAATGGTGCAACAAATTAGTTTACAAAAAAAAATAGTACTTGGAAGGGCTCAGGCAGGTAAAGATACAGCGCCACAGAGTTCAGTTGTTGGACTATGGCTCAGACATCCCACACTGAGATTTTATTAATGCCATTTACCCACAGGAAACAGTTCAACTCCAGCCTCTTCTGCAGAGAACACAGGAGTGAAGAGGGAAATGGAGGAGGAAGTATCCTGAGCACTAACACACAGCTCTTGGTCATTCTGTACTTCTTGGTGTGGGAAGGAGGAAATAATGATTTACTGTGAAGCTCTGGGATGGTTTCATGTGTGGAAGTGGCACTACAAGCATATGGACTCTGATAACCTGGCTCTGCACAACTGGTCTCTGGACTTTGGGAGAAAGGGACAGCCTTTTACCTCCTCATTAAGAAACAGAGATGCTTAATGAGGAGAAAAGTACTTATTAAATGCTTTTTTATTAGAACAAATGTTAAAATGTGTTAGGTTTGAAAAGGTGGAGAGAATCTCAAATTCACTGAAGGAAAAATCAGCATGAATTTTCTCAATTACAGTCGAATATCAAACGTGTGCATTCCTGCAACAGGCGCGGGGCTCACCCCTCCAAAAGTTCCTCCAAAATTAAATTTTTGAGAAGTGGAATAAACCGAGAGGCAGACAGAGATGCTTTGATTTCTTTGCGCTCTCTCCCCATAAATATTAATGCCTTTCCCAGGTGCTGGCATTGTGACACGCCGTGGACGGGGGCAGGATGTGTGCTGGCCCGGCTCTCAGCCTCGCTGCATACAGATGAGCCCCTCAGAGAGGCTGCAGGTGAAACACACACACACACAGAGTGAAATTACACCTGCCCCTGGGCAGCAACACGGGCCAGTAATAGCTGCTTCTTCCATCAGTGGGTAATGCAGCCGTTGTGTCAGGGACCTGCTCAGTGCTGTTGCAGCATTAAGGGGGAGAAAAGCTAATGTGGTTTGCCAGAGAAAGCACGAATCGCTTCCTCCCCACCTAGACTACAGGAACGTTTCCCTTTTATCACACTAGCTCCTTTATAACTTTCTATTCACAGCCTTTGTCATTTTCATCATTAAAAAAAAAAAAAAAAGGAGTACAGGCTATGCAACAGATTGAAAATGCATGAGATATGAATAAATTATCATGTGTAAAAGTATAGATTTAGCTTTAGTTGCAAGAAATAAAGGGAAGGAAACCAGTATCAGAAAAATTTGCATGGATTCTGATTTCTTGAGGTATCATTATTTGGATGATGACACCAGGGGAAGTTTTAAATCACAAGGGCATTGTGGTAAGACAAATGGCAATCTTGCCCTTGAGAATCTGAAGTGTAAGACGTAAGAGGAACTGACAGGAGTCAGATAAATGGGTTTTCATGAGGAAGTTCTGATACAATGTGGGTTTATGTGAAAATGCAAATCAGTTTCTTAGTATCACAAGTAACTCCATACCACAACTGCTTAATCTCAATTCTTTAAAAAATACCACTTTTAACATCTCTTGATAAGGCGTTATGTTAGCTCAAGGGAATTTATTTGGGTTATGAATTTTAGAGAATCAGTCTAGTTTTGTCATGTAAATAAACTATGAAATAGGTTTTCTAGAGATAGGTAACATGAGTGAACAAATCATCTCAAGCTTGATGAATTGTGTCATGGAAATGCTCAGAAAGATCCTAGAAATCCTCTTATCCTAGCAAGAGGGAAACTAGTGTCCTGGTTTCAGCTGAGGTAGGGTTAATTTTCTTCCCAGCAGCTGGTACAGTGCTGTGGTTTGGATTTGGGATGAGGATAATATTGATAACACACTAGTGTTTTAATTGTTGTTAAGCCGTGGTCAAGAATTCTTCAGCTTCTCATGCTGTCCTTCCTGCGAGGAGGCTGAGGGGGGCACAAGGAGCTGGAAAGAGACACAGCTGGGACAGCAGTCCCAAGCTGGGCAAAGGGATGCTCCAGCCCCTATGGTGTCATCCTCAGTGTATAAACTGGGGGGGAAGTTGGCCAGGGGCTGATGGCTGGGCATTGATCAACAGTTGGTAAGCAAATACATTGTGCATCATTTGTTTGGTGTGTTCTAGTTATTTTTTTTTAATAATTATTCTTTATTATTATCATTATCCCTTCCTTTTCTGTCAAGTTAAACTTCCTTTATCTCAATCCACAAATTTTGCTCTTTTTTTTTTTTTTTTTTTTTT
>VZTI01005021.1:186676-207451 GCA_013397865.1 Struthidea cinerea | reverse complement strand
TTCTGATTTTCACCCACATCCCATTTGATGGAGGAGGGGAGCCAAAACTGCGTGGTGTTGAGTTGCCAGCTGGGGCTAAACTATGACAATTCTTTTTGGCTTCCCAAAGTGTTCAAGGTAACGACAGATGTGATTGGGAAGTGCTAGATAGAATTTATGTCTGTTAGTGCTGTTTAGGGATCAGTGGGCAGGTTCCTGTGCTCACCACGGGGCTCTCTTGCCTTCCTGTTTGCCAGAGTCTCGTGCTCGTTAGTGGCTACTTTTTTCCCTCACTGCTCTCTGTAGAGCTGTGCTGCTCATCCCCTTTCTGTGCTGTGCCTGGGAACGTCCTGGTAGCAGCAGTGATGGAGTGCCTGCGCTGGCACATGGCCAGGCCACCTCTGCTGTGTCTGTGCTGCTGTGCTGGACAGGATGGAACCCCAGCGTGAGCTTGGGTGGAAGTGCTGTGAGCTGTGACATGTGAGCAGGACACCCCAAACCACATGTGGCCCATGGATTAGGCCACTCTGGAACATGTGAGCCTCAGGTAAACCCCTGATGAAACTGTGGCTCATGGATAAGACCCCACTTGGAGCAGGAACAACCCTAAGGGTCTGCAGTCTGGGGATTAGTTCAGGCCAGAGCAGGGGTAAAGAGAAGGGATCTTTGGAATGTTAAACCAGATGGTCTGGTCCAAAGGGACCAGGGATGGAGATTGTAATGCAAACACCTTTAAGTTTTTGTAACCCAGGATTTGAGTTGCATGTTGTAGGAAATGCTGTAACAGGAGGCACCCAAATCAGTGCAGCAGAAGCCTTAATTTAAACAATAAAAGTGCAGCAGTGGCCCAGCCTGAGCCTGGCTTTGGTACGCAGTAACCCCACACAACACACCACACCTCCTCTCCTGAGTGACCACTGACAGGTGGAGCCTTTATTCATGGACTAAACAAACTCAATGAACGCTTTGCAGATGTGTTGCAAGGCTGGGCCACAGACCAATGGAATGACAATCTGTGGATAGCATCAAAGGATGGGAAGGGGAGTGTGTGGTCAATGAGGACGTGTTGGCTGGTGTGGAGCCTGAGCATGACATAACTGGTATGGAATAAGGGGTGGAGAATGTGCTCAGATAAAGTGAACTAAAAGTCAGCAACTCATAATTAGCCTTTTTTCCTGCTTAAAGAGGAGATCATGTAATGAATTGTTTGCTCAAATCTTTTGGCAAAGTATTTGAGAACACATGAAGAAAGCAATCTGTATGGGAGATGAGAACCTTAAACTATGGAGATATTTTCCTTCAGGTGCTGAATAGAGACATTTTCTCCAAAGTTAACAGTATCTCTGAACTTACAGCTTCTAAGATGTACTGGATTTAAATCACAATGTGCACTCATCAACAACAGAATAACTGTGGCACCAAATAGAGAATAATTTCATAATTAACTGGGCACTAAATACAAAATAATTTGAAATCCTTTGTTTGGATGCACATAGGAAGAGCATTTCAGTTAAGTTTACAGCTTCCTTTGAGATGAGAAGATTTGGCTACACATGCAGCAAGAGTATGAAATATGAGGAAGGGTCTTGCACACTTCAGTGTGTAACTATCCAGGGGAGAAAAAAAAATAATTCCTTCAGATCTTGTACATCTCAGTACTTTCTAGAATATTAAGGTATGAACAAATTATTATGAATAAATCAATTGGTGCAACATGAAAGGGAGTATTTCTCATGCCAGCTAAGCTGTGTCTAGACTGCATGATTGAATCGCTGGTCAAAAACAAGCAAACAATCCAAAAAAGCTGGGGGTGGGGCCTATCTTGTCTACAACCTCACACATAGTTATTAAGAAATAGTGCTTTGCCAGGAGCTTCTTAAGCCATAGCATGTCTTTTTGAAGTATCACTTGATTTCATTTTATTTGATCTCTATAACCTCAAAATACAAGGGTTTTGATTGATGCTTTCTGCCTTCTCCTCAGTCATCCCCACAAAAGATCTAATAATACATTAAAGTAGTTCAGAGCCCCTTTTCCTTCAGTATCTTCTTCTTCACACTGTTTTAGCACTGTTAACTTTAGAACACTTCAACTATCACTGAAGGTTCAGAAGTTGACCTAATTGTACTGATATTTTTTTTATTGAGGTTGCAATTTTCAAAGCCTTTTTTTCCCATTACGAAGTCCATCTTTTATTAAGTTTAGTAATGATTAGACATGACCAACTAAAATTAAAACTGAAACTGCTCTGAATAGCTTATTATTAATCAACTTAAATAAACAGGTCACCAACCTGCATATCAGAAAATGCCAGATGGGAGCAGTTGCTGTGGTGCTACTGGAATTAGGTAATAACATAATTAGTAGTGGTCACCAGCAGGAGTCAATATAGCTGGATCTTACAGTTCCAAGACTAATAAGCACCTAATGTCTTAGACAACTTCTTCTTTTCATTACTAATGTCTGCCAAGTCTGCCAGCAGCACATTCCATGAGATTTAGTGAAAAATTCTTCCTTCTTATTTGTATCAAATGACATCCATGAGCAGAATCCCTGGGAAGTTATAAATTAGCTCGCAGGATTAATTTCTTCCACACCTGAAAAATTTTAGACTTCAACCATCACCTGTGTAAGGCCTGAGAAGGTCTGTCCTGTCCAATAATGACAAGCAATATTGAAAACATAAGGTTTAATTTCAAAGAATAAAACAGTGATCAGCACTGAATAGCCTCTTCAAACATCCTATGAATACAAAGGAGGAAGGAAATGAGGTTTCAAAATGTTCTTTCAAGGTCTATGAGGTTAAAGATTATCTATACATCTAAGCTGACAGAACTTCTTTTTCAAGAAAATAAATTTTCCATTGAGGCCCTGATCCATTCTGCATCAATCCCAGGATAATTTTTCTTTTTTCTTTTTCTTTTTTTTTTTTAATTTTCTATATAATATTACACATTTTACTGTGATATTCTGTAAATATCTTTTATTATTCAGATAGCTTAATATCAAACAGTCATTTCCTTTGGAAATTCCCTATGTCATGAAGAGAAATGCCTACAAAGCTTCAGAAATAAAGTGCCCAAAAGCAAACAAACAAAAAAATAAACTTAGAAGAAAAGGTTAAAATATGGCTGAAAGCAAAGAAATTAGAGGACACAGAGACAGAAGGAGTCTTTTAGAGATAGTTATCAGGAAAAGATAAATAATTTAGAAGTCAGTCTTTCCACTGTGCTTTATCCTTTGTGTCACATCTGGAACTACCTGTTTGACCATCTAAAGTTGCCCATGTTTTCTTTAAAATTATTTGTTCCTCAGCTTCACCAAGTTATTTTCTGTTTCGTCTTTGATAATTCACACTGGAATTGTTCTGCCACTGCCATGTTTTCATCTCCACTTCTGTCTCCAGCATTCCCCAGGCAACATTACATCTCAATTGTGTTCGTGTACAATGAAAAAATAAAAAGTTTCTTGTTGATGAGTAATCGAGGCACAAAAAGTTCCAAAGTGTGTCTCTGGACAGCTTCTAGAGATTACACAAGTAGAGGCTATTCCAAAGCCCAAGGAAGTCAATTAAGAGATTCATTGGCTTTGACAGGCTTTGGAGCAACACATAATGATTGGAGGTTTATCTCACTGTCTGATGGAGAGTCTCAGATCAATCAACGTTGCAGCTGCTCAAGAGGAAGAAACTATTTGTAAATAAGTGATTCACTGGTTAGTTATGACGCTCTCCCCAAAGCATTTAGCTACTCAAATGTCACTGTGCAGAACTGATTATACAGTGGCAAATTTTAATGCTGAGCAGCTCAGGGAAACACAAGCTCTGTCTATCACAAATGTGTTCCCGAAAGCTGATTCCATGGGCCTGATATATCCTGCTCGCATTGTTTGGTAAGACTTCCTTCGGGTGCCGTTCGGGCTAGCCCGGTGTCCCGGCACCCAGCACTCTTCCACCTGCCCCGGGCGGAGGCTAGACGGGGACCGATCTTGGCGCGGGAGGACGGGCGAATCACTGATTGGGTTCACCTCAACCACCGATGGCTACGGCGCGCGAAGGAGGCAGGAAAATAAGCGGAGGGGCTCCTCCATGGGGGTAAAAGGTTTATTGGAGCATGGTAAAAACCAGGGAGCAATCCGCCAGCCACGTGGTGCGGGGGTGGTTTTGTACCCCGACAACACCGGGCGTGGAAAACATGCAGTAACCAACAGAACGATAACCAGGGGATGTTACAAAGGCGGGGAGAAGGAATTACAGCAAATGGGGTAAGGGGTAGGTGGGGATAACTGCAGCCAATGGTAAGGCATGGATCACAGCGTCTGGGGTGTTCCCTGTAATTTCAGGGAGCCTCAAACCAGAGGACTTTCCGGTCCCCTAGGTTCTGCTGATCATGGCTCACTGCAACAAAGACTTTTATCCGGCCTTTCTTATTCTACCATCTGAATGCTTTACAAGCCTTAATAAACTTATTCTCAGTGTCCCTGAGGCAACAGATACATGAAAAAGTTGCCCAAGAAAAGAAACCTCTAGGCAAAAGCCTGGAAGAAAATGCTGCAGGCAATCACATGGAAAGGGACAGTTGTCCAGAGAAGGAATTCTGCCCCAGAAAGAATTGACCATGGGAATTCTAGCAATGGAAAACGTCCTGGATCATGTCATCTTTATTGGGTTATGTGGCTCCATTTTTACCTTTCTGCTATCTTACAGATGGGGTGTTCCCAGGCTTTTTCATGTCTACTTCAGAAATCATAAAAATTTTTCAACTTTGGGCTGCAATTTTTATTACTGTTCTCCTGCAACCTGGATCTAATAAAGTAGTTCATGGCGTTATTGTGATTATCACTTTGCAGCACTGTAGCCCAATAAACGCAATATTGCTGCTGATTGTAAGAGGCTTTGTAGTGAGTTTGCAGAACCTCAGGAGCAAGGCTGCTCTGGCTCACTTTGTCTGAATTTGTGTTCTCTTGCCTGGGGTTTTGTCTTAGGTACTTTAGCTGAAACAGTGCTTTCTAACAACAGGCCACTGTCTAATTAGTTTTATTTTGTGTTTGTGTGCTGCAGTCACAGGGGTTTTTAAGTAGATAAATCATAGAGTCTTAGAATGATAGAATATCCTGAGTTGGAAGGGACCCACAGAGATCATCAATCCCAGTCCTGTTCAGGAACCCCAACAATCCCCCCATGTCCCTGAGAGCATTGTCCAAACATTCCTTGAACTCCATCAGGTTTGGTGCTGTGACCACTGTCCTGGGGAGCCTGTTCCAGTGCCCAACCACCCTCTGGGGAAAGAATCTTTTCCTGATATCCAACCTAAACCTCCCCAGATACAACTTCAGTCCATTCCCTGGGGTCCTGTCCCTGGTCACACAGAGCAGAGATCAGTGCCTGCCCCTCCTCTGCCCCTCATGAGGAAGTTGGAACTGCAGTGAGGTCTCCCCTCAGTCTCCTCTTCTCCAGCTGAGCAAACCAAGTGCCCTCAGCTGCTCCTCACACGGCTTCCCCTCAAATCCCTTCACCATCCTCATTGCCCTCCTCTGGACACTCTCTAACAGCTTTATATCCTCCTTATGCTGTAACACCCAAAGCTGCCCCCAGCACTTGAGGTGAGGCTGTCCCAGCCCAGAGCAGAGGGGGACAATCCCTTCCCTTGCCCTGCTGGCAATGCTGGGCCTGATGGTGCCCAGGACAGGGATGTCCCTCCTGGCTGCCAGGGCACTGCTGACTCATGTTCAGCTTGCCAGGACCCCCAGGTCCCTTTCCATAGCACTGCTTTCCAGGATGTCATTCTCCAGCCTGACCATACATCCAGGGTTGTCTCATCCCAGGTGCAAAACCTGGAACTTTCCCTTGTTGAACTTATTATAGTTGGTATGGAAAAGGTAGTTCGATTCATATTAGGACTAATTCTACAGTATTATTCCTTTCTGCTATAATCACTCCTGGACTACTAAGAATTCACATTAGGCTGTTGATACTTCAGTTATAACCACAGTAAGCTGCTGGATTTACATTTTCATTTTTCAGTGGCATTTTCATTTTTCCTAAGCAAGTTTGCAGACAGTGCAAAGCAAACATCAGAGCAGTTACCCTGCCCTGTGGTAACAGATACTGCACAGCTCTGAAGAGTAAGATGTTCTCTGCCCAGAAGTTTACAAGAACAAGGGTAAAAGGTTACTACAGGCAGTTTGGTGTGTAAAAAAGGAAGGAGGCATAGTATCAGAAATATAGCCAGGGAATGAAATGGATTTATTCCGATAATAAATACTCTTGCTGCACATTAAGCAACCTTTCTGAGAACACAAATTGATCAGCATTAAAAGTAATTGTACCACTTTACCTATTTTTTTCCAAACTAATTTATTTTTCAGCTAACATGTCTACAGGAAGTTTTAGAGATTTGCACCTGCTCAGAATCCAGTCTCCACTTCTCTGCCCCTGCTGATATCTGGAAAACTTTCCTTTCCTTGTAAAAGACTAGCGCCTTAGAAGTGACACTTCTTTTTAGGCAGGGATTAAGATGCATAGATGATCTTTAAATGTTCTGCTAGTCTGGTCTTCCTCCTTTTCCAGAGCACATTGCTTAATGGTTTTAAATTTATCTCCCATTCCAATGCAACTCTGACACAGAGCTGTAAGTGGTGTAAGAAAGTCAGTGCTTGCAGGACCACCACAGCTCTGGATGTTACCATTCAATAAACTCTGAAATTCATTTTCTTCTTGTATCTTTATCATTCTCCTTCAGCCATCACAGAGTGATCTTACACTGACAGTTCATACATATTCGAGCAACTACCCAGAAACAACACAGTGAATATTTTCTCTCTTTTTGCAGTCATTTATTTGTAGATTAGCCTCTCCAAAGAAATAAAAACCATCTCATTTTTCTCATCTAAATGTACTCTCAAGACCAACTGATCATATTTTCTTCCACTTTGTAGGACTATCTTGAAAAGCATTGCTGCTTTGTAAGGTGCACGAATGCTGTGTGGGAGTTTGGCTGTGGGAGTGGGGAGCGTGGGCTTAAGTGATTGGTTAATGCCTCAAGTACAAAAGGAAATGAGAGCAAACCTTTGCCAACCCCAGTAAGCTATAAATTATGCAATGTACACAAAGATAAAGTGATGCTGGGCCAAGCTTTTAAAGGGAATGGAAAGGTTTTTGCTGTAAATACAGATAAGTGTATTCATTAATTAAAAACAAAGATCAAAGATGCTGACAAATTTCAGCAACACAGTCTTGTACAACCACAGAAGAGATGTGTTGGACACCAATTTCTCTACAGGCATTAACAGCTCCAATGTCTATTGGAGAGCATCAGGATTAATTGGGCAGAAATGTATCACTAGAAAAATCCTTTAAGGGTTAAGAAGAGATTGTTATGAACCTTTATGAATACGAGTTTTCTGCTGCAGAAGACATAGGGTTCAGATAAAAATTTCTGTTGTAAAAATAGGAAAAAAAAGGAAATAAATTCTCTGTGAGTCAGATAGTGAAGAGAGGTGTTTTTGCTAACTGTGATGTTTCTTAGTTTTGATATACTTTGAGAAACTTTTAGGTGACATAATATGTTGAATATTTCTCTGGGATATTCTAAATTTTCAAGGAAAGACACTGGAGCTTACCGTTAATACCACCAAATGTATAATACATTAAAGCTTTCTTGTTCAGGATTCTTTATAGTATACTTCAAAATTCCGTTTCTGAGATGATTTAAAAGTGTTATAATACAAAGTCAGTCACATGAAATTCTAAAAGTGTTCCTGCTAAGCCCTTTTTACTGCTGCTGAACATCAATATCTCTTATTTGAATGTAACTCCAGAAAGTTATTTGTGCTTTTAAAATTGCAGCCAGGCTGTTCAGCACAGGAGTGATTTCCTGTGAGTATTTAGAGCAATTGCTACATGTGGATTTGACTCACCTCCTTGCCTGACACTAAAGAATGAATTAGCATGGCATAACTTTCACTGAAATCCCCAGACTCAGTTGAATGTCCCTAACCCTCCAGAAATTGCCTGTGCAATTCACGTGGGTGTTTCTAACCTTACTCTAAACCATTAACTTAGATATTGGTGCCAGAAAAAGGGACATAGCATAGCTCACTTGACACTAAACCCCTCAATTCATCAGCCTGGGGAATTTCTGGCAGCTGACCTGGTGAGTTACGTGCTGGCCTATAGCTACTTTAAATTTAAATATGTTCTATCTTTACAAACTGCTCTTGATGCAACAGCTCCAGCAGAGCTGAGAGTGCAAAAATGTCTTAAAAACTGTGCTTCCTTCTCCTCACAAGATAACTGCTGGGGAGATTTTTACGGTCACTCAGGAGAAATTAAGCATCCATGGAAGTTCATGACTGTCAGGAAAAAAATTGAACGTGTTTGAACTACTTCCAATATGAACAAACAGAAAAAAACATTCACAAGTAATACATGTATACTTAGGGATCCAAAAGGTGTTTTTTTTACCAGAGGAGAGGAAAGTAATAAGGAATACTGGCTGGAGGAAGAATTAAGCACAGAAGTTGAATGAAATTTAGGAGTTTCTTCATGGCAGGTTTGTTGTGTATTATTCCATAACCACTGAGCGGAACAGGTGTGCTTTTCAGCTCAGTGGCAGAAAAGGGGAGCAACTGGAAAAAAGACGAAAATCACAATCGAGGTGAGCAGCATAAAATCTATGGTAATTCACCCTACAACTAGTAGGCATCATCTAGATCCACAGAGTGCTTCAGAACTGGTTTTGCCCTTCCTGTAGCATCAAATCAGCCCCGTTACACCTTCATTCAATTAATCCCTCATTTCAGAGATATCAATAAGGAAAAGAGATATCAATGAAATGCATACATGACAGCTAACTTTAGCTAAATCACATTTTCTATTTGATGCAGTGTGTTGTCAGTCTGGATGTCCCAATCAAGTGTTTTCAGGGAAACAATGAATTCACTATAAGAAAGAATTTGCATTCATCAGTAGCCAATTAAAAGCTGTTTCTTTCCTCCCAGCAGGGCTACAAATAGCTGTGTTATCAACATCGAGGGCAGATCAATCTGTTAACATTTTTGGCACACATCAGTGGGGAAATCTATAAAGATCTCTTAATAAGGCATTTGAAATCACAGGTAAATACCACCCAACAAAAAGGAAACATTTATTTGTATAAAGTTCCACTCTTACCCATTACCTCTTCAAGCCCACTGCTGCATTCTTCATCTAACTGAGCTAAATCATGCATGAAATAGTATTCTATTTAGTTTAATGGCTAACAGAACCTGAACGCCTACATATACTGCACTAGCTTACTTCTGAAAGACTCAGTAATTTTTAATACAGCAAAGAAGTGCTCAGTGGGTAACCTCAGTGAATAGGCCAGCCTTATTTCCATTATCAGCAAATATATTCCAGAAAGCTGTTCCATATTATTCAGTCTTACATAATTTCATCTTTTACAAAAAAAAAAAACTAAAAATCAAACTCCCAAAGCTCCATATTCTCCGATTTTATTACTAAATATTATCTCTTCTAGCAAGAAAATCTTAGCATTATTTCACTTTTTATCCTTTCTTCCTCTGAGAGAATAGCAGTCTTTATCACCATTTGCCCAGTTATCTTAGAAGCAAATTTGTCTTTTTCTGAGATGCCTCTTTTGATAGAACACCTTGCTTAAAAACTGCACTTTCCCTAAACACACAGCTATTAAGGATACTTTCTTTAAAGATATTAAAGAAAATTTCATCTGCGCTCTTTATTATCATCACATTTAAAAGGAAAGTAAAAGAAAACAAGATCCCTGATCGAATGGAACTGTATAAATACTTGAATTTAGCCTTTTTATTGCAATCCAATTAGGAAAAAAGTGGTGAAGTAGAACACCGCTGAACAAGGAGCTGTGGAAACAGCTTAGGAAGATTTCTCCCCACCGAGTCTGTATAATAAAAGATACACATGTAACCCTTGCATTTGTATCCCTGAGCTTTGTTTGTTGAAACCCAGAATCACAGAAGGGATCAAGTTGGAAGGGACCACAGTGGTGTCACCTGGTCCAACTTTCCTGCTTAAGCAGGGTCACCCCAGACCAAATGACACAGGAAATGTAATGGAATTCCAGAAAATTGAAATTATTGAAATTTTCAGTGTGTTTTTTTTTTGGTTTTTTTTTTTTTTTTAAGTAGTGTTTTCTGAATTTTGAGAGACTCTGATTTTAGAACTTGGACAGATTCATCTCTGCAGGATTCCATGTCTTAAAACCTCATTAAGGTGCGTATAAATATGTGTGTTCCAGAAATTTTCTTGTTCCACATATTCCAAATATGTTTCTAGATACTCCTGTCAAGCCTTCCTCGACATCACAGCCCTACTATCTCTGTGCCCACCCCAGTGCAGGAACCCCAAAGGTAACCACGAGCTAAAGCCAATTATCCTTGCTGTAATGTTCTGCTGATACAGCGACACTGCTTTTGGGATTGGACCTCACCCTCCTCACCAGGGCTTTGACTCTTGTGTGGGCATCTCCCAAAGCACGCGGAGTTTTGCCACTGCCTTAGGAATTCTTTTGGTTGCCCACACTTCGGGGACTTGAGGCCGTTTGAGATATTCTCAGGTATCCAAAATACAGAGAGGGCACTGGTAGATATCAGAGGACCCGTGGTCTGTGAGATGATTGAGGGAGGGATTCTCCCTCCCTCTCTGCTCTGGTGAGATCCTACCTGGAATACTGCACGCAGTCCCATTTCCCCCAAGATAAGGAGGATACGCAACTGTTGGAGCAAGTCCAGAGGAGGCTGTGAGGTTGGTAAAGGGGCTGGATGACCTTCCCTATGAAGACAAGATGAGAAATTTGGGGTTTTGCAGCCTGGAGAAGAGAAGGAGCACGGAGACCTCACAGAATTTTCCTTCACGGCATATGAAGGGGGCCAACAGGGAAGCCAGAGAGGGACTCCGCATCAGGAACTATAGTGACAGGACAAAGAATAATGAAAGAGGCGAAATTTAGGTTACATGTTAGGAAGAAATTCTTGGCTGTGAGGGTGATGAGGCCCTGGCACAGGCTGCCCAGAGAAGCTGTGGCTGCCCCATCCCTGGAAGTGTCCAAGGCCAGGCTGGATGGGGCTTGGAGCAACCTGGGATAGTGGAAGGTGTCCCTGCCCATGGCAGGGAGTTGAAACTAGTTGATCTTCAGTGCCCACTCCAGCCCAAACCATTCTGTGATTCTATGAGTCCATGATTCTGTGATTCTGTGATTCTATGACTCTATGACTCTATGACCTGAGGGAGATTCTGCACACCTGGAGCTAGAGCTGGAGACCAAATAGCATTGCCTGGGATATCTGGCTTGTTGAAGACATGAGGGTGAAAGCTCATGCATAAAGTCCTCAATTATTTACAATTCAGACACGGCTTTGTATCTTCTGATACGGGTGTAGACAGGTAGCAAACAGTGAGCAGAAGATTAATTCTTCTGCAATTATTTCTCTCCATATTCTTCCGTGTTAACCAGGGGTGGTAAAACTTCAGACTCTCAATTGTGTTAAAGCCCAAAGAAAGAAACTCTGAATTTTTTTCTCTCTTCTACTGCTGACGGTATATTTATCCTCCTCAATTCTTCCCACTGAAACAGCCGTTCAGATCCTTTTGAATCAAATGGTCTTATCTCCAAAGTTGATACCTGACCTCTTCAAAATTACTTAAGAAGCCCCAGGGCTTACTTGTTCATTTCTTCTCTTTCAGCCACAGACAACCAGAAGATGACCTATGTAACTCTTCTTTCTGTATTATTTCTACCTCTATCTCTTCAGAATTTTATTGCCACATGGAATAAAGGCTTTAAAGCTCTCGAAAACAAAACGCTTCATCCTAGCTTCATCCATCCTCCACTAATTACACTTAAGATTCAAAACTTTTTTGGATGGGTTTACCTACCTCCATTCAGCAGCCGAGAGAACTTATATAGATCTCTCTAGCATACAGTCCTCAGATTCTCGAGTGGTATTAACTCTGGACTGAGAGAAAGATTCCACCAAGTGCTTGATAAGAACAGGTTAATTGGCTTCCAACACGTAAAAAATGCAGTAGTGAGAAAGGGAATAATAAATGCTCCATGTCCAAGGTCAAATACATGAGAAATAAGGTTTAAATGACAGAGAGGAAACATAAAGAAAGTGTTTTTAACAACAAACTAATTGCTGGAGCTTCAAAGATGTTATTGAAAAGGTCTCCTGCAGTGGTATTTTTTAAGGTTTGGCAGTTATCTTTGTCACGGCAGAGAGGTGGAAATATGATGTTTTTGTTAGTCTCTGCTACCCCTTTTAGTTAATATCAAATTATATTTTAATTCATTAATTGCTTCTCTGGGATAAATAGTTTTATCTCTAGAGTGAGGTATCTTGGCATCCATATGAATTTTCATAATTTGACCTTAAGGAGTCAATTCACAGGTAAAGAAACTTTTAGATACAGATATTATGAGCTCATCAGATCTAATGCTCTTTAAACAGATAAGAACTGTACTGATACTTTATTCCCTTGACAGACATTCAGACATATTACTTGGAGAAAAGAAAAAAAAAAATTAGATATTAATCTGTAGCTCACCACTAACTAAACAAAACCCTTCCATTTCCTTGCTTCTCCTTATCTGCATCTGACCTTGAGTGTCTCTTATACCTGACAAGCAGTGAATATTTTTCATCTACCCTAACTTTCATTTCTCACACTCATGATTGGAGGGGGGAGCCATAATAAACATGAACATTTAATCAATACCCTTGTATGAACCGAGCAGTAAAGCACAGGCTAAATAATGAAGAAATACAATTCCTACTCCTGACGCATCTTTAATTAGAGCTTTACTACACGACACAAATTACTTCAGTCCTGTGATATTACCCAAGATGCTTAAATGTTCTACAAAAGTATTGATTTTGTTTTGAATGTCAGATCTTGCGCTTGGCAGCGCTTTCTGTGAAGCAAATTGGAATTCTAATTAAGCTGCGTTTCTCAAATGAGAAGCAGACAAACAGCAGCATAAGTGCACAATTATTGGACCATGGTTATCAGCCTTCTTATGGTCAAAACAATCACAATTTTGCGTAGTACCGAGTAACACATGACATGGTTTGAACGAAAGTTTTACAAAGATGAATTTCTGTATCGCCACTGTGTAATTCACCACCTTGATGAACTTTGGTTGAATGGCTCGAATGGTGCATTATTTTATTTTTTGTTTAAATAGGTTTGGCGACTTAGCAGTAAGAAGTATTAACCTTTGGAAAAAATCAATTGCCATCTCATCTCATCTAGTTAAGAAAAACACACACATGCAAGAAAAACTGCACAGAAACCTGATAGAATTAGTCAGCAGTGAGCAGAACCCTCACTCTGAGCTTTGGGCATCGGTGCAGTGCAGTAGATGGGCTGTGGCAAGGAGAGTTCAGAGAGTGGAGCTGAATAAGGAAAGAATGTCACTGAAAAGCTGAAGGGAAAGATTTCAGCTGCTTGACGTGACCAATGAGTAGATGATACTTAGCACTTGTTCTTCATGTGTTTTGAGCCACAGGTTTCTCATGTCGTTTCACTTGAATTCATTGACTTTCGAGACCTTCTGAGATTGTACAAGATGTACCTGTTAGAAAGTTCCATCTCACATTCATCAACAAGGTGTCCACCACTCCAACTTAATTTTAAATTCTTTCATCTTCTAAAGCTTATGTAGCTTCAGATTTATGTTACTGTCATAACACTGACAGATTATGCTACTGTCTTTGTTTGAGGGGTTTTTTGTGTATGATTTTTAACTACTTCCCTGCATGTGCCAAAACTGACATCATCCCTTCACTGATCTTAACAGTGTCATGATCAACACAAAGGAAGGAAACAGTCTTTGCCAAGACGTGGCTAGTTTAAAATTTCTGTCTTCATCAGATTGACAAGAAACGTAAGTCAATAGTCTAGTAGCCTCTATCACTAAACATCTGTAGGTTTTCAAAATTTATTTAGTTTCTGTTTACCAATGGTGGAAGAAATCTTAAAATTTGTGCTCAAGGCATTAAAAAAATATTATTAAGTCCTTCAATTACTCAAATGCCCCTACCTCTGAATTGTGGCAGGTTTTCTGTTGCACACACATAAATATGCACAGAGCTAAAGGAAAAGTCTCTGTATTTTCAGAATCTACCACAGAAGGAATTCAATCATTTAAAAAACCTCTGACCTCTTAGTAAGCCATTTCAGATATTCAACCTAATGTCACCAAATGTGATCACATTAGATTCTCCATAGTTAGTGATAACTCCTAAGCAATCAGTGTCCTGACCTAGACATAACACTCACCACATAGTAAAGGATACTCCACTGTAAACATATAGGAGTGAAAATAAAATATTTCAGAAAAAATTAAGTCTTGGAATGGTATTTAACAGAAATCATCTTACAAAGGAAAAACAGGGAGCTTCAGGTTTTAGGAAAGGCAGTTGACCTCACTGATGCATGAATGATGTAAAAATTCTCCTCTGTATCAAGGAATTTTCCTTCGATCACTTTTTTAGCTTTGTGAAATTTTCTGGACCATTATGCTAGGAGGGTAACAAAGCTGAGGAAAGGTCTGGAGCACAAGTCTGATGAGGAACACCTGAGGGAGCTGGGAAAGGGGCTCAGCCTGGAGAAAAGGAGGCTCAGGGGGGACCTTGTGGCTCTGCACAACTCCCTGACAGGAGGGGGCAGCCGGGGGGGTCGGGCTCTGCTGCCAGGGAACAGGGACAGGAGGAGAGGAAATGGTCTCAAGTTGTGCCAGGGGATATTTAGGTTGAATAATAGGTAAAATTTCTTCCCTGTAAGTGTGGTCAAGCACTGGAACAGAGCAGGGTAGACTCACCATTTCTGGAGGTATTTAAAAGACATTTAGATGTGGCACTTAGGGACATGGTTCAGTGGTCAGTTTGGTAGTGCTGGGTCAGTGGCTGGAGACTTATAGGTCTTTTCCAACCTTAATGGTTCCATTATTAATTAGCAATACATTCAATATTCCTTGAAAAACATTAATACTCCTCAGACATGAACATCTTTTTGTTTTATTTTTATTTTAAAGCCATTTTAAGCACTGGTTTTTCCCTTCTACATCTTTTCCACCACCTAGCTTTTCAATTTGCTGTTAAAATTTCACAACAAGTGTAGTGGAATACCTAACCAGACTAGAAGACTTCAACCATCTATTCCTGTAAGTGTTGCACTCCCCCTTTTCAGACTAAATCACGTTGCCTGCTACAGAGCTCAGAGGCACAGCAGTGATCACCAGCCCATGGAGAGTTGCAGAAGCTGTGTAGGAAGCCAGGAGACCGTAGGAGCTGCTGTAGTAATCCCAGAGCACACAAATATGGTGCAAGATCCTCTAAATTGCTCCCACTTTTATTTCAGAGCGCCTCATAAAGAAAAAAACTTGCAAATTGGAAAAGAATTATTTTCTGTTTATGTATAACCCATTGTTCTGACCTCTTTGCTTTGAAGTCAGTACTTGCTCCAGGGTGATTCAATGCCATGCTTCGGCTTTGATGTACAATCTTAAAAGCACCATTACAGGCATTTACTGGAAGGGAACACCTTGTTGCCATGGTTACTAGTGCATCACTTGAAATTGTGATATAGCTGGATTTCATCACCATGACACTAATTTTCTCCAGTGCAGCAAGGGAGAGACTAGATCATTACTGTATTAGATGCAGCAGAGTTGAGTTTCCTTCTTTGCATTTTCTTCTTTTCACTTCTGAAGTTTTGTGTGGGTGAAAACCATGGCTGTAAGGAGAACTCTCTGAGCCAAAGAAAACTGTGCCAGCTATTGTTTGGGGGAATGTGAACAAATAGGGAGGATTTTTGGCTTTGTTTCTTACTAGGAAAAAAAATGTCGTGTGGAATCCCATACGAAATCAGCTGTCATACTTACCACAGCCCCTCTAGTATGAGGTAATGACAGTCAAATTAAGTGCTTCCCTGGTGACTGCTGGGCCCTAATCCAGCACTCACTGAGCTTTCTCAGGTGTAGGCACCACAGTGAGTTGTGGTGTGAGGAACATTTCCAAAATCCCTGGGGCATGTCTTTATCACAGACAGAGCAAGGCAAAGAAGCATCTCACAACTGCACAACCTGTGCATCCCCAGCAGCTTGTGCACAGTG
This sequence comes from Struthidea cinerea, assembly GCA_013397865.1. Taxonomy (NCBI): domain Eukaryota; kingdom Metazoa; phylum Chordata; class Aves; order Passeriformes; family Corcoracidae; genus Struthidea; species Struthidea cinerea. The sequence continues at coordinate 191,315 of VZTI01005021.1, read as the reverse complement.
ACTTAGAGCAGGAAGTGTGGTGGAGTTGCCAGAGTGCTTGGAAATAACCTCTGGCTCCAGTTTCATGAAGACCCAGTCCAGCCCAGCTGCCCCTGTGCCTGCTGCAGAGATGTGAGCTGAGACAGCTGTAATGTTGCAGGTACAAGACAGATCTGGAAAGAAACCTGCAGCAATTGAGTGTGGGATCAGTTTTCAGCTGTGATGAACAGAAAGGAGCAGCTTTTTTCAACCACTTGTCTTCATTCCTTTTCAGGCTACAAGCTAAACCAAGTTAACTGAAAAGGCAACTTACTTCAGCAGAGGGATTTCAGCAGAAAAAAAAAATAAAAATCCTTCACTCATCTGGTTGGGGGAGCCACTCAGTCACGCTCCGACCCTGAAAATTAGGCACACATGAAGGATTCCAACTAAAACCTCTTACAGATTATTGCCTTCTTCACCTAACTTGTACATCTAAGTAAGAACCCTCACCTGAAGTCTACTTCAACTATATCTTAGTTGATAGGCTTCAACTATATCTTAAAGCACCTTCCTCAGGAAGTTTGCAATGGAGCTGCTTTCACCTGTGTCCCACTGTAAGAGCGGGATTAGCTTTTCCACAGGCACTTGTTTAGTACCATCAGACAAAACTTCTGAATCAGACATTGCTGGCAGGTACAACACACGTGTTATCAAAGAAACACTTGAAGAGGGAAACTGACACTTGACAGAGCTCACTGTTAATAGACATGCAGTGAGCCACCCCTTAAATTTGACCTAGGGACACTACTCAGGTTCAGAGTGTCCTCAAAAGAGAGCTATCAAGACCTTCAGGGTGTTTTTCGTGGCCTCAGACATATACATTGGAATAGGATGAAGTGAGTTTGACAACCTTTATGTTTCAGCATCCACTACTGAAAGAAACTTAAACAACTACTTTGTCTGGATACCTTGAGGTAAATACAACCAAGATAATATGGTCTGTAGTTTCAAACAATTTCAAAAAAAATTAATTTAATATTTTTCCAAAATAATCAATTTCAGGAATAAATAAATTAAGAAAAGTAAAATTAAAAATAACCAGCTTCATCTGTTTCAGTTTGAGAGCATCATTATCACCTCTGGGTAATCACAGTTATTCCCAGTTCACCCCAGTCTAGGTGGAAAGCATGAGTGGCAATGTCTCCAGTGAACGCCCAACACACATCCTAATCTGTTGTTTTCAGCCAATAGATGCTGGAACAAAGTAAAGATAATGGTGTCTGAGAAGTTGCTAAGTATGTCTTTACATAAATTCATTGCTATCAGGAAAGTTTGATCCACTGCATTCTTAATGCATAAATTCCAGAGTTACAGATGTTTGAATGGCTTTCTGCCCAGAGTTTGGTTCAAATCCATTTTTATTAGAATCACCCAATTTTGAATACACTATTTTAATCATGTTTTGTTTCTGCTTTTAGCACATACATGCCCTACTTTTGTCATTCAAAAAATGAGAGTTCTCCAATTCTCTGTGAGTCCATTCTTGTTTTTAATATTTAGAAGATCTCGTAGCTATAACTGGCTCGAGGAGCAGCTTAAAGAAATGCCTGGTTTACATCACATAGGTGCTACAATATTTGAAATTATATTTGAGTATTACAATCAAACTATTTTGTTGCAGGACTTAGTCATTATAATTTGAGATAAGGTTACATGTACATTTTCTAGTCAGCAATATTTTTAACTGAACTTAACTTTTATGTGTTCAGATTTGAGAAGAACGAGATCTTCTAGTCAAATCTGAACACATATAAGTTAAGTTCAGTTAAAAATATTACTTTGGAAAACTATTGTGGTGTCAAAAGTTTAAAGAGCAATTTTTATAATGAGTTCTTAGGAAGACAGACTGACTTTTCTCTTCTGCTTCCCACAATTAGAGGTAGATTTACAGAGCACAACTTAACATCTCAAAGTAGCTCTATATCTAAACACAGCCCTTCACTTTCACTTAAAGTTCAATATATGTTTCCTGCAAAAATGACTAAAAAGAAAAATGGCTCTTGTTTTTTAACATTAATTAATCTGTGAGGCACAGCTATCATTACCCATGGAGAATGAGAAGAATTAATTTTAATTTGTCCCATAAAAAAGCCCCACAGAAGATTTTGAAATAAATTCGTCCCCTGCCTCTTGACAGCTGTTCAGAATTCTCCAGTCTTTCCTCTTTTTCTCTCTGTCTCCTGGAATAAGACCTTCAGGTTTAAGTAATAACTATTCAAGAGAGGTGCCACAAGGCAGATCATGTCATTGATTCTTAGTGCTGCTATTGAAGGGAGTCTGACGACAATAGTTTGATACATATTTATATAGCCACAAATACATTATTAATGAAAAAAATTGACTTTTTTTTTATTATTCTTGATTTTATAGCAAATTTTTTTCTAAACCAAAACCATCTAAATCTTACATAATGTTTATTTTAGCTGTAATTTGTATGTATATATGCAATTGAAAACATTTACTTTACACAACCATTGTCAAATTATGGTTGCTTAAGTACCTTTTGTGAAAAATTTTGGTTTTTCCTTCTTTTTTTTTTTTCTTTTTTTGGGGTAGGAGAGACTGGGAAGATTTTTCCATTAAGGTTTATCCAAAATATCAAAAATTTAGTTGAAATTTATTGAAAATATAAGATGATTTAGTAAAGAGGTTTGTTAATCTATCAAGAGTCTTTCCTTCATTTCCTATAGCCTAGAAGTCTACACTAGGATGTTATTTTGATGATTTTGGTCTTCCAGACTAGGAGGATTCTTTGTAATATTTCAGCACCTCTGTCTCTCCATTTAGAATGTGACAGATCAGAATACAACAAGGATGAACAAACACTGATGGAAAGGGAACAGAGGAAATGCTGTTTCCTGGAAATCATTCAAACCTCAAAAAAAGGTCAGGTTCAGGGTGCCCATATCCTTAATTAAAAATCTCGTCAATCCATCCCAATGTCTCTCTCGTTCACATTAGAGTGCCGAACGATGTCAGACCAGATTCTTCTCTTTTTATATAGCTACATAATTGAATCTACTGCTGTGTGAATATTAATGTGCCATTCCAGCAGTTATTCACAGTCCCTAAGTTCTGATCTTCTAAGAGGGTGTTCAATTGAAGAGTGAAAAAATACGACTTTATTTGAGTTCATCTGGTGAGCACAGAAGGCTTTTAATTTTACAGAAAAGAATGAAGAAAAAAAAAGAAAAAAAAAGTGGTCTGTCCATTCCTCAAAGTGATGAAATAGAGCCAGGCTCTCTGGGGTTGCTGACTGGGTTTATTGTATGCCACACAGATCAAAAGTTAGTGTGGGCAGGTAAAAAGTCTTGATACCCAGCTGGGTAGGATGGTTTGAGAGCGTAACAGACACTGACTGTGCGACAGCACAATGCTTCTGCTTGCCAAGTTAATTAAGTTAGGATTGAATGCCCATGGATAGGAGATAATAATATCAGCCACATAAAAAGGATATGTGATATTGTAGATTAGGCTTATAAGAACGGCTTTGTCTCTCTGACAGGGAGACAAAAATGTGCTGCCGCTAAAGTCCAAGAGATGGGACTCCTGCCATACTCACGAACATGCTTTAATTTGTATTTTTTTTTAATTTATTATTTCTATTTCCCATTTAATAAAACCCTGTGCCTTTGAGTTACATGCAAGGGAAATGGCAGAAAAGGTGACAAGCCCAGGAAACTGCCAGAGGTGAACTTTTCAACTCACACCAACATCTCAAGGCAGGCTCTAAATAGGATTACTTTTATTAGACTGCTGCCTGCTGCAGCTGCTCTTGTTAAAGGCCTGTCACTCTGCCCATTGTGCACAGAGGAGTGACAGGCAGCCCAGGCCTGGGGGACCCCGTGCAGACCCCACTGACACCCGTCACTCAGGTGGGGCCGTCCCTTCGAGAAAATAACAGAGCATAAAACAGGATTTCAACCTGCTGTACAGAAGCTGGGCAGGTGTGGGATTACCTCTTCAACAGAAGCATGGGTCATCAGTGCAGGGTCAGGGGAACCACCGAGAGCCTCCTCCCCACCATGGACGTGCCTCCAAAACTGAGGCAATTCTCCACCATGCCACAACATTGGTGGTTAAACCCTTCTCTAGTTTGGATTTTTTTTTCCATCAGCTCCTAGTCCAGTGCCTGAATCACAGAGGTTTGAACAAGGCAATTGATAAGAAATAATCAAGCTTTCACGCAAGATCTCAAGAGTTCCCAAGGTCTGGGTTGCTACAATACAAGCCTGGGGTGTGAAAATAGATTATTCTGAGGGAGGCACAAGGATTAAGGCAGTGTCTGAACGCCATATTTGTGGAAATGAAGATTAGACCAGACAAAAGAGAATAAGGAAAGAGCCACAGGGAGAACTTCCTGGAAAGACCAGGAGGTGCAGCAAACATTTTGGAGACTGCCCCTGGTACTCGAGCTTAATATCCACAGATGTAGAACATCACATCTGCAAGTCAACCTATGCTCCCAAGAGGAGGAATTTTCTCTCAAATTACCATTTTTTACCCCTGGAACCTAAAATACATATCTATATATGTCTCTCTCTCTCTGTCTCTCTCCGTCTCTCTCTGTCTCTCCCTCCCTCCCCCCCCCCCCCTCTATATTTTTATACACACAACG
>VZTI01005021.1:174116-186670 GCA_013397865.1 Struthidea cinerea | reverse complement strand
CCCCCCCCCCCCCCCATATATATTTATATAAGCACACAGACATACAAACACATCTACAGACATGTTCTTGGGGCAGTCCTGTGCAGAACCAGGAGCTGGACTTCAGTGGTCCCTATGTGTCCCTTTCAACTCAGAATATTTGATGATTCCATGGTATATACATATATATTTAAGCACTTGCACCTCCAGTTTCTCGAAGCCTCTCACAAAAGCCCAGTTCGAGCTGGTAAGAATGTACCACACCACTGGAGGCTGGAATTCTAGCCGAGGTTCTCCTCTCATGCATTTCAGTCTGCCTAGGCCATCCTTCATTTTACAGGAGGATTTGAAAGCTGAAGTTTTGTTCCAGACAAACATTGCAGTAGACACCCAAACTGCATCAAATGAAGTATTTTCAGTGTAGGATGCAACCTGAATTCCAGAAGCGTTAGAGGGAAGCTGGGAAGCTGCGGGCCAGACTGGAGAGAAGATCCAACATTCCGATTTTTGTTACTCTGCAAAAGCATTTATGTATCAGTGTCAGGTACAAGCACAAGCTTAAACACTTTTTTTAAAAAGGACATTCCACCTGAATATGAGCAAGAACATCTTTAGTGTGTGGGTGACCACAGATGGAACAGAGACCAGAGAGGGTGTGGAGTTCTCCTCACTGAAGATATTCCAGAACTGTCTAGACACAATCCTGTGCTGTCGGATGACCCTGCTGGATTAGGGAGGTGGTACGAGATGACCCACGGTGGTCCCTTCCAGCCTGACCCATTTTGTGTGTGATTCTGTGTGATATCACTTTTAAATTGCTATTCTTTTAATTTTGATTAATGTTACTACAGTGTTACTATATTACATGGGTTTATAAAATATATTATCTGGATATATCTTGCAGGAAGCACTTGCAGCAGTACATTTCTAATAATACCTTCTATTATTTCCTTTCTCAGAGCGATTTTTAGGAGTGCACATCTCAAATCATACAAACCATTTGTAAAAAAGCCATTAAAATGATCTTATAAAAGCTATTATGTTTCATGATCTGATTATATGTATTCTGTTTCAGGACAAGCACACTATTTGGAAAATTATAGTCCTAGTCCAGTCACCTTCTGGAGAAAATTCCTATTTATATTCCTGACTGACATTACCTATTTCTCCAAGTGATTTTGTCCAGTTTGCATGATACAAATCATCATCTACACAGAAGAAGACCAGGTCCAAGTTCATTCCTGATTTATCTCCACCAATGCATAAAAGGGTAAAGAAAATCCATTAGAAACAAGGTTAAAAAGAGGGGAAGAGGAGAAAAAAAAAAAAAAAGAGAGACACAGCATGAGCTGCATGGAAGATAAATGCCAAAGACCTGATTGTCATTTACATTAAGGCAGAATAAAGAAGCTGTGAATGAGAACTGAAGACAGGCTGTGCTTCTGTTTATTTCTAGCTAAAAATATGCTGGGTTTTTTTCGGGGTGTGCATTCTCATTTGTTTGTGAGAATAATTTTTTACATTAACAGGAGGGTTTTTTGAGCGCTGGGTGAAAGGTTCAGCGTTGAACTGAATTTACAAATCCTCCAGCTCTCCAGGATTCACTTATCTCTCTCTGAAAGTATCTGTCTATCTCTTCATCACAGGCCTTGCAATCACTGGCTATTATGTGGGGGTCAAGCTCATTCTGAGGAAGGAAAATATACTGAATTAAGATGTATAAGAGATTAACCAGCTCAGGTTAATTGTGTTTTCATCTTCTCGAGGATTTATCAATGCTGTAAAATAGATCTCTTTATGTTTTTGCAGTTATTAAAAGAAAATGGGATGCTGCATAATAGAGACAGCCATTATCATCAGATCTGAAAACAAAAACAGAAGAGCAATCCTTTCCTGTTGGAAGTAAAATCAAGTGGTTGCATGTAACACTGTTTCTATAAACTCCCTGCTATTTCTTCATCTTTCTTTTTCTGTTATCTTTCACCATGAGACATTTTCACTTTTGCTTACAACGCCCTCAGGAAGGCATCTCTGTGCCTGTTGAAACTACTGTTCCTGTCAGCTTTCCTTTCCAGGCCTTGTAACATCTTTTTGTAACTGTGGCTTAGAGACCATCTCACTTCTCATGTGGAAGGATCTTTATGTGTCAATAATTGAAAGCACAGAGGAAGTGAGACAGTGGCCAAGTTGAGCTAAAGGAATGGGCAGGGCAAAGAGGGGGTGCTAACAATAAAACAATCAAATCAAATCAGATCAAATCAAATAAAATCAATCTCCTTGATCCCTGAAACAGAGGAGGTGCTTTGGATCATCATCATCCTCATGGCTGAGTCTGTGCCAACCACTGGGCCTGGGGCTGCTGGTGCCAGCGGCTGGACACGACCCCAGGGGTGCCCAGTGGGCAAGAGGCCAATGGCCCCTGGGCTGTCCCAGCCAGGGTGTGGCCACAGCCCCAGGGCAGGGCCCGTCCCCTGTGCCGGCACTGCTGAGGCACCTCCAGTGCTGGGGACAGCTCTGGGCCCCTCAGGACAGGAGAGGCACTGAGGGGCTGGAGCGTGTCCAGGGCAGGGAGCGGAGCTGGGAAGGGGCTGGAGCCCCAGGAGCGGCTGAGGGAGCTGGGAAAGGGGCTCAGCCTGGAGAAAAGGAGGCTCAGGGGGGACCTTGTGGCTCTGCACAACTCCCTGACAGGAGGGGGCAGCCGGGGGGGGCGGGCTCTGCTCCCACAGAACAAGGGAGACGATGAGAGAAAATGGACTCAAGGGTCCACCAGGAAAGGTTTAGATTGGATCTTAGTAAAAATTTCTTCGCTTGGGTTATGAAGCACTGGCACAGGCTGTCCAGGGCAGTGGTGGAATCATCATCTGTGGAAATGTTCACAGCCATGCAGATGTTACACTTTGGGACACAGTTCAGTGGTGGCAGTGCTGGGTTAAGGCTTGGACTTGATTATCTTAGAGGTCTTTTTCAACCTTAATGACTCCACGACTCCCTGAAATACAGGCTTGAAGCAGCTGTGTTTCACAAATACTTATTGCACACCAAGGATATTCCAACAGCAGACACAGGACTTTCCCTCAGGTTGTACCTTATCAGTGAGGGATGGTGCATACGGACACACTGAGATACCAGTGTTCTGCCTTGCTGCAGATCTGGGGGCACATGTCTTTTTTGCCTGCCTGTGATTTCATTTTGTTTTCCACCTGAGCTGCAACCCAGAGCACTAACTGGATCTCAGCCAAAAAAAACAAAAAGTACCAGGTCCCAAGGTACTCAGCCAAGGTCACTGGGGGCACCTGATGCCACTTCATAAGATGAAGCACCACTTTCTCCCTTGCATTACACTAACTACCATAAAATACATATTCAGTGCTATCTAAACTCGTGTAGGAAGTGCTGGGGAGGAGGCTGTACATCCCTCATTATGGTGATGGAGTGTTTACAACAGCAATCCTTTTAGAAATAATGAATTTCCTCATTCATAGGAGGGCTCCCTAGGGTAAAGGGAGCATCCAGCAATCAAGAGCCTTGAATTTCCTTTGTGCTCATTAAAATGAAACAAACAAACAAAAAATCCTGAATAGGGGAATAAAAACCCAAAACCAAACAAGGTGTCAATCTGAACACCACAAACCAGCCTCTAAGCAGGAAAAGCTGTGCAAGCACTCTGTGCTTGCCACTTTGTCGAAGATAAAACTGGAACCAATTTAGAATCAATATTAGCTCAATCATGATTGATCTTCCTTAACTTTAATCTTCCTGCTTTAATAGCCCAAAGGACTTTTTACAGTTGACACAAGAGGGGAATGGTTCCAGATCTTAAAACACGTGAATCATATTCAGACCAAGTCCAGTGATCCTCATATATTGCCAAAGGAGTCTAGAGTGAGCAGTTTTGTCATTAACTTAGCACTGTGATGTGACTGACATTAGAAAGCCAAAGCATCCTAACTCAGATGTTTTCTTATCCATAAGTGGATAAGAAAGCATCTTTCTTATCATCCTCTGTGAAAACATATGTTGTTTCTCTTCTTAGCCTGAAGTGAATGGAAAAATATATTGGAATGAGAAACTGAAGTATTTATACACAGCTCTAACTGAAGATGATTTCCCATAAATCTAGAAAAATAGGTGTAGTCGTTGAGCCCCATCCAGCCCCCCAAAGTCTCACAGCCTCTCGCTCACTCCCCCACCAGTGTGATCAGGGAGAGAATCAGAAGTGTAAGAGCTGGAGAACTCATGGGTTAAGATGAAGACTGTGGATGCTGAAAGCTTGGTTGCGGAGAGATTTTCCAGCTTTCTGCTAGGATCTGTGTGAAAGCAAGGCTTTCACAGAAACACAGAAACACAGTTAGATGTTTTTGTAAACCAATCCCTTATCTTGCAGGTGCAAGTATTGTTGTGAGACTGACTGAGGAAATATTTTGAAATGGGTGTTGTAGGGTTTAGCCAATCATCCTGGGAGCTGGATGGTCAAAGGACCGATAACCTTATGTCAGTCAAGCGAACTAAGATATAAAAACGAGTCTGTAAATTAATAAGTAATTCCATTCCATTCCATTTCTTCCTGGATCGAATCTATGTCATTTCTCACCATCCCCGGTACAACAGCGACAGAAGACAGTTTAATAAGGAAAGAAAAAGCTGTGCACAAAACCAAGGCAAAACAAGGAATGAATTCACTGCCTGCCATGTGCAGGTGTTCAGCCATCTCCAGAGGAGCAGGGCCCCATCAAGTGCAGTGGTTACTTGGGAAGACAAACACCACTGCTCCAGATATTTCCCCCTTAGCGGTCAGCAAGCCTAAAAATTTTCAAGGATTTTTAACTGAAGAGGTATGTGCAAGGTTTGTTAATATGAATAAGTGTTCATTTCAATCCTAGAAAAACGCTGTAGGATTTCTGTTGTCGGACTCTCTTATACCACAACTGCCTATATTTTAAAATATGACATTATGTCATAGTCTAAATTAGTATTTAAAATATTTTTTTGTTGCATAGTTGATGTGGTTTTTATCAAGAGTTTCAAAGATAGAAACAAAACCCACCCAAATAGAAAAGATATTTTCCCTGAAAAGTGGCTTCATGTCTTTCAATACAGCAAGGGTTTTCTTCTAATTTTTTTTTCATTTTGAAGAGACACCTTTTGGACAAGCAACTTTTATTTGGCTAAAAATCTAAAACGTACAAATTACACCTGACTTTCGGCCTTAGGTGATAACAAAGGGGTTGGATTCTATTCCCACCCTTCCTTCCCACCCAAGGAAAAAGAAAAATCCCTGAAGTATTACTCATTTTTTATAGCCAGAAAGAGCATTTCTTATAACTAGGCTAAAGCTGCTCAGTTGTGAAAAATGACACTGAGCATGACTGAAAGATGAATTCTCCTGGGAATAGGAAAAAGACAAAGAAAGAAGATTAAAAAAAAAAAAAAAAGTGTATAGGAACTTTCCATGTCATGTATTTCTATTCTTTCATGGCCTGAAGCTACAAAGCAATGCTTGCATTTCAGCAGAAAGCAGGGGACAGACTACTTAAGCTAAATATCACTTTTAACTTCCTTTAGGGGTCATCAGTTATAGTTGCCCATAAATGTTTTGTAATAGGCAGGCTCATAAATCCAGGTGACAACCTCCCACTTTCAGCAGCTCTAGGAACAGGACACACTTGGAGTGGGTTTTAAAGCACATTGCCCAAGTAATTGCAACAGGGTGATTTGGACTGTTATTTCTTTTCTTCTATTTCAACACTGGTCAAAGAAAATGCATTCTTAATGGAAACACTTTATTTCTTCTAAGTGTTTTATAGCCAGAGACAACAAAGCACTTTTGACAGCTTTTGTATATAATCCTCCCCTAAAGCTCTTTATGCCCAAAGTGACAAACCTCAGTCCTCCAACTCACACATCTAAACCTCATTGTTATTATTACTATTATTATTATTGTTATTATTATTATTATTATTATTATTATTATTATTTGCAAATCAACCTGATTTTCAGAAGAACTTCCAAGGCGTTGTCAGGGGAACATCTTTAAAGATGTCTCCAAGGTGTCCAAGGTGTACAAGACTCTTTGTGACTCCCAAGTGCTGCCTGGTGCACATCCAACTCCTCACTCCCTGAAGTGCGTATGGGTCTCTTTACCTCAGCAGCGTTATTTTCAATAATTATAGACTTCCCACTCAGTCCTCTCAGCCTTTTCCTCAATTAAGAGTCCATTTCTGACCATAATAAGTCCCAGCCATTTCAATAGAAAGAAGAGAAAGAATTGAAGGAAATTATAGTTTAGGCATGGGACTCAACAAGAAAGCCACAATACAGAAATACTTCCTGTTTGTTTTGTGCTGTTGTTTTCTGGGTTCCTCTCACATTTTTTAGTCTTCCCCACCTCTTTCAGACAAATTTCACTTCCAAATTAGGTAAATATTAGGCTAGTCTTTGCCTGAGTGGCCACTCCTCCCCTTCTCTTCCCTCCCCTCCCTCCTGTCTTGCAGTGGGGAGAGGCTGAGTTTAATGAAATTCAGTTGAAATTGAATACCCTCATTAGCCTCTGCTATCAGGTTGCCACATTTTTGTCACAGTGACCGAGTGCCTTCTGCTGTTACTATAGCAATTCTTCCCTTATTTACAAAAGTTAGGCACAAATTACTTAACTTTGTTCTCTATTACTGAGTTGATTATTGATTTAAACATCCGGGTGCACAAAGGCAAGAAGAGAAAAGACTCCAGAAAATTTTTATCAAAGATTTCTGGAAAAAAAAAAAATCTTTCTGAAGATGAATTAAATTGGCATCTCCATGGTGCCATGCTTAGGTGTTACAACACTATCAGGGGTCTCCTAGAAGGGGGGTCATTACCCAGTGCTAATGATCTTCACCAGCTAAGGGTGGTCTGGGGGTGTAATTGGTGGTTGACCTACCCAGGGTGTATATGTGGAAATTGTAGTAGCTCTTTCTTACTATCAGTGTGTCTGCTGGCTGAAGCAATGCTCAAAAATATCTACACTGGACCTTGTCTCTTACTCTTTTCTTTTTTTTTCTTTTTTCCCCCCCTTCCATCTAATTCATGTGCTCTTTCTCCTTGTCTTATGTTGTCCTTTTGTATAAGCCCTCTTCATGGCCGAGTCCTTTCTCTATGTTTGTTTTCTCTGCTTCCTTGAGTGTGTACATACTTTACCAACAATTAAGCTTTTATTTCTTCCTGAAAAGGGCTGTGTAGCTCATAATGTCTTGTGTGACACAGTTTAATACTAAATTCAGTGATGGAAGAAAATAAAATTTAATTCTTTCAGTCATCAGCTGAATAGTCACATGGGAGCCCTACAGTTACCATGAGAGAAGACTTTTCAATAACTCTTGCAAACACTTTAGAAGTGACACTGATGGCTCTAAATAACTTGGGGATGCTGATCTATCAACATTATATTTTGGTTGAAGAGAGAGCAAGTTATTTATTTTTAAATTACAGATCACGGTGAAGAAGTTTGCTGAAAGGTAGGGGTAAATGGAAGAAAACATACAGAAAACTGTTGGTTGCCTGAAATATTGGAGGCAAAAAAAGTACACCTATAATTTGTCTAAGCAGTGCTAATCACATAGAAACATTTTCAATAATTCAGAGACAAAAAATTAACTATCAACACATAAATATCTGAAGTATACCTGATAGAAGATATATATGGTGAGGTGAAGTCTGGGAATTTTTTCTTCTTCATGAAAGCGACATCCTTCATTTAAGACACCTCCTAAACTTCTCATTACTGGTCCTGAGTGTAATCATTATATTATAAACCGTCATCAGGTGGTCACTTCTTGACATTATGTGACTTTTCTCAGCAGAAGATGAGCAGCCATCCGACTGTCGCTCTGCTGCCAGGATGTTCACCTTCAAAGGCCGCTTCCTTGCTCTGCAGAGCCACACACCATGAGCTGACCCTATGCCCTCCTTCCTCCTCCTCGTGGGTTGTGTCAGCAGCACTGGGGATACCTTCTGGCTGAAACATCTCCAAACTGCCTTTTCTTTCTCCTTTTGTCATTTGCCCCAACATTCCCTTAATTCCTCTTACCTTGTCATCTTGGTGACAACTTTGTCTCCAACGAAGGCCTGTCCCCAGGTCCTGAACAGGGTCCCCTGAAGGGCTCCTGAGCATGTCATGAAAACATTTATAACTTTTGACTGTGAGCTCTAATGTACAGCAAAGATCATAAGCATTCAGGACATCAAGCTCTGACACCTGCATTTAAGTCTGATTTTCATCTGTCCATAAAAATCTGAACATACGCTTATTCTGGAGATGTGAAAGTTTTCCCTTTTCCTCTTCAACCTTCTTTTGGTTCTTAAACCGACCAATTTTTTGTGCCTTTAACTTCAGTGGTTCAGTCGAAATTTAGTCCTCACTAAGAACAGTAACTGACATCTCCCTTTGTTCTCCATAACCACTTCTGTTCATGACTTGTGTGGAGAAAATGCCTTCCTGCCATGCAGAGCAGAAATGCAAATTTCCCAAACCTTAATTATAATTTGGTTTGCATTCAGATATGATCCATACAAGCTTATTAATTTACAAAACTTGATTTCAACTCTAATAATAAATGGTGATGGTAAAATAATAATGTTAACAATTGCCAAATGTTGTCAAGATTTTATATTAATGAAATAGGAACAAACCCTGAGATTCCACAGAGGAATTAATTGTTAAAAAAAAAAAAAAAAAAAAGACAAAGAAGAGAAAATGCTTTTCTGCTTAGAAAAAATAGTGTGAGAAAGAAATATTGTTTAATTTATCATCATGGTCCTTTGTGTCTTTCAGCATTCAGCATACTTTATTTTCCAGGAACGGACTACAAATGAAGAGACTGGAATATGACTCTGTGATAAACAAAAGCATCAAACAGTAAATAGGGAAATGAGAGATAGAATTACAGGTGCAAAGCAATTACTACTGTGCCACTGCATTTCAGCTACTAACCATTTTATTCCTGCATATTCTATCAAAGGGATCAGCACTTGGCTTGCAGAGCCACTGATGTTTTCAAGGTCTTTGCATTCATTAGAATTCAATATTGTGAGATTTTACTTTGCTTTGGTTTTTAACCTCTTTTATTCCATACAACACATTATAGAAGAAAATTCTGTATTGAAATACTGCCTAGGAAAGAAAAATACACACGAATATGATACATTTTGTCGACCAGCTCTCTTTTTTATTTTAAAATTATTTCTTTTCATTCTCTAGAATGGCTCAGTTTTTTATATGTGAAGTTTGTGTGGAAATATCAAATTCTGAAAGGTTTAAAATACATTTTTTATAAGTAAGCCTTAGAAAATACAATTTGAAATATAAATAGTGACCATTTCTCTGGCTCAGACTCAAACTAAAGTTAAAAACACAGGAAATTTCCATCAAGAGAAACTGCAAGGATCCACTTTGAATAAAACATAGAACTGTAGTCATACCACGGTCACAGGTCATGCCTGAGACTTATTAGCTACCTTGGTATGAGGATTAGCTATAACACAACGGAGCATAAACTTGATCTCTAACACCACAGAAGGGGCTTTATATAAAGGGTGATTCACACACTAGGAGATAGACATCTCCAGAGACTCATCCTTCTTTCCTATTTCTCTCTACTGACAAAAAAATAAAAGAGGCTAGGGTGACCAGCTCAGATTTAGATCTCTAACCTTCAGATAATCTCAAATGAGATAAGACAAATCCTACCCTTGGATTCCTGTGCTATGAACAGTGATGGATCAGTCACACTAAAGGGAGCAACCCAGAAAGGGGATGTGCTAGGCAGAGTTGGTAGTAGGGAAGGTGGGTGGACGGCAGGGTGGACAGCTCTGACCATTTGCCTGGCTCCTTTTCTGGGGTTCCCAGCATGAAGATGTGGACAAAGTGCCTCCACCCTTACAGGACTAGACCTTCCTTGGGTTTGGTTTGCTCAGTGATGGCAATGGCCCAATTTGTTCAATAATTACGTAGGTCAAAATCAATGCATGTAGAAGAATCTATTGCATGCTCTATAGCAATGAGGTTCTGCAGCATAAAAGGCAATCTCTCACCTACAATTTTGTTTTGTTATCACTCTGCTGTACATCCAACCAGGGAGTAAAAAAAAAAATCAAGGATAAGAATTAACAACATTTTTGTAGAAACATAAATTTTGGAGATCTGCATGAGATAACACAGCATTAGACTCAACTGACTATTCCTGTTCTCTGTTTGATGGGGTTTAATCAAGCAAGAGGATTTCACCAAGTGTTCACCCTAAGGGAAGCTGCAGCAGCCCTCTGATTCCCTCCTCTACATGGCAGTTATCCCATGGAAAATAATTTTCAAGTGCATTCATTAGGATTGGGAATTTTGGGAGAGCAAATCTGGCAACTGAGACCTGCAAACCTGTCAGACCGTACCACAGGTTAAAATTTAAACAACACTCTGACTAAATTTCAAAAAATATGGTGAATTCAAGTGTCAATTTTTTTTGGCAAGTGCTGTGCCAGCTGTCTGTGATCATCTTTGTGCGTGTGAACATCAGAACAGGACACGGGTGGAGGAGGGGATGGCACTGATGAGTCTCTGTTCTGTTGCTGACAGGGTTTTTTGGTCACTTTGTGGCTGTTTTTCCCCAAACAAAGCTTTTTGCTGCTTTTGATGGCATTTGTAGTCTTTGTTCCATGCAGGCTGCAAGTGTCACACTGAAAGATTGATCGGTGTGTTGTGACAGATGTGTAACCTAATGAGCAAGAGTTTTGCTTTCATGATGAGAATGTGATGCTCCTTATGTCCACAAGGAGCACACATGCCACTCGTGTCCTCAGCTTCATGGAGCTGTGGAGGAGACACTGCAGCCAGGAGAAATTCTGACGACTGATAGTTTTACTTTTCTAATGGGTCAGTGTCGTGGTTTGAAGCTGGCAAAGCACCAGGCACCAACGAGAAAACCATCTACTGATTTTCCTCTGCTGCAGCTGAGCAGAGGAGGGGGAATTGAAAACTTCATTTTCATGAGTTGACATAAAGATTATTGAAAAAAAAACCACTTTAAGGCAAGATAGGTTTAAAACTTAAACAGTATAAAGAAGATTTATTATTAACAGGATTAAAACTAAAAAGGGTAATGAGAACAAAGCAAAGCTTCAAAACACCTTTTTTCCCAGTCCCTCACTCTTTCCACTGACCACTCAAGATAACAAAACATGGGTTGGTTTTGGTCAGTCTTTCCCTTCTTAAAAATCTTTCTTCAGTATGCTTAAGGAAAAGAGTTTCTTCTGGATCCTTCCCATGGGAGATAGCTCTCTGCAAACTTTTCTAGCATGGTTTTAATTTCCACAAGCAGCAGTCCCACCCAAACCTGCTGCAATGTGAATTCCTCCCACAGGCCAAGCAGTCTTCCCACAACTCCCCTAGCATGGGTCATTTTAGTTCATGGGGTTTAGTCTTTCAAGGATGAGCTGTTCTAGTCTGGAAGCAAAGGCTCTCTTCTTCTATCTCTAAAAGCAAAGGTCTCTCTGTTTGAGTACCTCACTAGATTACAGCTTTTCAGTATCCATGTGCTCCAGTGTGAGTATTCTTCATGGGCTGCGCATGGATGTCTGCACCCTCCCTATCGCTAACCTGGGCTCCGCAGCTGCCATCTTCCAAGAGCGTCTCGTTAGAGAAGCCACTCAGCAGGATCAGCCACACACTCACACACACGAGCACGCACAAACACATGGGTAGCTTCAGTAATATGGGTCGATGGCAAAGAGGCAGGAAGGATCGTTGCATAGAGTTCTACGGACGGAGGTTTGCTGCGTCCGCACCGTAAAGGATTCCAGAGGCAAAGACAGGGAAGAATGGAGAGCTCAGGTTTAAGTATGGCAGCAGAGGGAGCATTAGAGACCAATGATCTGAGGGCACGGGGGCGGTACAAAGGTGGGACTAGGGAATGGGAGCCAGTGGGGAAGCTCTGGGGGAGTGGTGAGGGGCAAAGGCCAGTGGAGGGAACCTGGAGTGGAGAACTTTCTAGGACATGAAATATATACGGCAGCAAGGGGGTGGAGGGGCCATGAGCCAACCAAGGGAGCAGAACTGGGGTATTGTGAACACTGAGAAGTGTTAGCAGAGAAATCTTCCAGTTTTCTACAGCACTCTGTGAAAGCTCAGTTTCTCACAGAAACTATGAAAAACAGTGCTACAGTTCTGTAAGCAAACTTTCTCTACCTTGCACCTGCAGTTATTGTGTAGTATTGTGTCTTGGGGTGACTTTATAATGTGTATCCGCTATCGCTACCCTATGCCCACCAATCTTGTCTGTGTCTTTAAACTGAGCCTGAGAAGGACAGAAAACAAAAAACGTTTCAAAGCAGTTGTTTCAAGGACACGGAGATACACTCCTCTGTTTCTGCAGTACCCTTGGTTTTTTTTTTTGGCTCTTTTTCTCCCAGCAAGAGACGGAGGGTTGAATTTCGTTTTCCTAGGATTTTTGGGTTTTTTTGTTCTTTTCTTCTCTTCTGGATTGTTTCAACAACATCTGAACACATCAGGAGAATTTTCCCGGAGGCCCAGGGGGGGTGGCCCCTCGCCGACC
>VZTI01005021.1:124925-173868 GCA_013397865.1 Struthidea cinerea | reverse complement strand
GGATGGTCGGTGACCAATGACCTTATGCCATGCTGGCGACCCAAGTCATATAAACTGATTTATAATTAAATAAATGAGTCATTATTTCTCCTGAACTTGTCGTGCTATTCTTCATCGTCAATGCCGCTCACAGCGACAGGGTATATTAACATAGGAGGGCAAAGCATTCTGGGGGAAGCCTTTCTGGTCACCCTAACCTAGGGAGGATTCTCTGGTACCAGGGACTGTCTCACCAGAGGACTCTCTCTGTCCTTTGTACCATAGGCTCACTGGTCTCCACACCTCCCATGGACCTCATGAATTATAGGGAAACAGTTTTTTATAGTCCTCACCACGGCTTGCAGGAGAATCTCAGTTCCAGCTCTTGGAGCACCTCCTCCCTCTCTTTCTTTTCACTGACCTCGGAGCCGCCATGTTGGTTCTCCTCACGTGTCCTCACTTTTCCTTTTCCTCTGACTTGGAAGAAAGTTGGTGTCTGCAAGCTGCAGTTGAGAGGTTGGTCTCGTCCAGGCTCCTCATCAGGGAATTGCTCACCATGTGTTGTAAGCGCTAGGGTGTTGTCTAGCAAGCTGCAGCTTTCCCTGAGAGCTCAGCCGAGGCTTTTAGGACAGGGCAGAATTTCTCTGCCCTTCCACAGTCCATTTCGGACGGCTCGGCACTTTGCTCTGGCCAGCTGACAGCCTTACAAACACAGCGATGGTGAAGGAGGTGAGAAGGGTCTCTCCATGGGGGTACTAGAAGATGTTTAATCCTTGCATCTGGTCCATGCAGCCCCCCGAGGTAGGAAGAGAGAGAGAGACCTCGTGGCCAGGGAGCAGGGCCTTTTTTCCCAGGGCTCAGGGGCAGTAAAAGGGCAGGGTTGGGTACAGGAACCAACAGGGAGAGCCCGAGGGAGTGGCCAGGACTAGGGGCAGGGGGAAAGGTAGGGGATTAATGTTCTGAAACTGAAACTGAACCTCACAACCATGTCTTGTTGTTGGCCACGTGGTCCCTGCTTGCACCGCACTGCCGGCCCTGGCCATGTGGTCCTCACTGGTACCGCACAGGCGACTCCAGCCTCAGGAGGGCCCCGGCTGTGCAGTCCCAGCCTTGGGAAGACCCCAGCTGTGCGGCCCCTGCTGGCCCCCTCCGGGATTGGTCCCAGCCAGCTGCCTCACCACCCCTCGGGAAAAGAAGAGTGAGAGCTTCCCGCGGTTTTTCCTTTCTTAAATACGTCATCACAGAGGCGTTACCAACTTCTCTACTTGGGCTAGTAACCTGCCCATTGTAAGAACCTTCAGCAACTGGCTCTGTGCTGGACATAGAAGTTTCAAGCAGTTTTTCTTCTGCCCCCACTGAAAACCAGGCTGTGTTAAACCAACACAGTCAGCTGGTTATTTAACAATTATAACTTCTCTTATGAATACACAAAGGTGTCTGGAAGCAGAAAGTATCATGTGTCTTCAAGAGAATTCAGTCCTGTGTGTAATCTGGAGTTTGGACTTTTAGGTGGTGTTGTAGTTGCTAGAAAATGACAGTATTAACTAAAGCACAGGAATGGTATTTATGCTAATAAAACCTAGGCTTCTGTTTTCCCTGACTCTGGCTAATAAGAGGAAGTGGCCTCAAGGTGTGTCAGGGGAGGTTTAACTTGGATATTAGGGAAAAAAATTATTAATGGAAAAGATTTTTAAGCTTTTGAACAGGCTTCCCGGGGTAGTGGTGGAGTCACCATCCCTGGAGGTATTTATGGACATGGATGTGGCACCTAGGGATGTAGTTTAGTGGTGAACACAGTGCTGATGAGTTAGTGGCTTGGCTTGATGATCCTAGAGGACTTTTCCAACCGAAATGATTCTGTGACCTCTCTGCACCTTCATCTTCACTTGTCCTTCCCAAATGGTTTGTTTTGTCCCCTGTTCCAAAAAAAAAAAAGGTGTGTGGGTTTGCTGTCATGCAGGTTTCAGGAAAGTCTTTGTCAGAGTCCCATTTAGGACATCAGTTGTCCTCTATGCACAGAATTTTCTCTGCTAAACTCTTTAGGAGCCCAACCTTCCTGTTACTTAAGTTCATGCCCTTATCTTTGTAAGCACTTTGCTGTTATAACTGTTTCTCAGATTTGCATACGCTAGCACTCGACTCCTCAGCTCTCCTTCTAGACAGGCGAAGACCCAATGAGAATTAAATCTGGCCAAGGATGTCAAGGATAAGTCAAAAGGGCTTTCCAAATACATCAATAGCAAATGGAAAACAAAGGATAATGTGGGCCCATTAGTAAATGGAGAGGGGATCTTGGCAACAGAGGAGGCAGAGAGGTAGAGTTATTGAATGCCTTCTTTGCATCAGTCTTCACTGACAAGACCAGCCCTTAGGGATCCCTGGCTCAGGAGACCAGGGTAAGGGAATCTTGGAAGGAAGAACTTCTCTTGGTCAAGCAGGATTGGGTCAGAGAACACCCAGGCAAACACGACATCCACAAGTCCGTTGGCCCTTATAAGAGGTATCCATGAATGCTGAGGGAGCTGGGGCTGCTCAGCCTTGAGAGGAGACAGCTGAGAGGGGACCCCATCCCTGTCTGTCCCTGTCTGCAGGGAGGGCTCAGAGCAGGGTCCAGGCTCTGCTCCGGAGGCCCATCAATGGCACCAGAGGAACGGGCAGGAATTGATGCCCAGGAATTTCTCCTGGACATGAGGAAGAACTCCTGTGCTGGGCAGTGACTGAGCATGGGGATAAATTGTCCAGAGAGGGTGTGGAGTCTGCCTCACTGGGGATATTCCAGAACCCTCTGGATACAATCCTGTGCCCTGTGCTCTGGAATGGTCCTGCTTGAGCAGGGAGGTTGGACCAGATGACCCGCTGTGGTCCCTTCCAAAAAACTGTGATTCTGTGATTCCTAAATTTCTTTCTTAAAAAAACCTCAAACAAACAAGTACATGCAGTGAGATTATCTGGTAAACTGATACAGTGTATTTATGAAAACTAATAATTGTTTCCCATATGCACCATAATTCTTCCTGGATTATTAATGGAAACGTGTTACTTTTGTTTTGCTTAAGTAAGATTTAACACTTTGTTTTCATGTACTGAAGTTCTGGGCTGCAATGTAAGTCACACATGGGAGCAACTGATACAAGTTTTAAACCTTTTGTTCTGGCTTTACAGAATGTTGGAAGTAGAAGATATTTCCAATGGAACTAAATTTTTGCATCTCTCTAAACAGATTCCTGTTAATTGTCACTCTTTGAAAAAAAATATTTGATTTTTTCAAGAGAGCCCTGAGCTGATCATTGCTAGTGATTGGGATGCTAACAGATGGGATCAATTATTCCAGTTCCCCTAGCGTTCTAATGCTGTCCCTGCTGGAACTGTTTTTGGTGTCTGCTGACAAGATAATACTATAAGATATGAGTTTGGATACCATAAATCAATTCTTACACAGTTAATTCCTTTTTTTCAAGACTGGTCCCTGTAAATCTTAGATCTCTCTCTCTCTTTACCCTGTTTCAAAGGTAATTTTGCCCTAAGTAGACTGCTAAAACAAAGCTCTAATTTTGTGCATTCCCAAGATATATACCCTAGTCAGTCTGAAATAAGGTACAAAAATGGTATGTATTAACTCAGACTTTCAAATTTGATCCAGTGGCTCTCATTTTGCTTTCAGGCTGATACTGCTGGATATTCATTCCTCTCTATTTCTTATTTTCTTAATAAGGAACATTTTTGCTGACTAATTGCACTCTAAAAGGAATTCCTTTTCTGTAATGACAGCATGAAAAACAGGAGAGGAATATTGTTTTCATAGTTCCATGTGAATTCACATCAAATACATTATATATTTTGTATGTTCAATGGCACATGAACATTTGCTTTGAGCCAATTTGTCCTTTTCCCAGCACTCAAAATAGCAGTCAAAAAATCTCGAACACTGAAACTGTAATCGAGATGAAAATTAAATATGCAGTTTTCATCTCCTATTTGTGTTTTGTTCCCATTCAAAACCATAATTCCAAGAGAAAAATGTTTAGACATCTGTGAATCAAACCTGAAAAAAGGTTTGGCTAAAGCTTTGTAGTTTTGAAGCCAGGGCAGCAACTGATAGAGCATTAAGCAGTCTACTAAGAAGAAAAAGAAAGCAGAAGTTATTGAGACATTACACAATAAAGAATGGAGTTCTCGTCTTCTATCACACATTGTAAAACCTCTAAAATTAGAGAGACATCACGGACTGTTTGCTTTACATCTCTCTTTCTGCCAGCAAATGTTTGCATTTTCAAGACTATTTCAATCTTATCATTTAAACTATAGCTCTTAATCCTTTTTTTCCCGGTATACTTGACAGGAAGACAATGATTTGTCTTTGCTACCTGACTATAAGATGAAGTGCCAGTGTTTAATATAAAAACCTTCTGTGCTTAGGCCAAATTACTGGTGCCTCAGTGAGAACAAGACCTAACTGTGAGAAGAGGATTTGGCTGCTCTGCACCTATTTCAGAATAATGCAATTAATCCCACTTTTTATTTTTTCCCCTCACACTTTGCAAGCTGTTATCTTAGTTTTCTTGCTTATCAGCAACTAAGGCCTTTATATTCTGTAAGTTTTGCATTCTCTGTGTTGTGAATGAAACAAAAGTGGCTTCTTTGTCCTACCCTCAAAGTAGATTTCCTCAAAACTGTGATAATAAACTCAGTTTATTATCCTGAAATTGTCACATCATCACTTATGTATTTACCTTCTTCTAACTGACAATGAAGTGCATCAGAAACTAACAGGAAAAAGATAAAGAGACTGTAGTTTACAAAGAAATTCCATTAAATCTGGTATCTAAACCAAGACATTTTAATGAATGGACTTCTGCAACAAAATGTGACATTTAATGAGTTTCATTGTCTATGTAGTGTATGACATCCTGTAGTATCTTGGGAAAAATTCTTTTGGTAGAATAAAGCATTTCCAACATGTCCGACAATATTCATGCAGCAAATTTTAGAACTTTATAATTATTCACGAAAATAATTAATTACCCTTTCCTTTTTCTTGGAGGAGACGTGAAGACTAGAAAAGTGAAAACTAGAAAAATATTATTTATATTTCATATAAATAATACTGGCAATGAAAATGTTGGCTATAAGCAAGTGTGGACATTTTGGCAGCACAAGTGTCTTGAAACAGTCAATACCCAGTCAAGCTTTCATGGTTCTTGTGACTCAAATGCAAAGTCATTGTGACTATAAACCTTATTGTGAAAAAGGACAAAAAGCATGAATCTACCACAGTGCACCTTGATGAACTGCAAAGGTGAAAGTCTTATACTAATTAAAAAAAGGAAAGGTACTCTTACAACCAAGGCAGATAAATGTGTTTGTTTGTCAGATACATCTCCTCCACTCCTTGTGTGAACTAATGATGCTGTCTGGAAGCAGCATTCATTGTGTGCAATAGTAATTTGAGACTAATCCTTATTTTGCTCAGACATATTAATCATTTTCCCTTGAGCTGGAGCCAAGCAAACTTTGTGCTCTGACCTTGATACAACAGGCCATAGTTGTAATCAGATCCAAAGATGGCTGAAAACTGTGGGGTTTTTGGGTAAGCTTTGGGGGAGAGTTCTCTCTTAAGGAACCCAACAGTATTCCAGCTGCTCTTCTCCAGAGAAGAGGAAAATTAAGGAAATGGACCAAACCCAATCAGGACCCAAAAGGGATTCGAAGATGACTTAAACACACGATGGTCATCTCAGTTACATTGTAACTGAAATAGATAATCAGAGGGAAATAATATGAATAGCTAATCACCTTAAATTCAGAACCTGAGCTTTGAAGCAGACTTATATATAACCATCCATGTTGTAACCAAACACACATATATACACATAAATATATAAAAATTTTAACCTGAAATAAGGTATTTCATCAGCATTGCTGTTTGATTCTATTTTGTTTCAGGTCTCTAACAACATCTATGGCTAAATTCTCCCAGGAAATTAGCAAGAATTATAGGAAATAAGTCTATCAGAATTTAAAAGGAGTCACCAGCTTCGTCTCTTTGCAGCCAGGCTGGTTTCATATATTATAAAAATACATTTTATGTGCCTGGTTGCTTAAACCAAAGCTCATGTAAGCATTTTCCTAAACAATGAACAAAAAATACATTCTATGTCTCTGTATCCGTGATCTACCACTTGAACAGACGAGGCCAAGAAACTTCTTTCATTTCTTACCACCAGAATTTTTATCACTAGAAATGTCCAGTTCCACTGTTGACATGGCATGATCAAACTCATAATCTAATCTGCCGGCTTCCATTTCAGTTGACTTTTTCATCTACCTTTGGGATTGTTTAAGTTGTGTTCTTAGTGTTTGGTTCCTTTCACCCCGGGAATTAGGAAAGAGAAAACATTCCCTGGAGATGCCAGTTTTGCTCTGTTGTAGAAAGCAATATAAGGAGTTGAGGCTGCCTGAGTTAGACATCTCACTTTCAACATGGGTGCCAGGACCACCAAATCACAACTGTTGCTTCTGCTCTGTGAGGTTCAGTTTCAGTTTAGTGAAGTGCCATTTGGCAATGTCAATTGTTATTTGGGTAGTGGGCAAAAAAAAAAAAGTGACTGATTTGAAACAGGAACTACACAAGAAGATGCAAAACCCCCCAAAGGCTGGGAAAAGGTCTGGAATCAGAAGCCAAATAGATTGAAAAGGGTGAGGTAACCAAGGAATAAGAGACAGCTGGTTTAGAGACAACAGGTATGAAAGCCAGAGAGAAAAATGTATTAATTGCATTGGAATACAGATAAGACTTGAAGACAAAATTTTAACTTGATTTAAATGGGAGAGTGTACAACAAGAAATACTATTCCACCTTATTTTAAAAATTTCCCATTTCATTTTAGAGGGATGAATAAATAATACAGATCAAACATCTCCGTCTGTTGTCTGAACAAATGACAAAAACAAAGAATAAAGCAAAAGGAATTGAGTTGTTTAACATGTAAACTAAATTCCTTTCTTAGCCTGTACTGAATAGTCTTTCAGCATTAAGTCTGGGGTGAAGAGAAATGACAGAGGTGTGGGGAATATATATTTTTTTTTTTTAATGTTTACTGTAGAGTAGGTAATTTTGGAAATTTTTAGCAAGATTTAAAATGGAAGACTCCATGCCTGAAAACAGTCACAGGAAGGGAAATGCTGCCTACTTTTGGTCCCGTGTATGTGGATTGACATCCAAATACTCTATGGGTAAAACTAGGGCAAGGCAAAGGTTAGAATTTACTTAGTAATGGTAATGCCAGGTATTTTACCACAAGGCATTTCATGGAGCATTCAATTATTTTTTTTTCTTTTGTGTGGAAGAGAATCCATTGCTATCTTTGTTAGAGTCTGTCCTGTTTTTTTCATTTGAAATGTCCTTTTTTTTTTTTTCATTATCTACAATGAATTGTAGGGATATTGAAAGCATATTTTTCAAAAGCTCCTGATGCAGCAGTAAAATTAAACCCACAGATAATACCTTCCACTGGATCCCAACTAGGCTATTCTAAAAGGTGGGATGCTGGTGACTGGGGATTTACTCTAAATACCCATGGCCAGCTACACGACTTGTTTGATCAATAGTGCTACACTTGGTCCACATCCTGGAGATTCAAGCTGTGTCTTTGTTCCTTAATCCTAAATGAGAGTTTGATTCTCCCGTCTTCCTTTCTATAAGTTCATTTTGTGTAAAGTTAAATCTGGTCATGTTGCTCTCTTTCTTTTCCCATAATCTGTGAGCAACAATATCTGGTTTTCCAATGTATCTCTATCTCAGACAACCTTATAGTTATTGTTACTGGAATTGCCTGTCGCAGAACTCAGATGTTTGGAGTAAGATTTATCCCAACAAGCTTTATGCACATAAAAGTCTGGTGTGCAGTCTAATTTCTAATTGGCAAAGAGATGAAAGTACCTCCAAAAGCGATTTATCCCACCTCACAACGCCTGTCTCCGGATGGGTTGAGACATCCTCAGGAAATGACTATTCCTTTCAATTTCTTTTAACTACATGGCTGGGGTTGAATATTACCATGACAGCTCTTACTGGGAAGAAAAGTCTTCCACAGGAAAATTACCTGCCAGCTGGCGATGGCACTGGGCTATAACAGATTGTCACACAGGAAAGCAGAGCGTTTTAGGACAGTGCAAAGCTCTGCAGGCGCCAAGGGTTAACTGCACACCATGAATTGGTGTCTGCAAGCGAAGAAGTCTGTGTTGACTTCTGGGTTGAGCAAGACTGGAGAAGTGAAGCTTATTAAACAACCTTAAATTTTCCTGCTGTCAATTAAAACAGGATGTCCGTTCCCAGAAGACCAGCTTCCAGACTTCTCCTTTTTGGACTTTTCTGTGATTTTTCCCCACACTGCAAATTTTTTAAATACAGCAAATCTTTTTAAGGTTATTTTTTAAGTATTTATTTTTCTGTGGAGAATACAGGCAGTGTCCTTAAAGTACTTAATAGTGGGCACCAGGAAATTAAGAGAAATGTTTACATTATAATGATCTAACACTGGAGGTGTTGAGATAGAAATGTAAAAATGCAGATTGCAGATAAAAGGATTACTGACTTCCAGAGTGAATTTCTGAAAGTGTTGCATGGCTAATGAGGATTCCATCATTTTGTGAGGGATAAATTGATCATTGAATGTGCAAAGAGAGCCTGAAATTAAGAGACAATGCTAAAAATGTAGAAGTTATTTCACAGACAAGAAAAAATATGGGCTATTTCCAGAAAAGGAACTCAATGGTTTTACAGCAGCTCTGAGATTCCTGCTGGCAGTAAGCTGAGCATCTCACCAGAGTGGTGCTGTGGAAAATGCAGAGTACAGGATCCTGCAAAACTGCAGTATGGCAATCTGGTTAGTAGATCATTGTCTGTGTGATGAGCAAAAGTGAAAGTGGGATAAGCAAGGTTTATTCTTTCGAGGCTCAACAGGGGAGTTGTTCTCCATGCTGCCTAATCTGGAGTTTGTGTAACTACAGACTGGCCTAAAGAATTATTTCCCAACTTTCTGCCATAAATTCTAAGTAGCCATGTCTTCAATACAGCTACACAAAGGACTAGGACCACATGGAGTATGGTGTGCAAAAAAAAAAAAAAAAACTTAAAAAGCATGGTTTAAATAAATGCTCTTTATGTCCTTATGAGGCATCCTTGTACTGTGTCCTGCTGAGATTGTAGATTGGAAGTTTAATTTTCCATGAATCACGGGAGTCAAAATCTCCGGGGAGAAAAATTTCTGGCAATACAGAATCCCAGGCTCATTTAGGTTGGAAAAGAACTATGAGACCATCGAGTCCAGCCTGAGACCACTCCCTACCTTGTCACCCAGTCCAGAGCACTTAGTGTCATGTCCAGTCATTCCTTGGACACCTCCAGAGATGGGGACTCCACCACCTTCCTGGGCAGCCCATTCCAGTGTTCAAGCACCCTTTCCATGAAGAAATTTCTCCTGATGTCCGGCCTGAACCTCCTCTGGTCCAGATCGAGGCCATTTCCTCTTGTCCTGTCCCTTGTTGCCTGGTAGAAGAGCCTGACCTCCACAGGCCATCACCCTCCTGTCAGGGAGCTGGAGCCAGGAGGTCCCCCCTGAGCCTCCTTTTCTCCAGGCTGAGCCCCCCCAGCTCCCTCAGCTTCTGCTCACAGGATTTACCCTCAGACCCTTCCCCAACTCCATTGCCTATGAAGCCCTGGTCTCTGACAGCATCTCTCTTCCTTTGCCTGAATGCCCCTAAAGTGGTCCTGTAGACACAGGAGCTCAAAGAGGTATCAATAAATCTCTAAACATCCAGGGACAGTACTGATTTTACAAAATATGTAGCTTATAAGGCATACTCAATTATCTTTGAATAAAGTTTTTTAGAATTACAAATTATGGGTTTCATATGCTGGCATTTGGGGCCCACAGGGCAATTTAATAGCTGACAAGGCTCCCCCAGTCAAAAGATATGGCAAAAACTACTGACAAGGATAGCATTAACATTCCCAGTTTCCCCCATCCTCACAGACACAGAGATATATTGATGTGGGCCCTGGAAAAGAAATATGTTGTGGCCTATGGAAACAATCAACGACTATATATTTTGCAAGTATTTTATAACATATATTATACAGCATTTGTCACAAGTCCCTTGCACTGTAGCCAGAACACACAGTAAAGGAAAAGGAAAATATATTAACTTTCAAGGAGTTATTTTCCTGTAATTGTCTAGTCTCAGACCAAGTCTCAATCAGATAAAACCAACCAAATGCTCCATTGATCAAAGTCTCTCCAAGAGGCAGTGCTATATTCAACATTGATCTCCCATTGATTTAGTGCTATTTAAACAAGGCCAAATTTAAGCTAGCATTTTCAGAGAGATAATCAAGAACAGAACCAAGTTTATTGGGCCTCTTAATAAATCATGGTGAATTGAAGATCTCTTTTAACCAAAGCCAGCTGTATTCTTGTTAAAAACAAGCCCAGAAATCTTGTCAGACTAGACACTGGTAAGATGTTCCAAACATATTTTAAGCAATTTAGCTCTTATTCAGTGTTGAAAACTTCCGTTATATTTCAGGGAAGACATTTGTTTTTTTCCGTGGGGAACATGAGACAACAAAAACATATGTAGTGCAATATACACAGAAAAATGGTGGAGTTAGACATCTGTTCTCCTTTACCTCCTCCATAAATATAAAGCATCAGATAATAGACACCAATTCATGTGATGTACTGTAAGTCAGGTGCCATTAGAGTCAAAGTTTACTATCTGCCCTAGTAAATAGTTGCAGTAATCTATAGCCTAATACACTGTAAACCATGGTAATAGATAAGAGGAAAGCCCATGATTGCCTCTTGCAAGTAGTATCCACTGTTTATTTGAATTTTTTTTGGAAGCAACATGGAAAGATTTTCCTATTCCATCACAATCCAAGGAGTGATTTACATTTCAACCTGTGCAAATTAAGCAAAATTAATAACTACTGAAAAAAAAAGATGAAGAAGCAATGGTATGGAGAAATCAGGGCCTCTCAGAAGTGTTTCCCTAATAACTCATCCTTTATAATACCAAAAAATCAAAAATAAGAGGGAAAGGAATGGAAAAGTTTGTTTTCTTTTCCACCAATTAAATTTGAGGGAAGAAGAACAACATGCTTAGACTCAGTTTCTATACCAGATATCCACAGAGACCAACACCAACAGCTGGCAAATGTTGGAGTTGGGACTTCATGGTTCAGTAGTCTTGAGTAGTCTTCTCCTGACACTGCACTGGCACCCCAGGAATTTACCCTACATTTCCAATACACTGACAGGTAAGCAAAGCACAAACAGAGCAATAAAGCTGCTAGTGCAGCACTCTCCAACTAACTCTGAATTTTACAGCCAAAACTTTCCAACGTAGCCTGAACTGCTTCCATTTATTGGTAGATGGAGATCTATTTTTCTAAGCATTTGTAATAGATACTGCTTTGCACAAAACCCACAACAGCACCAGATATATAAAAGCACTTAATGATGTTTTTGATTGTATCAGATACAAAATAACAATACTAAAACTCTTAGGAATCTCTGAACAAAAAAGCAGTCTTCACATATTCCTAAATTGCACATAACTAAACTCCAACTCTTCTACATTTTATTTACACATTGTTTTAATTATCCTTCTTTTTTCCCACCATCATTTCTTATGTCTTCTCTAAATTTATGTACTTCCATTTCAGCTCTTCAATGTGCAAAACCTGTAGCATGTGCTTTCCTGAAATTTCGGCAATTTTCATCAATGGTTTTTCTCTTGTACTTATTTGAAAATGAACATGTTGAGCAGTTCTATTACATTTCTCAGCTGGGATCCCATTTTTATGAGTCCACTTTGATTATCTTTACATATTTATGAATGGTTGGTGCTGTTTTCTCTTTTACCTTTACCATAGCTGCAATTAGGCTCACAAGCCAGGTATTTCCTCCATTCTCCATCAGTCTCTTTGGAATGTGTCTCACTAACATTCAACATGAGCAAAATAGGAAAAGGTTAGTACATATAAACTATGGTGGAACTGATTTAGGGGCTACAGCAAGAAAAGGGCTATATTTTTATTTAATTAAGTGAAAAGAAAGGATACATCAAGGAGATTATTTTCTTCTCTTTGGTCTGTAAATCCAAATGACAGAAAATATCATTCTCAGTACAATTCTCTTCCATGAGACTTCACAGAATTGTAAATGCTCAGGGATGCAGAATTTCTTTCTCATAATATCTTTTCATCCCAACTTTACACAGGATAGGAAGCAGATTCTGCTCAAGTTTTGACATATTCACATCCCTTTGCACAATTGTAAAAACAACACTTGTAATTATCCATTTAATTAGGTCTTTTTTTTTTGCCCTCTACAAATGGGGACAAGTGGCTGACAAGAAAAGCCAAAATGCAATACAAAATGCCAGTCAAAATGCTTCCTGATATGAATGGGGAAAATACCATAATTATTTCTTCTGAGCATTCCAACTCAAGTTTACAAATTAAAAATAATCAGGCAATTCAGATGAAAATGCAGAGATATGTGAATGGATCTGGAGGATTCTTCCTTGCTCATTGCCCAGTGGTGCTGTTGACCATTCACGCCTGTTTTTGGATAGTGACCTTAACCTCTTTTGATGCACAGTCTCATGAAATCACCTTTGGACTGGTTCGGCTGGGTATTGCAATAGGTCTTCTCAACAGGTGTGACTATGTTTAATGCTCTAGAAGATATCTTTATCTTAAGTCGAGCCAGTAAGTGAAGAGCATACTTCAAGTATGATGATATGATTTATATATCACAGTTTCAAAGGTTTTAAACTGATAGCTGTTTGTTTTCGGTTAGATTTGGTTTCGATAAAGCTTGTATAAAGGTTGTTGCTGTTAAGCAAAGAGCAAAAGTGATGTCTTTGTGCTACAAAAGCACCCCAAACCTGAGCGAAGTGCTATGGAGCATGGCCAGAGCACCATGATCTGGAATGACACAGCTCTGAGAAGAGTCGTTGCTCCTCTCTCCACTGTTTGGTAATCACAGACCATCTGGGGCCATTTACAACATCCATTACAGGATGCAGTACCAGTAACTCAAGATATTTAACCACAATGACAAATCAAAATTTTTTAATCTTCGCAAAAGAGGGAGTGTGTTGTTATTCCATTTTTCTATGACCGTGTACATCATAAAAAATCGAAACTTCCTGAAGTTGAAACCTTCCATCTCATTTCCCTGTCCACTTTGGGCTAGCTTTCCCCCTCCCTTTTGGAACAGAGTGTTTGATTTTTTTTTTCTTGCCTTTTATTGGTTGGGTTTTTGTTTTTTTGTTTTTTTTTTTTTGAAAATTGAAGTCCTCCAACCCGTTCCCAGCATGGAATTTTGTATGGCAGTAGTGCTCTGGTCTGGTTGACAAGCTGGAGATTGGTGAAACGTTGAACTTGATCGGATGGTGAATTTCCAGCAGAGGTCATTCAAGGCAACTAATCTTGTCAGAAAGCTTCTTTGCAATTAAGATTATTTCTGCATTTGACTGCTAATTTTGCTGATGACAGTCACCCTGCTTTATTGAAATAGGGAGGCCAGCATAAACACTGAGCCAAAATCTGTATGTAATCCCCTAAATAACCACAATTTGCATCTCAGTCTTTTTACGGGAGATCAATGCACTGGTTTGAGGGGATTAAGTGTTTTTTGGGTTGTACAGTGTGGGCTGCTGTGTTTTGTTCTGGCTACTTCCACAGAGTTGTGCAAACCACATGTGACAAGGATTCTTGATGCCCACATTTGCCTGGTTGTTTGCATGTGTTTAACAAATTCTGATTCATTTATGAATTCTTACTACAGTTTATTAACTTTTTCAGGAAGATGGAAAGGAAAGGCAAATTCATTCAAGCAGATGTAAATTTTTTTTAAAAGAAAATGTCAGTTTTTTCTTGCCGTCTCTCACTTGTCAAAACACATAGATTTTAGTGAATTTTGGGAAAATAAAATATACAAAAAAAAGTTAGAATAATTGGTTGATTTAGGGATAACCGGAAAACTATCTCTATTGTTTTTACCCTATAACCTGGAATATCCTTACCATGACAACCATTTCATATTCAACAAAAATGCAGTCTTAGCTGGTGATGGAATATGCAAAAATGGACATTGTAAAGTATTTTATTTTCATATGCCACTAGATTGATTTTCTTTTTTGCTTAAGACTCCAACCATATTTTTTCATATGAATTATGTATATAAAAAAAAAGAATGAGTCGCTCTTCTGAAAAAAAATCTTAAATTGTTGTTGTTAGTGACCTCCACTGTTTTCCTGTTTCTAATTTTGATATTGGAGATGAAATGCTGAATTTTTAAATGTTTAGTCTTGTCTTCATCTGCTGTGTGGCTGTAGTGTGTCAGCTGATTCTAAGGAAGGCTTGACACATGCGACCTTGCTTGAAAAACTTGTAAATTTGATAGCCAAAACAAACAGCTGATGTGAGAACACAAAGATAATCTGGAAGTTAAGGAGTCACAGATTGGTAGCTTCTCTCTATTTTTATTCTAAGGAGAAAAAATTAGGTTTACTCTTACAGTTCCTAGACTTTTTTTTAAGGATGGGATTGAGGTAGGAAGGACATTGAAATTATTCACAATCAATGAATAAAGCAAAATAGGTGGCCATCCAGCTAGAATAGCCTGAGACTCCAGAGGATAAATTTTAAATTTTTTGTCCCAGATGAGGTCATAAGATATAAATAGATTTGATACAGGTGATCCTAGCAGGGTATTTACCTTACCACCCTGAATAATCCACTTTCTTCCCAGTAGTATTATTGATCGTGTAGCTTGGAAAAAGCCTCAAAAAATAAAAAAAAAAAAAAGGCAAAAAAAAAAAAAAGCTCTCTTGGACTTGACATAGAATAATTGCTTTTAATAACCAATGTAAATCATCATAGATTCTTGATTCAATATAGTGACTTCTGATTTACTTTGCCTGATTGATGGGAAAATCAGACCAATTGCATTTGCACTTTAAAAGGCCAGTGGTTTCATTTTCATAAGTAAAATAGAGGGATTCTTAAGAAGCAGCTGTATTTCTTTATTTGTGGGTGTTTGTGAGGAGACACGAGAAACTATACAAATGTTGAAGTGTAAACCAGTCTGATGGATTGCTGGTGTAGAGTGCCCTTAATGTGAGATGTTCAGCTTTGCATCTCCCCCGCTCATATGTTACCACTAACTTGGTTTTATGCTTCATTATTAATCTGTAAACTGTCTGAAGAACAACAGGAGATGAATGTCCAGGCTGAAATGGGTGGGGGCAGTCATTGATCAAACCACTCGAGACAGCTCCCATCGATTTCTTGGAGATATGCATCCCTACATGTCTGCAATAATATAGGAATGCGCTTTGCAATACAAAACAAAACAAAAAAAAAAAAAGAGAAAAAAGAAAATAAAATCCCATGTGTTTCGATTTTCCTTAGGAGGTAAAAGATTTTATAACATTATAAGTGTGTATTGTGGTTTGTTTTATTGGTCGTGTTGACGTCGGCAAGTTCTGGGGACTGGGCTGCTAAAAGCTTTTTAATTGTGGATGAAAAAGCACTGAACAGAATAGTGACTACAGGTTCTGTGGGTGGGGAATATAGAGGATTGTTTTTATGTCTCTGAGAACCTTCCCAAGGCCAGCCTTTTATTGTAATGGTGCAAGGCTGAGCTGAATTGGGCACACAGGCTATATAGCTCATCCCTGTCTATGCCTGACGACCTGTTCTCTTCACCAGAGATGAAAAAATCTCAAAATTTTAAGAATTTCTCTGGGAGATTTTCTGTTAGCGTTAAAAAAAACCAAAGAGCACAACAACACAACAGCAGCATCCACAAGAACACCCAAACAAACAAACAAGAAAAACAAACAAATAAACAAAGCCCAAAAAAAAATTTTAAAAATTGAGCCTGTGCTATTTAGCTGCAAACCTCTGAGGGGAAATAACTTCTTCCCAGTCCTGCTGCATTGCCTTTTCAGGAACTAGACTGAAATTTCTAGTAGGATATTGGCTGAAATAAGGGAATATAATGAAAAAAAAAAAATTAGAAGGAATTGAAAACTTCTATGCAATGATTTTAAAAGGTGTTGGATTAGGCTTAAAAGGTGTCCAGGTTGGCTTCTGTAAAGAAGGATGTATGTGTATATATGCACACACACATACCTGTAGCCAAAATACGATGAATTACTGAGAGTTAACACTGGAGACTAACTTTGATGATAAAGAGCATTGAATGAAATTAATTAATTTTATGATACATTTCATTTCTGGCCCTTGACCATATCTCGTTGGGATATGACACAAAGCTGGGACAGGAAAAGTCAAATATTTCTCATCAAACATTTATGACTTCCCTTGTTATATGCGGCACCTTCAAATTTTGAGGAATAAGTAATGTTAAAAACTGGCAGTGGTGATAACTGATGCCTTTACAAAGCTCACCCTGTCCGCTCCTGTTCAAACAGAAACATTTGATACTTTGTTTTAGAGGAATTCCCATTTATGTTTTTTCATAATTTCTAACATCTGAAAGAAAATTAATTTGGGTAGAAGAATAAGGATAGTTATGTAATAATTTCCTAGCATGGAACAAAATGTGCTTCTTTTCTGTACAATGACTAGTTGTCCTGAATCACATTAACAATAATGAGTAATATTGGATGTGTTGGTGTTATCACGTCACTTCCACATTCCATTTATTCCTCTTCAGTGGCTCTCTTAATTCAAAATAAAGATTGCAGCATTGCCTTGCAGCATGGATCTAAAGCACAGTTGAACCAGTTATTAAAACACAGAGTGTTCTGAGCCAAGGAAATAATCAAAATTCCAATTAATGCTGCTGCAGCATTACACTATTGTCATAGTAACAGTGGCATGAAAGTTTACATCAAAAGCCTTGTTAGGAAGTGCCAGTCTAAAAGCAATCAAATCCCTGGGAAAGCATTCAGAAGTTCAAAAGAAACTAATGAAAGAGGCCTTGAGGATATAATTTCATCGACAGTTATTCTTAGTTAATAGAGGCAAAATAACCAGGGTCTTCTGTTGCAGGGAGGTTCTGTGGTTAAAACAAATGTATTAGAGCAATTGTGCTGGGATTAACAGAAACAAAGAAGGGCTGCGCAGGAACCAAAGCACAGATTTGTGTTTGTAAAAGCTAAATCCACAAAACAGTGGCAGCATTAGGAAGGTTCTGGAAAAGAAGCTGTATGGACTGAGAAAATGGGTAGGGAACTTGGTTCAGAGCACCTAGAAAAGAGGAGTTGCAGGGTCTTTCGGACTGAGCAAGTGCTTTAAATTCTTAGCTGAGTGGTCATTGGCATGTGCCCTGTGTATAATATGCTGCCTACAAGACTGTCTGATCTACCAAGGAGGCAGAGAGGGAGGGAAAATACCAGAAGAAAATTAAATAAACTGGGAGAGCACGTGCTGATATTAGGCAGCATTAGAGAGTTTATGTGATTTCCATCATAAAGGTAAGAAATTTGCACCGCAGATTTTTTCCTATAGTGTGTTTTATGTGGGGTTTTAATGGGGGCAGTGTGTTGTTGTTGATTACACTTTGAAAGAAGCTGAAATCCCACAAGAAAAGTTATTCTTTAACAGCGTTACGGGAAGAGATGGAGACATTGTCATAAAGATGGATATTCTCATGAGAGTTCTGCTGCTTGCACAAAGGGAAGAAAAAAACCCACACAGGATCAGAAAATCATTCCAGTATCTCCTAGGCTCACAAGGCTGCCAGATTCAAACTGAGACTGAGGTCTTGAATTGTAATCTAACAGAAAACTTAGTCCTCATTTTGAATCAAATTTAGACTTGCTGGTCAAATTTTGCAAGCTTGGATAGCTAAAATCAAGTGAACTTGTCACACTGAAATAATCATTGGTTCACATCCCCAGTATGTGCAATGCAGTCCTGTCAAACCAAAAGCAGACAAAAAAGAGTAACAGATGTGAAATATCATCTAAAATCAGAAGAGAGATGAGAAGTGTAGTCTTGGGAGTAAAGGGGAGATATAAGAGATTCATGCACATTCAGGTAATGTTCTTTTGATCTGCTCTCACTCCTGTATTTCACGTTCATCATTAATGCCTGCACAGAGGGGAGGAAGGATAGAAAATCAGGTAATTAGCTACACATGTACTTTGATCAGTATTGCATTTTTCTTTCTCAAGTTGTTTGCCAAAGTGCTAAGAGAAGGAAGAGATGGTTTCATTTATAGCAGTTGTTCAGCCAAGTACATTCTCATGAGAGTTTCCATAATCTCTCAATTTAATCCTGTACTTCTTTAATGATAGATTAAAGGTGATTTGGACTTGATTTTATTTCCATCTCATCAAAGCTTTCTTCCTAGTAAATTTTCTGTATTTTCATGTTCTTAATCTCAAGCCACTGGTAACCAGCACGCTTTTGGAGATGATGACCACTAGGAGAGATAAATAAATGGTGAGTAACTAGAAAAGTTAGAATTAGATTTAGAATTTTCCTGCTTAGTGCTTAGATGTTGATGGCAGCTGTTGGTGGCAGCTGGTGCTATACACTGTCCCCTGTGTAGGGATATAGAGCCTGTCACAAGATAGGATCCCATTCCCTGTCCTCATATTATCATATCCTTCTTTTGCCATTCAACATCAAAGAGAGGGAAAAGGGAGTGAGAAAATTCTTCTATGACAGAGACAGGGTCCTTTATTTCAAGCGTTCTGCTGGAGTGAGCCATTTTCAGGCTAGTATTGACATGGAATTGAGGATATAAAGAGGGGCACGGCTGTACCCATTCAGTTCTCAGCTAGAAGGGGAAGAGGAGAAATACACCTGCAAATCCCAGGAGCGTGTGTAGCTCTGGGTTTGTCCTTCCCTGACACTGCAGGCAGGGAGCTGCTCAGCCTGTGAGATGTAGCACAGGTCATTTCCCTTCACACCCTCGCTGGGGGCAGCCTTCGGAGCAGGGGTTGTGTGTTAACTATGACAATTCTCTATAGGAACTTTCACTGGAACTTTAAAAATGTGCCCTGCAATAGCCTTAGACAGCAGTCAGCACGGGTCTGGCTTTATGATCCCTCTCCTCTCCATCATGGAGTCCCAGGACACCTGTCCATAGAGCTCCCCACAGCCACCATAACTAATGAGGTTGTGGAGCACAACAGAACAGCATAGGTCACTCACTTCCAACAGCATGACAAGTGTTGGTTCTGTATAAATTACCTTGTAGACATGTTTTGTAGAACATTTCATTATTTTGTGTGGCAGCTTCGATAGCAGCAGTATGGGACACATCTCCCATTAGTAGTGTACAATATATTTTCTTGTCAGTTAATCTTGAAAGCTGGCTACCGTTCCTCAAAAAGCCTGAATCTTTCATTTCCTTCTAATAAATACTTCACACTAAATGCATTATTGCTAGAGAGAAGTCAGTAATCAAACGCTTATCATCACAGTTTCCTGTGGCCTATGACAAAAGTATTTTCTGTAGTGGATGCTGAAGGAGAGTAGGGGAAGTGCTGGGAGTAAAATAAGGAAAGGACATCAAAACAAGTGTTAGATTAATAGACCTCTGAACAGCCTGATCTTCTGTAGACGACACAAGGACTGGAAGGCTCTGCGAACTGAAAGGAAATAGAGAATATGTTTCAGTGGAAAAAAAACCCAAACAACACAAAACCAACCAAACAATAACCAGAAAAAACTAGTCTGAAGAACATAAATAAGGAAATTATTATAATCTATCTGAATAGTTTGTATAGTTTCTATGGTCCTTACTCTCCTCTATGTAGTTTACAGCATGCAAAGTGCAAGCATTTAATCCTGGCATACTTATGCAATTCAAAAGTCAGTTAGTGGTGTCTTTGCTCTGCCAAAATTGTTGTTATCAATATTTTGGTAGCATAAATGTGTAGGCCGGGGCAATGCCCCACTATTTCTTTGGCATCATTATCTTTTGCGGCTCCTTACAAAGAATTAGCTATTTTAGGTGTCTTGTGTATGTTCCAGTTTTATAGTACATGCAGAAAAACAGCACAGCAGCAGTTTGCATTCTATTTATTCCAAACAATTATGATGCAGCTGCCGTGTGACTACTGAGAACACAGACTTGTCAAAAATTGAAGTAAATGAAGAAAAATACAAAGCAAAACACAAAGGACTCCTATAAAAGTGACTGTGAGGAGGTGGTGAGTGGAGGCATGAGAAGGGACAGGCTTGGAGTGTTTGCTTTTTTGCCTAAAACATTTTGAAGAGCAAAGATTCATGTAGGTTTCTAAAAAAAAAATGGGTCTGCAGATCATTTACTCTGCAAAGCAGGATTTCAGCTGATAACTTCTTACTGACTGAATCCCATTTTTCTGGTTACCCTCCAGGAAGGAGCAGGTTTGACACCTTGGCTCCAAACTCTCAAAGGTCCCAGAGTTCCAGCTCTCTCTCAGTATGGTGAAATGACAAAAGTAGTCCACATAAACCTTCCACAAGCCAAGCCCTGTTCCTTCCAGTTCTCCAGTGTACCCATCCCTCTCAGTGCATATCTCCATCCCTTCCAGTCAGAACATGGCACAAACCCTGGTGGTGCAGGGGGATGATGCTGAGGTGTTTTGGTCTCAACACTTCTACAGGCTGAGAAAATCACTTAGCCTTTCTATGCCTCCTTACCCCTGGTGATGGAGATAAAATCTGTCATTATTCCCACACTTTTTGTTGCCCATATCATGTATATATAAATTCTTAGGCTGAGCTTCTTATCAGGGATAAAATGGCATTTTGTAAATGGGGCCAATTCCAATGTCAGAGGTCCTCGGTGAACTGTAGTGCAACTATTAATGAAGGGTGAGATGAAGAGGGACATTTGGCACATACTAGCCCTTGGAAATTCAGAAACTGCCTAACTGGAGAGTTTCTAGGTATTTTTTGAGCCCTTAAACCCACTGATATATTTAAGGAAAATAGAAGTGAAAAATCAATCTGTTCTAATGTATCTTCCTGTTCATCTGTGTGTTTTTTTTTTTTTTTTACATTGCCATCCTATCACAATATCTAAACAGTTTTCTCACAAAAAAATTAATAACAGTGGTGTTATCTCTCCCTGCCCTTGCTGGCTTTTCTCCTTTTCACTCCTTCTCTCATGCAGGCTTCAAGTTCATCTCCTCCATGCTGTGAACATCAGCACTACCCCTCAGCTGGCTTGGCTGAGGAAGGGAACCTGTTTCACTTGACAGCAAGGTGCACAGAGAGTGAGATTTCCCCCTTTTACTGCAGCCACTGTGTACCCTGCTGAGATGTTGTTGTGTTAAGAGTATAGAAATTTGTTAAAAAATAAACCCCCTTGCTTTCCAGCTGGTCCTCAGAGATTAGAAGGGCTAGGTGTGGCTGGTTTTAATTTCTGATTAAGATTAGATTTGATCCAATTCTGTATTTTAAGTCTGGTTATGTTCAATAAATCCTAGTTGCAGCAATAGTGTGGCTTACACTGTTATTCTGGTCACATTCGTGGTCACAAATTCCCAATTAATAGTTTACCAATTTGACGCTCTTAAGTCTGGCCAAATTCAATAGGATTTTTAGATTCTTATTGGATTGTTGATGACAAATTCTCTAGACCTGCTAAATAGAAGTGTATAGTGCTATGCACATGTGTTCCTGGGTATGTTCTGATGCAGTCAGGACACAAATCTTACCAAAATGCCATCCCTGCTTTGGGGAGCAGAGAGGAGCAAGCCCTCCAACTAGTCTGTAAGGTGATAATGTTCTCAGCCTCTGCCATGAAGGATTTAAAATGTCAAATTCATGCTTATGGGAGAAGTGGAGGTGAGACTGTAGTCAAATATCCTGTTACTGCTGTCATAAAGCAGGGGGGGTGCAGCCACTTTATGTGTAAATGGTTTGGATTGGATCAGAAAGGACCTTAAAGATCATCTAGTTCCAACCCTGCTGGGCTTATCTGCTCCATTGGACTTCAGTCGCCTGCTGAACTGAAGCAGTCGGAAGTTTTTGTTGTTCTTCTTTTTAGCTTTGTATCTTTTTTTTCCCCACTTTTTTTTTTTTTCCTAGTTTGCCCAACTCTCCTGACTTTTGCATTCTCTCTGTGTGCGACGAGGGCGGCTGTGTGAGCTGCTCAGAGAATAATTATCCCTGCTGAGACCCGAGGAGGCAATTCATCATGTCAGACTAACAATGGCTGCAGATAGCACAAGGAAGACTACATAACTAAGCATTGAAAA
This sequence comes from Struthidea cinerea, assembly GCA_013397865.1. Lineage (NCBI taxonomy): Eukaryota > Metazoa > Chordata > Aves > Passeriformes > Corcoracidae > Struthidea > Struthidea cinerea. Next base: position 151,629 of record VZTI01005021.1, on the reverse strand, counting down.
TTAAGCACAGAGTGCACTGAATTTCCCTGGTGAATATAGAATTTGGGGTCGTTATCTCACATTTTTGCTGAATATCAGTGGACTTATTTTGAGGCTAACTGATGCATCACTTTGGCTTTATTTCCATCTGCCAGGAAAACAGAGGATTTATGGTTTTTTCAAACGGCCCATCAGGCAATGCTATGAATAGTATCAAACAGTCTTTTTGCTAAATCCTGCTTGCCTTGGGGGTATGTGTAATTATCTCTACTGATATATTGCATATTGACTAGTATTTATTTTTATTGTGCTGTGCAATAGTATGTTCCCATTCCATTTATTGGCATCTTGCAGATAGATGGCAATTTAATATAAATTTGTTATTTATTCCATGGGAAGGCTTCTCTGAGTGCTCGGATCTGGGTAAATAAACTTCCTTTACAGCTCCTGTAGTGATGGGCTCTTTCCTCCTTTCAGACCTGGCATGCAGCAGGAGCACCCACACCAGGTCTGTGCCTACTCCTGTGAATGCCCAGGCCCCAGGAAATCTGCTGAATTCTGTGGCAGGGAGGGATGTATTTTGTACAAACCAAGAGAGTTTTGTTTAGGTCTGCATGGAAGAGAGGTGTTACTCAGTTCAGTATGTCTGATACCAATGGAAAGAAAGGGAAATAAAAGCTGGCAGAGATTTCCTTTTTAAGGGCATTTAGTATGTACATGCGTATATAGATATAGATATATAGATAGATATAAAGATATCTATATGTATATCTGTATGTATATGTATATGTATATGTATATGTATATCTATCTATATCTATATCTATATCTATATCTCTGTTTGTGAGTACGTGTATATTTTTACCCTTCTTTTACCAAAGCTTTGATAACTTTATGGACAAGAGGTTTTGAAGATATTTTCAACCAGATTTTCCGGGAGTAAATTCTCCTCTATCATTAAAAAGGGAGGGCGGGGAATTCAGCTTGGGAATATTAAAAGATAAACTGTTGTGGCATAAATTTCACTTCCATGTAATATGAAAGGAATTTTGAAATTTAAAAAAAAACCCTCAAGGTATAAAAGTACATTTGTCATTTTCTGGCTATTATTTTGAGATCAGACCTTTAAAATAATGGTCTTAGCTAAGAAAACTCTTATTTCAGATGTCTTTGTAATCAGTAAAAGTCAGGTCCCTTCAGTCTTTTTTTCAGGTAAAAAAATTTTTTTCTTCTTTTACAGGAGGGTGACAGAAAAAAGTAAAATACATTTTTCAAAACTTTGGTGTGAAAAAATTTAAGAGCCAGACACCAAGCAAAACGATTTTCTCTTTTTACAAATACAGCTGGAAATAAAGCCATTCTCAAAACATGTGCTACAATGTACCAGAGAAGTTCACTAGGGGAAAGCCACAACACAAAGTGAATTTATGGTTGTAAAAGTAATACCTCTGCACTCAGGAGGATCTGCATGTGAATAACTGTGCCAGGGCAGTATCCTCAGAAAAAGTTAATGGCAGGAAACAGAATTTCTGTAACCAGCCTCTGTGTGCATCAGTACTCACCTGGGTGAATCATTCTTTACGGGCTGGTTTGCTGCACAGATTTCCTGCCTCCAGATGAGAGAGGAGACACGTCACAGCCCCCTCACACTCCTCTGTGGGTGTGAAGTGGAAAGGTGAGGTCTTGGCTCTGTCCCCGCTCCCTGCTGCCTCATGCAGGGTGCTGGCCAGCCTGTAAATCACTACACCACAGAGAGAAACGAGAGTGATACCCAGAGAGGGACCTACAGAGCAGAGCCTTGTATTTGCACCTTGTTTTAAGCGTGTGCCTAATGCTGACAATAAGCCACTCACCCTGGGGTTTCTTGCTGTCCTTACAAGCAGAGCTTGTCACGTTCAGCCATCCTTGTGCCAGGGAGCAGGCAGTGCGACAGCCTCCCTTCAGCTTGGTGAAAGTGGGAGCACCAAAACTCTGTAACCTCCCAAAGCTTCATCTGGAGATTCACACAGTTTAGCAGCTCCTTTTCTTTTCACTGAACTGAGAGTGTTCTGTGCCAGCAGGCCAGAAATAATTTATCTGGAATTTACACAGGGTTTTCGTCTTGTGCAAGATTTTCTATTCAATTCCATGGTGAGTTTGAGAGATTGGACTGTGAGACTTCATGAAATAAAATCAGACCCAGTCAGACACTACAATCCTTGTGCTTTGGAAATTTAAAAGGCACGTGAAAAGTTAAATTAGGCTTAACACAACAGGCAATGTATTCCTCATGAAATTCAACAACTGTGTTTAGCACAGGAAAGTTGTGGTAATATTCCTTATTAAGGTGTTAAAAAATGTATGAGGCTGAACTAGTAACAGGATTGATTAAGAATTATGCTCTGTGGAGAGCAGCGAGCCTTGTAGGCCTGTGTAAATTGCAGGGCAGCTCCTGATTTCCACACCTCATGAGAGTTACCGATGGGCCGAGAAGATCTTCATAATTTTTGCTAAAATAATTTCTGATTGAGTAAAAGATTCACCTTGTTACGCAGAAGAGCTAGATTAAGAACTGGAAAACCAATGGATAGTCCCAGCAGTGGGTTAGGACACAGAGTTTTGTGTATCGCAATCCCAGGGCCTGCTGTGAAGTAACAGTGTTTGCTCCCTGAAGCAGCAGCTCTGAAACACATGATTTGGGGTTCTGTTTTCAGGAAAAGAGAGGGGAAGGAAGCTTCAAAATACATACAACTTGATGCTAACCTGGAATGAGATACTAAGAAAATTACATTTTTGCATTTTTGAAGTAAAATAAAGTGCATGGCTGCAATGCTTCAACACAAGTCTCCACCCTGGGACTTCTGTAATTGCCAGTGTGGTGTAAAATCACTGGCAGGTTTTGTCATGTTTCTACTTAGCTGTGATGCTGAAAACGCAGCTTCAGTCTTGCTTTGCTGTTTTCAAACCCCCAGTTTAGAGAAGTTAAAGGTTTTTTTTTTTTAAATCCGTTATGGACTGAGTTGAATCTGAGGCCCTGGCGCAGTTTGCTCAGAGAAGCTGTGGCTGCCCCATCCCTGGAAGTGTCCAAGGCCAGGTTGGACAGGGCTTGAAGCAACCTGGGATAGTGGAAGGTGTCCCTGCCCATGGCAGGGGGATGGAGCTGGAAGAGCTTTAATGTCCTGTCTAACCTAAACCAATCTGTGAGTTTATGCATCATCAAACCTTCAAAATTCCGAAGGTTACGTTTAAGTTTCTCCCAACTGATGGTAATCTTGGAAAGTCAGGCTGATGACCAACTAGCCTATTAAAAACAGGCTTGAAGCACTTGTTTTTCAATTTATGCTTCAAAGTCCTAGTTATAGTCTAGTCTTTATCAATATTCCATATTGGAATAAAGGCTGGGCTTTTTTGAGGCATAAGATAATTTATTGTAGTTTAGGGTTTCTTAGCTTCCGCAAAAAACCCTCCCTCCCTTCCCAGCCCAAGGAAATACAGGAATCCCCCCCGCAGTCATTTGCAGGCATAATGAATTTTATGACTTGGTTTATCAAGGATTTGCTGCTAGACTTTTAGAACATTATAGTTTACCAAGATGCTTTGGAGTAGTTTATGATTTTGGGAGTATTTCATTAGCATTTCCACTTCGGTGAAGATTGCTCCAAGTTTAGAATAAAGAAATAACGCTGCCTCAGTGAATCAGCTTTCTATCCTGTGTTATCATCTACATCTAGGCTGGATATTGGGTAAGGGCTCTACTCCCAGAGGGTGGTTGAGCACTGGAACAGGCTCCTCAGGGAAGTGGTCACAGCACCAAACTAAAGCGCTTTAACAATATTCTCAGGCACCGTTTGATTTTTGGGGCTGTCCTGTGCACGGCCAGGAGCTGGTCTCAATAATCCTTTTGGATCCATTCCAACTCAGAATATTCTGAGTCTGTGGCTCTGGGGTCTAGGTCATAACTCAACCAGATTTCAGGCTCTAGAAGCTGACTTGAAACATAAAGAACTCAGCGGTTTTGAGCTTTTCACTTCACCCAGCACTTGGCAGCCAGCATCATCCAGGGCTGTAACACTGAGTGCATTTTGTCCCATAATCCTGAGTGCAGTTGCCTCTTGTTCACATTTTATTCACTTTGAAGTACTCGAAGCAGGGAATATTGCTCTGCATTTCACACTCTGTGCTCATTCCTGTTCTGTCCCCACCACTTCTCCTATGTATCATCACTGCCTGCTTGTTCTAAATTCTGAAAATTAATGCAATAAGTGATGTGCACTCAGAACCAATGTATTATATAAATGGACAGAAAAAATGTGATTGTTTCTATTTAACAGCTGGGAAAATCGGGATGGAAAAAGTTCAGAAGCTAATATAAAGCTGCAGAGGTAGTGGCAGAAAAAAGAAATGTCAGAATCACAGATCCAAGCTGTGCAGGCCTTCCTCAAGATTGTAAGAGTCATATTTAATTGATGAGCTGATATAGGATGAAGCAGAGTTTGCCATCAATTACAGAGCAACATTATTGTGTCTAACTTTGCGAGGACCCTGAATGAACCAAAGGTCTGTCAGGCCAAAAGGGTCCCAGTCGATTCTGCTAGCTGTGTAATTCTTAAACAGAGAATTCTTCTAAAACTGTATTTATGCTAAATTTCATGGCACCTGATGACCTCAATTAAAACCTTCCAGAGGAAATCAGAAGTGCCAGCAAGGTCCTGCAAGATGAACGCCTATGGCTTTCTCCTGCTAACTGCTGATAGGAACTTGATGATTTAAAAAAAGATTTTATAGTGATGTTGCTGCTGTTTTTTATCGAAGGTGTCAGAATGCCAGTAGTGATAATGTCTCCCTGAATGAGCAGCTTGCTTTCTCTGGTCGCTTTCCTAGAGCACATAATAGATGTCATTAGCATCCAGATAAATCTCCCTTTATGGTGCATTTGTGCACAGAGAAGAATAAAGTAGTGTTTTCTTAAAGCTCCCAAGATTATTTCCATTATGATCTTGGACAAAGGCACAAAATTTTGTAACTTTACTGGCCTTTATTAGACAAGCCAGTAATTTCCAAGAAGGAACGAATTTCTTAAGAAGGGATATGGCTTGATAAAAGGAATAAAACCTGCCTGCCATTGGCTTTAAAGTATATATATATATAGCATAACTTGTAGGATACAGAGAACTGTACAGGTCAAAATCAAGTGCAAGGAAAAGCATCAAACCCACGCATAATTCTCATGTTACTGAATAAATGTATGCACAAGAGCTAGAAAATAAAAGTAATCTTGACACTTTATGTTACTCAATGTCATCTTCTCGAAAATATAAAGACATTCATCTGTTTATCTTTTGGTGACTTAGCAATTTTAGCTTAAACCTTTTTTTAATTTATAAATATTTAATCCTACCAAGGAGTCTAGAAATTTCTTTAAAAAAAATAACTTGATTAGTAAAATGATGGTAGAAGTAGTTATTTCATTTGCTTAGAATTAAAGTAAAGACTTATTGAAGACTCCATAAATGTTTTCATTATTTTAATTGCGAAGAATATTTGAATATGTCTTGATTTTGCTTGTGATAAGCAAAAGCCTAGTAAAAAGTCCACTGTGACAGGAACCTTTTCAGCAACGATAAAATAAAACATGTGATTCTGGAGAGAAAGTATTTTTAATTGCATATCTGTTATGATGCTTAGGACTTGAAAATTACTTGTCTAATTAGGATGAAGTTGAGGCATATTTTTAACTCCATTGACCCTCAACATAAATATGTTTTGGTTGAACACAGGGTTTGTTTGAACAATCTTAAATCCCCATAATCACAAGTATGCAGCAACCACAGTCTTAAACTGTGCATTTAATGTTAATCACAGCCACTGTAATGTGGAGCCAGCCAGCTCTGAGGGACATGACCTTATCACAGTGGACAGATGGCAAAAAAATTTCAAGCCGCGTTAAACCTTTTTCTTCAACACTTTTTTGTTCTTAACATATTTATTGCTGACACCATATATCAATGTTATAGCTTCTGTTCAGGTGAATACAATCAGTTGGCAGTAATGGGTTCAGCTCTGGGAACCTTCCAGCCATTGCTTTTTGAGCTGTTTCTGTAAATTCAGTGTCTGGAAAAAAACAAGCAGAAAAAGACAAGTCAGGGAGGGAGAGAGGCTGTTGGGAACCCTTCAGCTCAGCTTAATTCTCATGCAGAGAGGAGAATAAATTAATGCAGACACCATGTTTCCCTGGCTCGGATGTCATATTTTCTTGTGATTGGAAAGATCAGTGGCAGTGCAGGATGCGTGGAAGAGAGAGGGGGAAAAGCAGAAAACACAACAGGAAAAAATATACTTGAAAATGTTAAACTGGGCTCTAGCAGTACCTGTTAAATGCCGTCTGCATTTGTAGGAGAGCAATGTTTCCCTGCATCAGTGTGGAGCCTCTGTTGCTCCTCTGATGTCTGTCATCCCAGCAAAAGAGCTGAGTGTGGTTTGAAGGCACAGTAGGAAACATGCCTTAATAAATGCAGTTGCAACTGGGTCGTGTGACTTTATGGATGCTCTGCGTAAGTGTGCAAGCTACAGATGTATTTAATGTGTGTCAAAATTTCCATCCCATTTCTCTTTTTCCACATTTTCTCTCTGTTCTTGGAGACAGAATATATCGGTGCCTTTGTCGTTGTATTTCTGGGATGAAGAATTGTCACTTCCTAGCTCCAATTCAGCAAGTCCAGGAAGGGATTTTCAGGTGCAATAGCACTTTTCTCTTTCATAGGCAGATATCCTCCTGATACAGCAAAAGATTTTTTTAAAAGGGCTTTGCAATTTCTCTGTGCCAAAAAACAAGGTCAGCTGCAGCTACTCTTACTTCCTACTTGGTAAATATCTTGGCTGATATTTATCTGGTATAAATTTGGCATATGTTCTGAGTGAGAATTGTGAATACCAACAGGAAAAAATAAGAGCATCCCACCCAGAGAATCACAACTCAGAGGTCCTAAGAGCAGATTTACTGGGAAGATGGAATGAGGTGTGAGAATTGCCTGTCTCAGCAGAGAGGAGCACTCATCCCTGAGAGGCAGCATCCCTGCAAAGTTGTGTGGTTGCAGATGCATCAGACTGCAAGTGCACAGCATGAGTTCTGGTCTGAGAGGCTCGCAGTAATTAAATTGTACATTCAATTAAACTTAATGTGCCAATAACTTTTTAAAATACAAAGGGCCCATACCTTCAAGAAGAAAAAAGATACTCAGGCTCCCTTTACAGGCCAATAAACCTACAATAAACGCTCATGACTGGAGGCCCAGAACTTTATTTGTGGCCACAAAGCAGCATTTCCGTTAGTTCTAGCACAGTCACGCTGATTTCTGTTGGTTGAGGGTTAGATCATGAAAACTCGAGGTAGTGCTCCTGTGCCACTTGGAGAAGGAGGCAGAGGGCAGTTGCTCTTTGTCATGTTTTGGGAATCAGGGACCTACTTTTAATCTTAGTTCTAAGCATTTTTTTAGTTCCTTAAGGCCTTTCAAAATTAGACAAGAAAAAAGTTAAACAAAGAAAAAGTCAAAACAAATCCAATATGCCCTATATTGAAAGAACATTCATCCAGCTCTCTCCCTAAGGGTTCCTGAAGAATTCATCAGGCTGATTCTGTAAAACAGGTGAGATTTTCTCACTTAACTTTAGTCCTCTAAAAATCAAGAGAATTGACAGGATGGCTGACTACAGAGAAAATCAAAGTACCTGTTTCAAACTAAGAAGTTGAAAATTAAGTAGATGCACCTACTGAATACAGTAGTTGCAAAGAGAGGCTCACTAAAGAACTTATATCACTTTAAGATATTTATATTTGACAGAGTTGAACCACAGTCAAATTGAGATACAAGGTCTTTTCATCTGTCTGGAAAGCAGCTCCATCTCCTCCCTTCCCTGCTTCAAATCCTGGGTTTGTAGAACCATAGAATGGTTTATGTTGGAAAGGACCTTAAAGATCATCTGGATCCAACCCTGCTGCAGTGTTGTGAGGGTTTGTGATCTTTGTCAATTCTTCACAAAGTGACCCAACAACAGACAATAGCTCTTGTGATGTAGGGGTACCAACAGAGATATTTTCATTATTTGTTGTTTATTCATGCTCTACCCTGTCTGTTTTTTCCTCTTTGTGTCTATCGCGTAAGGTTTAGAAGGCAAATTGTGTTAGCAAAGACTTCCCAGGAAATCCGATCCTGCTTTTGAATAAAGACTCAAGAGTTCTGCTGTATTTATTACTGCTCCTGTTGGTTCTCCTCAGACTAATAATCTTTGGGTATGGAAAGTAGGGATCATCCATCATCCCCAATAAAACACAGCAAGTGAATGGAAATAGCATTTTTACAGACAGCAGGCCAAACCCAGAGCCTTTGCAGAGAGTTTTCCTTTTAGATGAGAAATCAGTGACCTGGGACGTGGAGGACCACGGTGGGATCAAGGGGAGGAGGGAGCTGCTCCCCACGACAGGCTTTTGGGATGTGGTGTGACAGTGATTACCCAGAAAACAGAGCTGAATGCAAAGTGGCAGGGCAGGCTGGGGAGCCACTGTGCTGCTGAACCAGAACTGTAGGAAAAGGTGCTGCTGAGTGAACTGGAAAGATGAAATGTGTACTTGGCTGGAATCAATAATGTAGCACGCTGCATTCTGTCTGGCAGCAGAAACCAAGGGCTTATCAGAAACTACATATTCCCATGTAGTGGAAGGCAGGGCAGCAACGGCGTGATTGCAGAGCAGGATATGTAAAACTGTATAAAAACTTCCTTATTGTACCTAAATCAGTAGCAGACAGACATCCCTCTGGCTCTTCAGGAAGAGAGGAGACTGATAGAGTCATCCCAGCTTACACAGAGTGCAGCACATGGCAAACAGGAATTTCACAGAAAAGATTTTTTCCTTCCTTTTTAAAGAGATTTTGACAGCCAAGTGCAAAATGTTCTGTAAATTGTCAACTGTCAAAATAGTTTTCCTAAAAACATAAAACCAACAAAAGACTATACAAATACAAAAGAATGAAACTTTTACATTGTCTTTTAAACCAAGAAATAATTTCAATACATATATCCTCATTCAGGATTCCATGGGTAAAATTGTTAGTGGATGAAAAATTTCCTAGCCTCTTTTAAATTGGAACAATCATCAATAATAATTTAAAGGTCCTAAAAAAAGCATGGTCAGCCACAACTTCTTTACCTGCAGATCATCTGCAGCTTCTATACCTTGTCTTAAACAATTGTTAAGGTTAGACAGCAACTATTATGCATTTGACTTTGATTTCATAGATGGAAATAGAAAATACAAATGAAAAATTTCATTTTTTCCTGGCAGAAACTCTTTCTTAATTAGAAGTACAAAGCAACTTTAGATTTGTGGACAAAAACAAGTTGTTGATAACCATTACTGTGAAAAAAGCAGAATATTCATGGACCAGGGAGAACTTAGAGCCCCGTCCAGTGCCCAAAGGGGCTCGAAGGGAGCTGGAGAGGAGCTTGGGCAAGGGCCTGGAGTAAGAGGACAAGAGGGAAGGGCTTCCATTGCCAGATGGCAGTGTTAGAAAGAAAGGGCGATTAGACACAGGAATGGGCTGCCCTGGGAGGTGGTGGTCGCTGCCACTGGAGGTGTTCTGGGAAAGCCTGGATGCGGCCCTCAGTGCTCTGCTCTGCTCTGCTTGACAAGGTGGTGATCAGTCACAGGCTGGACTGGAAGATCTCAGAGGTCTTTTCCAACCTACATGATTCTGCGATCAGATGGGATATTGGGAAGGAATTCTTCCCTGTGAGGGTGCTGAGGCCCTGGCACAGGTTGCCCAGAGGAGCTGTGGCTGCCCTATCCCTGGCAGTGTTCAAGGCCAGGTTGGACAGGTCTTGGAGCAACCTGGGATAGTGGAAGGTATCCCTGGCCATGGAAGGGGATGGAACTGGATGATCTTTTCAGTACCTTCCAACCCAAACAGCCCAAAACTTTCTCTAATGGTATGTATTAGCTGTCTGAGCAAATATGCACAATTTACTCACTCAGCCCGCCCACAATGGGAGCTCCTTACTGAATGCACTGACCCTCTAATACAGAACAGCACTAATTACAAAGTAGTGATTGTCTGTGATTTCATGACATGATTAATGAGCCTGATTTTCCACTGTATGATTATTGATTGGAACTGCGTCCAGTAATTTTGCATGGATTTACTACTCCAGCTGCTCAAACTTTGTCTAAGATACATGTGAGACAGGGAAAAGTTTTGGCACATTTTAGTCAATGGCTCAGAGTTCAGCTCACATGCAAGATATTGCCGGGCAGATGTTGAGCACGGCAGAGCGTTTGCTGCAATAGTGTGGCCTGCAAGAACTGCTGGCTGCTGAACACTTCCAAAAGGTAAGAAAGATCCTTCAAATCCTTCAAGCCTGCTATGCAGTTGCTGAAGATTTACAGGATATGTTTTCCATCTTTTGCAAAACAAGGTTTTGCAATAGAAGTTAAATTGGACTGGACCAGCAGCTGGCTCCATCAGGCGCATGAACTGAATTTAAAAAAAAAGGGAAAAGGAAAAATTCCTTCTCTGTAAGCTGAACCAGATGGTTGGCAATCCAGACTTATGTCAGAGTGGAAATATATATAGCTGATTTGTCCATGCATTTTTTGATTTATTAAGTAAAATTGCCAGTAGAATAAAGACAAGTGAGAAATGATGATGCAAAACCACAAATTATATAAATATTCAAAAAAGGAGAATATCGGAGCAGATAGCTCACTGATACTGGCACCACACATAGCCCAGAGGAAGAGATGCTGTAAATTGTTAAGAAAAATGTGTTAAAAAAACAGATATGCAGCTGACTTTTTAAAAAATATCATATCAATGCCTCAAAAAGACAAAGAAGCCATGCCAGTGAGATTTCTACAGGAAGAGAGAAGCAGAAAAAGAAGTGGCAAAGAGATAAAAGATGCTGCAGATGTTGTAAACAGTGAACTGGGTGGAAAGAGACAAGAGAAGGGCATCAGAGAATTGAAAGGATTAAAAAATGTAGGTGTAGAGGAAAGAAACATTAGGAAAGCATTGTGTTCTGTGTGTCATTAGAGGTTTGATCAGCTCTCAGGAAACAGCTTCTTCAATGCAGCCCACACCACTGCTTGTATAATGGGTAAAAGAAGTTTTAAAAAAAGAAGTTCAGTCAGTAAGAGCTCCATAAAAGGTGCTGCATTTGAGCAAATGAGGAGATGTCTGAGCTGCTAAAAAGGAGGATGTTTACAGAGAAAACCAGCATCTGTGTTTTGCTAGTCGGCAGAGACTGGTTCAAGGCCTAAGGGAGACATTTTGGACTGGACAGTGACCATCTCATTTCCCAGCAAGAGAAAAACACTGGATAGTAGAAAAGGTGAGCTATGCATGTTGTAGAGTCTCTGTGAAGGATATGATACAATAAATAGCAGCAACAACAGTACAGGATACCAGAACAAGACAATGGTGTTGATCATGTCATTGCAAAAAACATGTCCATGTAGCACTGCCCTTCCATAATGATCCAAGGTCAGTACGAAAGGCAGAGAAAAATGGCCTTTTTATGACAGTGACTATTTCTCAGATGGGGAATCCTAAGAAAAGAATAGTGTGAGTGGTTTCCAACAGCTGGGAAAAGTTTTGGAAAAGGAGAAGAAAAAAAGGTACCTAAAAGACGAAGTTGCCATAGCGAAATACTCCTCAACTCTCTCCAACTGATTTACAGCAATTTGATCTGGACTCTAGCGAAGAACACAGCAGCATTTATCTACTTCTGACAGCTTCTTCCTTTAAGTGTGGAAGCAAAGGACACATCCTGGTAGGCAAAAGCAGTATTTTTCCCCATCTACAATATAAAGCTCCATGTCCATCTTGATAAAACTATCCCCTGCATTTAATATTGCACAAACTCGATCTCCCTACCAAAGATAATCGGGCTTAATTGTAATTGTTTGCAATTATAACAGTAAAAATCCAATACAAGAAATGTATTTGCAAATAAAATACCTCAGCTCAAAAACCGTACTCAGCACAAGGACGAAGTCTTGACTCGTGAAATAATGCAGGTGGGTGGAAACCATAGGTACAGCAGTAAAGTCTCTCATCCTGTGGCCTTTTCCCACTAAAAAAAAATCATTCTTTAGTGTACTATTGTTTATACCACTTGTTTACATCTACAGTGGGTGTTAACATTTTCTTCACATATTTTCAACTTATTAATTTTTCTCTTTTGCATCAATATTTCTACTTCTTCCCATCAGCCTTTCTTCCATCTTCAAGCTAAATTGCATACTTATGCCATAATTTGTCATTGTAGAAAAGAAGAAACTTGCAAAAAAACCAGAAGTGCTTATTATCAAACAGGTTCAGCAATAATTAGAAGTTGATTTGTGAGTAAAGAACCTAATGAAAGTAGTTAGAGCTTTATATCATTCATCTCCTTTGCCACTTTTCTGGCAAAATCCCTGAGCCCTTCCACTGTTTCCAGTGATTCCCAGTTTTCCATTTCCCTCAGTACTCCTAAGGTTATTCATAAGCAAGTACCATATATAACTGACTAATTTCTCCTCCCAATGCCTAAACTCTTCCCCTCTTCTCTCTGTATATATTTTTTGCCTTGTACCTGGGAAAGATTTGCAGGCAACCTGCAAATATGCTGATGTTGATCTGCTATTCACACCAAAATTTAAATGGATGAAGGCTGAGGGACTTCTACCTTTTCTCAAGTAGTAGCATTCAATATTTTCTTCACCCACGTGTAGAGGAACTCAATGTCTTTCAGAAGGCTGTCTTTCTCTGAAATTTCATTGAATCTGACAGGAACATTAAAGGATATTAGAGGAAGTTAAATTTACTGACAGTTGGACAGGCAGAATGAGATCACAACTGCAGGAAACTTTTTCCTTTAGGAAACCAGGCTAAAATGTGTCACTTCAGAAATGCAAGGTCTGGTTCATATGGGCAGCTGAAGAATTCTTCCGGAGATGAAGCACAGGGGCCTGATGGTGCAGTGCTGGCAGGAGTGGCTGATATACAAAATGATTGCATCTGTCTTTGGAGAGGCCTCAAAAACCTGGAAAAATGTACCCAAGGGAATGCTGTGAAGTTCAACAAAGGGAATTGCAAAGTCCTGAGCCTGGGAATTACTTTTCTCTGCAGTAAAGGACTTCAGGGTTCTGGTGAGCAGCAAGCTGAACAAGAATCATCAATTTTCACTCTGTGGAGTTGCCATAGAAAACCTGAGGAATAAAAAGTCCTCCTCAGTGAGTGTATTAGTTAAAGAGAGCTAGGAGATATGTTTTATGTTCACATATTTTATGATAGTGTATTTCTAAAGAATTCTGATCCTAGAGAGAAAAATAATAAGGAAGTCATTTCAGCTTTCACTAAAAGTTTCCCTTCCATGGTACATTTGTGCTCTCAAATGTTTTAAATAAGCAACTTTGAGGTTGGAGTTTTTTCTCATGCTGACTTGCACACATAGGAAAAGCTCAACATAATGAATATTTGCTGAGACACTTCATTAACCTCCTTGAAGCCATCTTAAAACCCCTGCTGATGTAGAAAACTGAGACTTCAGCAGCTGTATGCTGAGCTGACTGCTGCAATTGTATTGAACAGTCCCAAGGAACCCCTACAAGTGGTGTCTTTTTGCTCAATAGGTGTCATTTAAGATTTTGCTGTGGACTACCCTCTCTTTTTCTGCACTTTAGGCAATGGCAATTATAACAATCATCAAAAAATAAGAAACACAATAATAGATTTTCTGCAACTCTGCACTGTATAATTTTAAGTATACTATTTGAAGACACTCCTGTTTATTTCTAAGAAGGTTACAATCAGAAACTGCAAAATTTGGTATGAATGAGCCCCTCTAATTGCTCTCCATAATCCACTGTCCTTCCCCAGACCTACTTGTCTTTTCACATTTGAGTTACTGGGTTCTTCCATCTTCCTCTGGGCCTGGCAGTGGCCTATTTGCTACACAGTTTTTGTGGGTTTTTTTGTGGCACTTTTTTCTCCTCTGTGAGCTTCTAGGGGTTCCTGCAATTGTCAGATACACAGTTTGAGAGGTTTTATCATGGAATCACAGAACGGTTTGGGTTGGAAGGGACCTTAAAGAGATCATCTACTTCTAATCCCTCCCACGGGGGCCACACCTGCTGGACTGTAAGGTTAAAACAATGTCCTCAAGGTCAAAAGTGTTAAAAGAGTTACTGGACTGTAGCACAAGGGGCAAAAGCTCCTGTTTACCCTAATGTGTTTTGTTTGATTAGCAGCTCTTGGGAAACCCCAACATGTGTCATTCCATATTCAGGGGCTAGAAAAGAAAGTGCCTTGGTTTTACACAAAGGCACCAATTCCTGATCTCCGTACGGAACACCCCAGAGGAAAGGTCAGCGGGGATGCCGGGTCACTCCACAAAACAGTCAGACTGACAATTACAGTCTGAGAGAAAGACAACCCCAAAATTTATGGTTTGATGTATTCAGATGAGGTCACAGTGAGGCTGTAAATACCTGCATGACCTGAGGGTGGAATAGGGAAACCTGGACATCTCGTAAGACATTGTAAAACTCCTGTGCCTCCAAAGCTAGGAAGGGAGAAGAGCCTGCTGCTTGCATGCTAGCATTTGTGCACTCTCTGTAGGCAGAAGAGCTTTTTGTACCCTCTTTCATTAGAAAGTGTAGGCATACCAACCTCTTTTAAAAATTTATTTTCTCTTCCTTACTTTTTGTGAGGCTGAGTGGTCATAAATCCTTACTGGAAAGGGACAGAAGTAGAGTAGAGGGATCACAAGCGATGACTACAACTTAAGTTTTCTCTGTTTCTCTGTGGAATTCTTCAGTTTGAGGGAGATGCAATGAAAGAATGCAACACTCCATACTCTGATAAATATTTAGGATCTTGTTTCCATGAATGAAGGGCTTTGATACGGATTCTTGCATTGCTGAGAAAAGTTGTGGCTCCTCTGTCACTTCAGGGAGCAAAACTGTGAGACTGAACTCCTGAGAAAGTGGCAGGGAGAGAAGAAACTTTCCCTGAGGGCAAGTGAGTGAAATTACAAGTCCAGACATCATAAATTTTAGCACCTGCCGTTTTATGGCATTTGATGATTTTTCTTTTGTTACCATCACAAACCTCATTATAGGAAAATTCTCCTTGCTGCTCCCTTTAGGAGGTAAGTACCACCTATCAGCTTCATGGAGAGTCCATCCAGTGAGATCTGGGTTGAGAACACAGCTGGCTGATGAAGCAGAGCTGCTGCTCAACAATTTCACAACTCAGGCTTTTGGCTGGCTTCATGCAAATGGGATGCTTCAGTGGGCCTCATGGCATGGGGACTCCTATCACTAGTGTCTCATGCATATGCTTAGATGAAGAAGGTCTGAAATCTGAAGTTTGTCTTCCCAAATAACGTTTTGGATGTTTTGGGGGTGGGGGTTGATTATTTTGTTTTGTCTTGTTTTGTTTTGTTGTTTTTATTTTTTTTTTGTTTTTGTTTTTGTTTTTGTTTTGTTGGGGTTTGTTTTTTTGTTTATGTCTTTTGTTTCTTATGGGTTTTTGGGTTTTGTGGGTTTTTTGGCCTGGAAATAATACTTTTTCTGGTTTTTTTTTTTCTAAATTTAGGAAGTACAGGAAAAGGAGGTGAAGGGAAAAAGAAGACAACAAATAATATCACACTGGTCTCCATCTAACAGTTTAGTGAGCTTTCTCTTTTCAGGACATAGGTCCTTCTGATGCGTTTTGACCTTCCTGATCCTGTAGTGCTAGGAATAATGTCTGGAAATTGTGTTACCACCACATTTTAGATATAAAGACCATGAAATTTTTCAGCAAGTTCTTAAAAAAGAAAAATGCAATGAAATAAAAAAATCAGCCAAAGAAACAAAATAAAAAAAAATCCCAAAGAGGCAAAAAAAAAAAAAATACCAACCCAAAACCCAACCAGCTTTGATTATCCAGGTTTTGAATATCTAAGTTCAAATGTCATCACCAAGTATCAGGTTTTTTTTAACATTGGAAGTCCCTGTCGCATTCTGATTCAGCAAAAACTTAATGACTACAGCAAGAATTAAAATGCCACGTTAACCAAGATATAGATACAGGAAATTATAACCATCTGTATTATAACCTCCATATTAACAAGGACTGCAGATTTTCAATTAATTGACTCCTGTGTGAATCAGACTTTAAATTTTAGGGAGAAAATACAAAAAACATAACTAGATCAAATCACCATTAAAATTGTTGGTGATGGGGTCTGAAATGCTAAATCAGTGTGCAAGTGGGCCTAGCAGTAGAAAAGGTCAATCTTTTGCGCACATACCTAAGCATAAATAAGAAAGAAAAATGCAGTGCCCTACTAATGTAGAGATGGTATAATCTCTACATTAGAGAATGCACAGCACCATATTTGAGAAATAGGAAAAAGTTCCATTTTTCACAATGCACCATAGGCCTGGGAGCTTGGCCTCGGAGATTTAACAAATAAGGGCATAGAAGGAAGCATTGCTACAATATTTAACATCAGATTTGAACCCAGCTGAACCAGCGGGGTACCTTTCACTGAGAAGATAATTGATTTCGTCTGGGGAATGTGTTAGATCTCATTTGTTTGGACTTCAGTGGAACATTTGATATGGTATGCATAAGAAATGCCAGTGATATTTGAGAAGAAAGGGATGAATATTATAATTGCACAATGGATAAGATGCTGGCTACCTAGGCACCCATTGTCTTTTTGAAAGCTGAATTTTATTACTAGAGAAGATTTATTAATGGTCTTTCTCCAAGACTATGCAAGACAGTCATTGCTGGTGCTTTTTATTAGTTTGTTTATTTTATTTTTATAATAAAATTTGATATAAAGTTAAATTGACAATATATGATGAAGTTTAGTGAAACAAAGGTAAATAGTGCACAATGTCTTTCTAGTAGCACATAACTGTAAAGACTGGATGCTATCTCCTTTTATTTTTTTTTCAATAAATTAATTCATTAATAACAATTAATTCTCTAAGGAAATAATTTTTAAAAATTCCAAAAGGTCTTGATTATAGCTTTTTCTGCCTGTGTGTCCTGGGTCATAAAAATGTATCTGTGAACAAACCAGGAAAGGAGAGGAAAGGTTTATGCAAAAATGGCAATGATAAATTGAATATAAATAATATTAAATGAAGACATCTAGGCTGAAAATTATAATGTTTCTAGCAGCAAAGCCAGTGAGATTCAGGAAACAGTTATTCATTTAGGACAGCAAGAAGAGAAATATACCCCATTTAAGAGGCAATTGGTTTATGAAAGGGATTATATGAGATGGTTGTTGGAAAACTGTTTTTGAGGCAATCCTTGCTTCTCATTACTTTTAATGTCTCTGTGTCTTACAATTACTAACTTCTGAAATGTGCCTAAAGAGGCTTATTTT
Source organism: Struthidea cinerea (assembly GCA_013397865.1). NCBI lineage: Eukaryota > Metazoa > Chordata > Aves > Passeriformes > Corcoracidae > Struthidea > Struthidea cinerea. The sequence goes on along the minus strand of VZTI01005021.1, from coordinate 134,238 downwards.
AGAGGACTTTTACTTACTGAATTACACCACGAGAAGTTTTACTGGTAATTAACAGGCTCCAGACACTGCTGGAAATTAATTTCCACAGAGGCATCCTATGGCTGATGGGATCTCTGCTCATTTGCTGCGTCTGGTCAGCCTTTGGCAAGGCATCAACTTTGGGTACTTTCAGTGGAGGCACTAAAAAAGGCACGTGCTTTTATTTTCTTTTGAGATTAGAAAGGTTCAGAGACCATAGATGAGTTTCACTTTCAATCAAGGCAGATTTACCACCTCTGAAACGTGGTTAAATTATTTAGATTCTTGGCTTAAACAAATGCCAACTTTAGACTTGATGCTAATATATGTATTATTATCTGCTTATTTCCTTACTGCTTGTTTGCAGCTGTAATTCAAATTAGTATAGTCAAAATTATTTCAATAACTCTAACAAATTATGGATGTAATTATTACAGCGTGTATTTCAGAACACAGCTTTATTTACAAAGGACACAGCGTTGATTAAAACAGCTTGAATTATGCTAACTACAACACTGAACTCTCTTTGCAAAACCATCTGAGGAGCACAGTAATTTGAGTTCAAGGGACAGGCAGTATTACAAGAAGGCTAATGATAATCGTGTTTAAGGTCATTGGCAACTAAAGTACTTACTGTACAGGAGCCTTCTGTCAGAGACAATTATAGTGAAGGGCCTTTGAATGGGGTCGAAACACTCTGAGTGAGTTTCTGTGACAGCTTTGTTCTTACAATATTTATTCTAGTTTATCTGCAGCGCAGTATTAAATTTAGAGTGTCACGAGCCGAGGGGCTCATGCAAAACTAAATTGACAGTATGCAATGATGTGGTAGTTACACCGCAGCCTTTCTAATAATGGCACTGCCTCGTTAGATCAAAAGCATCCCTCAGGACCCAGGAGGCAGCTCCAGTAGTCCTGTTCACATGGATTATGAAAGCACTGTTGACTGCACAAAGCTGTCAGAAATAAAGAAAAGTCTGCTCGGATCTTACTCTTTTGTACCTGGTCGTCAGTCCACAATAGATATGTTTGAGTGGTGTCCCATTTTAGCTTGTTGTGTGTTTATTTTATTTCATTTCACTTTTGTTTGTCGGGAAGGAGGAAGTGGGTGAGCTATTTTAGCTTCATGTGTTCTGGTGTACCTAAACATCTCACAGCCTTCAAATTTGATTAATCTCACCACAAAACTCGATCATCCTGTGAATATTTCAGAGGGGAAACTGAGCCGTGCAACACATCAGATTCATGGGAATTCTTTTCACAAGTTCTGAACTTTGGAGTTTGTTTTTTACATTACCCGCTGTCAAATAATAACAATAGTGTTCGATGGAACCAAGTTGTCTATCAACGTACCATTGCACTATTTTTTGTCTTTGAAAACAAATATACTATTGTATTATTTCTTGTCTGTTAAAATCAAACACAGAGCCATGAGAGGGTTTTCATGGTAACCTCATTAGAAGTGAGCTTGCCTATTCCGTTTTTACGGCAGCCATTCTGCAAACTTCAGTCTTTGCAATTTTCATGAGAAAAATTAACTCACCTGGGTCCTGTCCTCTATGAGGATTAGTTAGAATTGAAAGGAAAGATTAAAAAAACAATCTATCCTTTTGACAACGGCTTTTTAATTAACATCTGGATGTGCGGATTTAAAAGAACCTTAGTATTTTAATGAAAAAATAACGAAACTCATAATAATGTTGATTCATCTTCAAACAGGTTTAGGATTAACTTTTAAACAAATAATGAAGTTGGTCAGACATTTGAAAATGCAGCTATCTTAATTTTTAAAAGTCTTTAGTGCAACCAGATGTAGTTTGAATTCGTATGCTTATATCACAATTATGAACCAGACTGTCTTATCAAATAATAATTTCCATTACTTTACCCTTTTAGAGAAGTGAGAAAAATAATAGTAGATTAGACAATGTGTTTCCTTGAGCATATATTTTCTAACAGACTGTACACTGAGAAGATATGGGAAGACAAGAAACAAGGAACTATTTCCATAATGCAATGCAAAATTTTAAATAAATTTCCCACCTTCAGTCTCCAGCCAGTTTACTGGGGCTTTATTTAAAACAAAGCAAGCTGGGCTAGCAAAATGATACTTTTCATCGTGGATATTTGAAATTGAAAAATATCATTAATAACAAATATAATTTTTTATCTAAAAACCATAGTAACAGGCATTGTTTTTCTTTTTATTTTACAGAACCTAATGTGAACATTAAGGAAAAAAAAAAGTCAACTAGACTTGCTGTTCCCTGGTGAATGAACATAATTTCCCTGTGTTTAAGCCTGAATACTTTTTATACTTTTTATGCATTAACACGGTCCCATTTACGTGGTTGAGAACAGATGTCAGGCTTAAAAATAATACACTTGGCCAGGGGTTGATTTTTTCATTGAGTGATCTGTTTCCTTCTCCAGTGGGGAAAAAACAAAGCGGGGAAAAGAGGAAAAGAGAAAGCAAGGAAAACCCTATCCTTTAGTACTTGGTCATAAAAGCTGAGCTGGGAGGGTAGAGCCATTTGAGGAGGTCTCACTGCAAGGCTTCGGGCAGCTCTGGGATGCACACACAACGACTGGCATTTGGTTTCAGCCTTAATGGTGCCATCTCCTCAGCACTGACTGAGAGGCATTAAATATTCATGAGTTTCTTAAAGGCTTTTGGGAAGAAAGTGCTAGAAAGGAGCATTAGCATGCTGATCTTTTTTTACTAGCCTGTGTCAACGAAGGCATATTAAATAATTAAGTCAATCTAAGCCGTCTTTTGCACAGAAGGAGGTTAAGATTAGCAGCCCCTTCGTGCTGGGAGATGCCACCTTTTCCACTGCTGGTGCTTTTAGGCTAAAGAAAACAAAAACAGAATAAAGGGGGCAGGTTGAGTCTCAATTTAAAAAGGCACTAAAGCACCATTTGTTCCATGTTGTGAGCCCCTGTGTTAGATTAGGAGCGCCTTTTTATGGCTCCAGATGGAAATGTGACCTCGTAAAATCCTCTCCAAAGACAATACGTTCTCAGACCTCCGCCTATCAAAAGGCTCATGCAAAAATTAATCGTGCAGAAATGACTTGGTTTGCTTGTGAAAATACTGATTCTCAAAGGGATGTTCTCCCAATTCCTGCCTCCTGACACCCTGTTATACTTTCATTTTCTGTGCTGAGCCTCAGAGAGTTGAGGCAAATTGTTCTCAGTCTGAACATGAGAGACACTGAATCTCCAGGAGGGTGCTTCAAATGCCTTGGGGCATTTGAATCAACAGGATAAGGATAATTTTAACTTAGCCAAAAATGGGCAAAACATGCATATCTAAGTCATGCAAACACATTTTGGGAAGGTCTACTCTTACAGACACTCACACACACACACACACACAAACACATGAAAAGGTCAGAACTACAGGCTATAAACCATCAGGCACCTTTAGGAATTGTATTTTATGGTTTGAAATTTTATGTCATCAATGGAATTGAGCTAAAAAATGCAAAAGATTGCCTTGGAATAATTTTTAAACCTTATCTCATGTAGAGATCTGGCTCAGTTTCCTTCTCTAGATAGTGTTTAACTGTTTGGACAAATGGAATATTTCACGTAGGAAAGTTAGAAACCTATTTCTATTGTAATTCATATTTAAAGGTTTATACCACACAGCAGAAGGTTCAAGGCTTTGATCTGTAAAAATGAGAAAAGAAATGTAAAATATCTCTCTGACATGGCAGGTGATGGTTGGGCCATTAGCTGTTTATGGATAGATTCAGGTCTCTAACCCTCATTCCTCATATTTGACAGCTCTTGCAACAGTCCTGAGACTGACTAGAGGAGGGTAGAAATATTGGATGGGAGTTGGTTTCCTCACAACTCTTCCAAATGGTTCTGTTTCAGAACAGAGAGCATTTGAAGTCTATTAACACATCTTTCCCTCAAATATATTTTTAATAATTGCTTTGTTTATATCCAGCTCGTTAATTTTCACATATTTAACTGAGAACTCAACAAAAAACTTCACTTGCAGAGACTGATTCTAACTGGATTTAAACCACAGTGAGCAGACCATTAAATAATACTATATTATCACTAAATTAACTGCAATCTTAGCTGTAAAAACTGAAAAGAAATCCCTGTTCTAAGGATGATCTCAGACAACTAAAGTCAAGTTTGTGATGTGGCTCTCAAATCACTCTTTTTGTAACCAGGCTGCTGGCTGGAGAGGTTGCTTCTCTGGGTGTTATTTTAATGTTTTCTAAACATGGGGATTATTTCTATACCAGCGACTTGAGCACAGGTGCATATTAATGAAGAGTCCCTTTTACACAGCTTATGATTTCTATGCAGCATTGTTACCTTCAGCTTTCTTTTTCATTAATATTTAAGGAGAAAGTCACTTCACTATGATATTCACATTCCAGTGAGATCATTCCTGAAATATTTAAAGTGAATAATGCAAGTTTCCAGAAATAGTGATAAATATAGCCTCAGTCTCCTGACCCCATAATACCTGCAGGTGGGGAAATATACCGGAGGCATTTTAAGATCCACATGCCAGATTGACCTCATTTTTTATATCAAGAAAGAGAGACAAACAAGGACAAAGCCATCAGAAGGTTGTCTGATGTATTCTGGCCACAGTGAAGGTCTTTGCAATCTTTTTCTGAGAGAGCATTTGCAAAGAAAGAAATCCTTACTGCGACATTGGGCTAGAAATATAATCTCTCTGTGATTTAGTTTTGCATCAGAAGTTGGTGATAATAACTACATCATGTTGGGAAATGTGGATTTAGTATTTTTCTTAGAATGAGAAGAAAATAATGAACTTTATGTAGAGATCACCTGTTCTGGTTGATCTTCAAAGACATTTTGAAATACAGATTTTCTTTATCAGAAAACCTAATTTTCCTGTTCTTCTAGAGATAAAGAAAATAAAATAAAAATATATTTTATGTTCCAGAGGTGTTTTTTGGTACTCTTTTAGTTGCTTTTCTCTCATGGGTTTTTACTGTAATGTTTGCTACATACCTTTTACCTGATTGTGGTTAAATCCCAGGCATTAAGTTAAATAATAAAAGTTTAAGTGATGAACTTTCATCCATGCAAGAGGGTCTAAAATCATGAAACAGAGCTCAATCCCTCTGGAGCTGAAATGAAAACTGAAAATGGCATCCTGAAATCTCAGCCTCTCAAATTCTCATGATGGGGAACATGGAGAGACCACATCCTCATGTTCCTTCTGGTCTGTGTGAGAGACAGACATCCAGGAAAACTGACTGGGAGAACTGTACAGAGGACATCCAGCTGTGTGGGGAGGTCACACCCTGGAGGGAAGAGATGCCCTCCAGGGGGACCTGGACAGGCTGGAGAGGTGGAACAGTGTGAAACTCCTGAAGTTCAACAAAGCAAAATGACAGGTCCTAAACCTGGGTTGGAACAATCCCAGGCACACCCACAGGTTGGGTGGAGAAGCGATTTGGAGCAGAACTCGTGAGTGTTTGTGAGTGAAAAGCCCAATATGACTTGGCAATGGGCACTGGCTGCCCGGAAAGCCAAATGGATCCTGGGCTGCATCCTGAGGTGCCTGGGCAGCAGGTTAAGGGAGGGGATTCTCCCCGTCCTCTTTAGTGAAACCCCACTTGCAGTGCTGCTGCCAGCTCCGGGGCTCCCAACATAAGGACATGGAATTGTTGGAGCAAGTCCAGGGGCTAAGCGAACTAGTGCACCTCCCGTGTGAAAGACAGGCTGAGAAATTTGGGGCTGTTCATCCTGGAGAAGGGAAGGCTCCAGGGAAACACCGTAGCAGTATTTCAGTACCTGGAGGGGACTGAAAGTCCCAGGGAAGGGAAGAGAGGCGCCCTTCATGAGGAACTGTAGTGGCAGGACATGGGGGAATAGGTTCAAATTAAATGAGGGGAAATTTAGGTTATATATACACAAGAAATTCTTGGCTGTGAGGGTGGTGAGGCCCTGGCACAGGCTGCCCAGAGAAGCTGTGGATGCCCCATCCCTGAAAGTGTTCCAGGCCAGGTTGGATGGGGCTTGGAGAAACCTGGGATAGTGGAAGGCATCTCTGCCCATTGCACAGGGTTGGAACTTGATCATGTTTAGGGTCCCTTCCCACCCAAACCATTCTATGACTCTATTATAAACAACCTGCTTTAAAACTACCTTTATGATTAAAAGAATAAATAATACAGTTTGGGATTTTTTCTTTTCCTGGTGGCTAACCAAAAAGCGTTTGACTGAAAACTGTTAAGTGCTAAAGTGTGTTCAGGGAATCAAGTGGTTAAAGGCAAGAAATTCATGTCCTTACTGCTGTTCTGATCTTGTTTTTTTCTGATTGCTGGGCTCTGGCTCAGTTTTAGCAGCTGCAGGTGTGAGACGGTGTGAAGCCTTTTAACGAACATGTCTTTTGCTTGTGACTATATGAAGTATTTTGCACTCAGCAACATCTCATTTGGCTGAATAAATAAAAAATCCTAAACAAACGTCCTTTGCAAAGGCAAAGTGCTGTGTATTTTTGTTTGTGTTTTGGACTCTGCACTTACTGAATGCATAAATATGCATCAGCGTGGCTTGTGGTATATGTGATTAGATGCTACATGGGGAGTTTTATTGTTCTATAGTTACTGCAGCAGCTGCAGTGGAGCACAGAGTGCATGAAATTTAGATAATTGTGGATAGGAAACAAGTAGTATTAGTTACAGATACTGCCTTATCCGTAAGTGAATCTGTTTTTCTCTTGTATTTTTTTGCAACACGAACTTTAAGGAGAGCATGGCTGGAACTCAGTGATGTTTTCTGCCTCCCCTCCTGTTTGAACATGCAAGTATAACCCATTGATACAAAAACATGGGACACTCGTTTCATGTAATATGAAGCTGACAAACGACCAGATACTTAACATAAATCCTTTAAATTACTAAGGAAAGCTTATTTAATGCTCTCAACTGACATCCTCATTACTGCTGTTCAACAACACAAGGCTATTCATGCAATCTGGCTCTCATGCCATTGTTTGGAAACCATCAAAACCACAGACAGCCACATGCTGAGATACAATAACTGTCAAGTCTATAGTGCATATTTTCTAGAATTGTTTAATGCTGGCACATTGTGTGTGCCAAAAAATGCATAATCAAACAGGCAGCGCTCTTAGTTGTGGCCATCCCATTGGGGTTTGAAAATTGCTCAAATTCGACCCAGTAGCAGAAAATGACAAAGGAGACACACATCAGGATTTTGGATGGGAGCTACCTAGCAGAAATGGCAAGTATACCATTATGTCAGAAGGTTTTTGATCCACTGGTGCAACAGTTCACTGCCGTGTGTGGATGAAATCAACCTCCAGTAAGCAAGGTTGAAGGAAAGTCTTTCAAATTTCAAGTTTAAAGGAACAGATGGAGGTCAGCCAAAAATATCAATTATTGTCACAAGTCCCCCAAGGTGCCTTGGCCTGGATTTTGTGGATCATTTCAATGATTAATACCCACTAGCAGCTGGTACTACTGGATGATATGAGCAGATCTACTTGGGCTTTGCACACAGTTTGGTACCTCCTGTTCATTTGTCCAGGACATATTATTAATTAGTCCCAGGACATCTCAGCTCATCCACATCTGGGATAAAGGACAGAATGACATTCATTGCACTTCTCTTCTTTTAGTACTGTCCCTTTGTGTAATATATTACAGTAAAACTGAAAAATAAGGCAGTTGTTTATCTCATTTGTGCTAAATTTAAGACAGAGTATAAAGGCACACAGGAGCATGCTGCCCTAAACAGAAACATTGACCAATGAGCTCTAGAAGGTTTTAAGGATCTCTGGAAGATGAGGAGCACGAAGGCAGCAGAGATGGGAATTTTTCAGCAGCATGTTTTTATGCTTGGGTTTTTTTTTTTGTTTTGTTTTGTTTTGTTTTGTTTTGTTTTGTTTTGTTTTGTTTTTTTCTCTACCTAAAAAAGTTGACTGGACATAATTGGAGATTGTACTATTTAGCTGTATTTTTTTTTCTCTGTGAGGAAAAATTTATTCAATATGGCTGCCAGATATGTAGGAACCTGGGACATATGCCCAACATGTGTGGAAAAGAGCTCTACACCTTTATAGTTAGCCTGACACATCTGGGAAATGTCAGACTTGCAGAACAAATGGTAGGTGACTCATGGATGTGTTGGGCTGACAGCACAAAGACAGGAGGCAGGAAGCAAATGTCCTGCAGCTGCAAACCACTGGACTCACTGAGCATCCCAGGAATGACCACACGTTCCTTTTGTTTAAGGGTGGAACATGTGAATCAATATTTGAAGACACCACGTGCAGTCCCCAGACAGGACATACCTGACCAAGATCCAGACTCAGCACGAATACAACTTCATCCAGTTCTTCCTGGCTTTAATTCAGGCTAATTCTGATGTCAGAAACTTCCACTGACATTTCCATCAGCATTCAGTCTCCAAAGTTTTGCTGTTTTGAGCGCTCTATCTATTACCGTTGCACAGTGACCTCAAAGGGTTTGTCCCAGGCTCCCCTGTGACAGTGACATCACATCTGCATAGAACTGAAGATGGAGAAGTTATTGTTAATATAAACCAGCAAACCAATTAACAAAGGATAAATTCCTTTAAGTAGATTTTTTTTTGTAATGAAAACAATTAACTAACTTTCCCTCTAAAAATATTAGGAAAATTGAAATAATAAGAAGTAAATTTACTTTTTCTGGGTTACTTACCTAGATGGAAGTAGGTCAGAAACCAGAATGTCTTGAGCACTCTTTCTCAGTCATTTAAAGCTAAAATTCTTCAGTTTTCTCAAGAATTAAAAAGCCCAAAGAATCATTCTGGTAACAATACCAAACTTTATTTTCCAGTGCAGCTGAAGAAGTGTTGTGTTAACCTTTGTCTTGAAATTTTATTACTTGCTTTCATCTTCCTCCATATGTTTTACTTTACGCCTACCTTAAAAAAAAAAAAAAAAAGTAATTGCAAGTATTTTACAGAGCACTTTCTGTCTTACATAATTAGCCCACAGGCAGAGTACCACAGCTCTGGTTAAATTCTATCAGAGGCATGTAACTGAGTGCCTGAAAAAGTAGAACTTGTATGCAAAACTTCAAAACACAGGAAACCAGTTTCTAAACTGCAGACTTGATGGAAAGGGATTGTCTTTCTCATATTGACCAACAGAACCCCAGGAGTAAGAAATCTTGTTGCAAAAAGAACTGATGGGGGTGGAGGGGGTTGTACTGAAACAACAAATTCAACACAAACCAATAGAAAAAATAAAGCACAAAAAAAAAAA